>CM076570.1:31026813-31374508 GCA_034641835.2 Pinus albicaulis
TCACAGAGAACAACTCCACCAGTTTCTCAAATATTTTTTTAGCAGACTTTAGTTTTGATACATAGGGAATGAGTGAGTCCTTAATGGATACTATGAGAATACTCTGGGCTCTAATTTCTCCCTTCATGTACTTGGCATGAGCTGGATCATCTTCTTTTGGTGGTTGAATTGTCGATCTTTCGATGTAGTCCATAACTTCGTCTTCAATTAAATTCAAATCTGTCCTCTTGTTCCATGCACTAAAGTTTGATGACCCAACCAGCTTGTTGCTCTCTTTACAATAAGTCATCTTGACAGATTTAAGTAAGGTCATAGATACTTACTTGAGTAAAGTGGCTTGCAACTTCCTTGATGATGATGAAGATGAAGTTAGGAGCTTCTTCTAAGATAGAATTCTTCAATGTAGGTGTTCTTCTATCCTTGATGATAAAGTATATCTTCAAAAGATGATGTCCTCTTCTAGCATTGTCTTGAATGTAAATCTTTGATGGCAAAGGTTATTTTCTTGAATGAGTTGATCCTTTGAATGAGATAGAAGATATTTCTTGAAATAGCTTCTTGAAAATTGATTTGTCTTTTCAACCCAAACTTTGATCTTCGCTTCTTGGAGTGTCCTCTTCTTCAACCCAAGCTAGTGATTAATTCAAATTCTCTTTTTGATAATTACTTGTGAGCTTATTTGATTTACTTATGTCTTCTCTTCTTAGCTTATTTAGTCTTTCATCAAGTCAATTATCAAAATACAAGAGATACAAAATTAGGCTCCTTGAGCCAAGGCAAAATCTCTCCCTCTTGGAGAGGAAAACCCACGAGAAATTCTTCTTATAGACCTTTCAGATGACAAGTACCATGACCAAGACTTGGACCCTTGACCTATGTATGCTTCCAAGATCTTGTCACTGCCTCTTTGTTGACCTCCAATGCTGACTCTTCATTTCTGCACCAACCTGCACTGTCCTTACTTTTGAGCACGCTATTTGTAAAGGCACTGGTTAAATGGTTTGTCATTGTTATTTCAAAGTTGCTCATAAATGCTCACGAATCTTTTAAAGTAATCCAATTTCACTCTAACATTCTCCTAGAAACTCAAATATTTAACTTAGTTTTCATTTAGGGACCACCCCCCTTAGCTGACCTAGGAGAGAGCTAAAATGGAGAGAGTCGTGATCAGTGTGACAACCCCTTCTTTGAGATCCTTGCCACCAACCACACCTTGTGGGTTTGAAGGATTTTTCCACTGACTTGTAGGTAGGTGTAGGCAGCAAGGAGAAGTGATTAACAACCCTTACAAAACCAATGGCTCTTGTACACCATGAGTTGCAGAAGATCCAACCCAAGTCCTACAATGCGATCTGATATGAAAGGAGTTGTGCATAGATACTAGAGGAATTGACCATGACCGACCATAATAAGCCTATGATACCATAATACATAGACTCCACAACGTACAAGGCTTTGACGTGCATTCTTTGGGCTTACAATGGTGCTACCAAAAATGATAATATGCATATATGTAGCCTTGCTGAAAGAAGAATAACAGGTCGCAAATATAATTGTTTATTATACCGAGGGAACTTATTAACTTGGTATAAAATATTGTAGTGACAGTGAACTAGTAAATTAGTTACATCGACTTGGATTGGATTGGAGATACTGATGACATGATGTCTCCATTTGTTTATATGTTTATACTTGGCTTTGGATTAATTGTCTTGTTTTGTGGAAAGCAAAAGATGTTCTCTCTTTCAATTACACAAGTAGATTGTCGTGGTGTAGTGCATAGTATCGCAAGGGCAATATGGATTCAGAATCTCTTGGGAAACCTTCGTTTTCCAATCGAGACATTGGCTGTGGTATATTGTGACAATCAAAGTGTGATACAGGTTGTAGAAAATTGTGTTGCACTAAGGAAAATAGATCGTGTGGAGTTTCATTCTCATTATTTTAGACAGTCTCTACAAAAAAGTATTGTGAATCTGGTTTATTGTAGCATAGATTATTGGGTTGTCGATACCTTTACGGAGCCTCTCTCAAAAGGTGGGTTTGTGAAAATTTCAGCTGTGCTTGGGCTTCAGGAAGGTGCAATTATGGGGGTCGTACATAAGTAATTTCACCTCCTGAATATCCAGATCATCGTGTTGATGGGTTGGGATGTTGGAATGCTAGTGTATATACTTTCATCACACTTGATGTTTCAGAGAGTCAGTCAACTAGGGTAGTTGACCAAAGGATTAACTAGATGGTCTATTAGGCATTTGATTGGTCAGGTACAACAAAGCAATCAATTGGTGTACAAAACAATTATGAAATTAAGGAGTTTGTTATGCACCCTCACCAGTCTATCTGGACCTCATTTTTCCCACTTCAATGGAGTTGGTTACATATTGGTGCCATATAAGATGGCCCTATGGGTTGATTTAATGATCAAGATTCAAAAGTTGTGTAGTGTACTGTGCATGGGAATCCTCTGTTTTCTTACACAACCATGTATGTTGAGCTATCCTTGGTTGTGCTTAAGTGCTGTAATGGTGTATGTAGACACCATTTCTCTTTTGGAATACTAGCTTTTTGATCTACCTAAAGCTTCGATTCACCAACAATGCTAATGTTTCAAACATTGAAATAAATCTTCGAGAGCAAAAACTCTCATTTATAATTATGCTAAAACAAAAATCAACAATTTTTTGAGAAAAACAAGGATTGTTTGATGTTGATTTTTGAAGGATCTTCTAAACTGATAATTACTTCTCATTGTTTCTTAAGTTAATCTTTTCTTGCATTCATATTCATCATAAAGCAATTACACAGAACATCTCAACAGTTGAAACAAAATGCCAGTAGGATCTAAAGAGACAGCCAAACAAGAGACACAAGAATTTACCCTGGGAAAACCCACATGGGGTAAACCCAGCAACCTTTACCTTGGAGAAATTGTTCAGATCAACAAGAGATACATCTAATCTTTTCAGTCAAAAACAAGGTCAAACTGACCCTAACCAAATCCAGGGCTGACCTGGTCAAACAGAGATACAGAGTCTCAGAAATTTAGGTCAACTCTGTCACAGGAAATTTTCAGCCTTCCACAGAGATTCAATCTACCTCAGGAGTACTTGGTTTGCTTAAAGATTCAGCCTTCTGCTACAGAGAAAAGTCTGCCTCAGAAATTTGGTCTTCTTCCTCAGTAATTCGGCCTTCTGCCTCAAAGAATAAGTCTGCCCATAAATTTGGTTTTCCCAGAGAATGAACCTCGATCTGCTGCCTCTAGATAACCTCCCACGAGTACAGAGATAAGAAGACCTGCCCAGAATTCGTCTTACTGTAGATGAACAGAAGAACAAGTGATCTGAATTTTTCTTGTCAAGTGATGAGGTCGAATGGGCATATATATAGAGATTGAATCAACCCAAGTGGTGTGTCTATAGGGGCAGGCCGACCTGACTTCTTGAAGGGCCAACTTTACACTTCGGAGGAAAAAATAATTTAAATTTCAAATTGCAAAATCTCTTTTTGAAGCTGACATGAAGAACATGTCTTATATTCATTATTACATATACATCAACGGCTAAAATATTACTTGTGAAGACCGACCATAGCTACAAAATTCGACCTTTGAAATATTCTAGACATACCTTTGAATGGGCACCAGTGTGGTCTTAAATATTCTCGAAGCTTGTAGGTTATATATGTAGACTGCTGATACAGACACTGTTTTCACCAGACAGCCCAGAAATGGTGCTAAGTCAGCTCCAAGCTTGTTCCAATCAGTGCTCTATACCACTGTTCCACAAACTCCATGTGTTTGCAAATGGTCAATGAGAGGTGTGTGAGGAAAATACGGCTGCATCAATATATATTGATAACTGGGTTTGTGTGGGTGGCACTTGTTTTCTTTTCCTTTTTTTTTTTTTTTGGTTCTTCTTAAATTAAATTGTTTTGTCCAAATGGCTGTCTTAGAATTGGATTTGGGGGGATAGGGATTATTTCAGATTCGAACCAGCCAGTTTGGGGTCAAATCAATTGGTCAATCTGGTTCGGGGACTGATTTGAGCACTTCCAGTGTTGAACTGGTCCGGACTGGCTAGTTCTCATAACATTAGAGATAAAATCCAATAATGATATCTGGTTAGTTGTTAGGATTCAGGAATAGCACTTAGATGGTTAGGTAGTTGAGGAATTTGTTTAATTTCGTAAACACTAACAGCATTAGAATAGCTCTCAAGACAAGCATTGCAGAACATCTGTGTGAAATTTTGTGAGCATGTTGAATTTTAAAGCGGTGAATGAAGATGATTGATTTTATATCTGGGATGGCCATTATTGGTAATTGTAATCTGGGCTTTTTGTAATGTTTATTGTCTGGTTCAATTCTAGCAGTAATCATGCAAATGTACCTGACGTAATCTTGAGAGCTATTGCTCCCTTCGTCCTTGGTGCTAAATTTTTTCTGTGACTTTTGGCATCACATATTTTATCACCATGACCTCGAGTTGATGCTTCATTGCAGTTAACATGAGTGGTATCTTATTTGGTCTGAGATAAAAAAGGTCTAGTGGGATGTCTTAACTGACTCTTAAGCTATGACTATTTCTTCTAACTTTAATAACTCTGCAGTGACAATGATTGCTATTGTTTGTCCAACTTTCTGTGCCCATCAGATGTACGAAGTTACCAACTTATACTTTGTTAAAATGGTCAACATGGCCTGTTCTCTCTCTCTCTCTCTCTTTCTCCTTTTGGGTTCTCATGAATATGCTGGCTGTGTTTAAAGTGTCTGTTATCAAGTTTGTGGCGCACTTTCTATTGCATTTTTGCAATTGCATTGTGCTGTCATGAGAGTTCATAGTGCACCCAATTATAATAAAATAATAATATTGTACTGCAAGTGGCCTACTCTAGATCTTGCTATGTCTTTGAAAGAGGTGGGCATTTGCAACTTAGGATTTAGAATGCTTTCCTCAACTCCTCCGGTTGGGTATGTAAGAAATTGAGTTTCTTTTGATCTAGGCAGCCTGGGAATAAAGGTAGAGGTTTGACTGCTTGTGAATCATATGCTAGCCCTAACTTGTCGCAATAATATTATACCTGTAGTATAGATGCTTGCAGTCCTGGTAAATTTCTGATGCTGTAAAATTTTTGTTGTGCTATGATGGGGTCACAATGCACATAGGATGGATCTTGACAAAGTAATTTGGAAATTTAGTTTCTTGTAATCAATTCTTTGTACGTAACCATGGATTGTCCTTACAACTGAAGAAATATCTGTGAATGAACTATTTATGTCATGCAATTTCTTAGTAGAACTACTAATACTGATGGAAAAAGTTAAGTCTTCTGGATGTAAATTTACTTGTATAAGATGCAAATTTAGTTATCTTAACTGGATTGCCACAACTGAGAAATGTACAGTGCTTTAACTTCGGTTTGGTCTTATAATTTGTCGAGGTTTCACTTGGACTCAGTTTGGAATCAGACTGGTTTGATATTTGACCCAGTTTACTAGAAAAACTACATAAAATAATAAAATTCTAATGAAAAATTATATATTTTAATGATTCCAAACTATTAGAGACAAAATATGCAATTTCTGGTCATGTATATAATATGTAAGGGAGGAATTTGAATATATGAAAATGGCTTAAGTGAAATACATATCTGAAACAATTTAGATAATCAACGAGGCACTAAATGGCCTCCAGTGTCCAAAAAGCAACATGCTACAGGCTACTGGCCCAGTAATATCACTGACAACATGATCAATCATCAATCTGATCACCACTGCTGAAAATGGGATCCTTGGTATGAACTACAAAATTATCCTTTGGCGAGTAGTCCTTGGATTTGTCAGATTCCTCAGGGACATCTGGAACTGCAGTAGTAGTACAAGTAGAAGCAGTGGATACATAGCTAGTGCTTGCCAAGGTTAGTGCTATGCTTACTACTGGTGGATCCGAGTCCAAGTCAATCCACTCAAAGTCATCAATATTATAATCAGGATCGAACTCTGCCAGGTGAATCTCCTCTTACCCATTCTCTGCTTGGATCCACTGCAAACAGCCCATGAGGATTGCCAAACAAGCTCCAAGCTTACTCTAAACCAGAACTCTTGGATGCTGTTTCAAAAACTTCAATAGCTCACAAATGCTAAATTGGAGGTGTGATGCAAACAGATTTTTTAGTGTTCAGGGTATAGAATTTAGGTTTTATGTAATTTTTTTAAAAGTGAGCTGTTCCTCAAAATGTGTGCCTCAGAGAGGAAATTGACTGACTCGACTGAGTAGGTACAGACTCAGCATAGTTGGACTGGTTTGGTACCAGACGGGCTGAATTGTACATTGACTTACCTGGTTCAGTACCGAATTTTCCCTTGAACCAATTACAAGGTTGGGTCAGTATGGTTTGGAGTCAACTCCGTCAACTTGGTCGAGTCCAAGTGTGTGTTGACTGATTTTTAAAACACTGGTAGGAGACATGTTGGCCATCGTAGAAATTGTGGCAATTTCTTTTGACTAGAAGTGGCATAATAAGTAGACAAGCTCATAGTAGAATGCACATAGATAAACTGGTAGTCTGTGCACTGGTTTTCTTGGAGTTCTGTCCAGTTTTGCATTCAATATTCTGAGGCTTCCCATGTCTGCGCTTAGATTTATTATAAATCATAATTTTTATTCAATCTCTTATCTCAGTAGCACATTTGAGAAGATTGCAGTTCAAATCAATTTGGTTTGTTGGGCTTTCTTTTCTGCTCATACATACGTTAGTGAAATTATGGTGTTTCAGTGAATGGCTGTTGTTTGATCCGGTGGTTTTAATAGCTTTCATTTTTTCATGTTTGGCTGTAAACAAGTTTTCTGAGATGAAATTGTGAGCTTTTTTGATACAGATTTGCTGCCTCCAAGAAGGTGGATAAGCAGGAGAAATCTGATATTACATTAAAGAAATTTGAGTTGCCTACAACAAATATGAATTCCCTAGTTGAGGATGGGTTACCTCCTCTTCAGTCGCAAGTTGATCCAGTAAGCTTATAATCCGCTACTGCTTTAAAGTTCCTTGGGGTCTTCCGTTCTGTTGGCTTTGTATGAAAATATGAAAGATTTGTTATCTGGTCATGGTTGCAGGCCCTATCCAGCAAGCTTTATGCTGCCTTGCGTCACCTACGAACGATACTTGTTAATGAAGCTGGAGGAAATCTCATGCCTTATCATATTTTGGGGTCTGTATTGTTGATTGACTGTGCTTGTAATAATCTTGATTGAGAATTGTGCCTTTTTCAAAGGCTGTCTTTCCATTATTTATGTTTGGATGCTATTGTTTTGCACCTGATTATGGATATTTTTTCAATTCAATGAATTAAATCAACACCTGTCCATTTCGAGGTAAAGTCCAGTCTTAGCTATGCAACTAACACATGCTCTAAATCTTAACTTAGGAATGCTGTCCTGCAGCATATCAGCAAAAGGGTACCTAGAACAACAGAGGAATTGCTGGAAATAAATGGTATTGGAAAGTAAGATTCTTGACAAAGGCTACTGTTTATTCCTAAGGTTTCATAAAGTTATGTAGATATGGCATCTCCTGTAGGTGTTAACAACGCTGTTGATGTGTTTGATTTTTTTTTTGGTCTTAACTTGCCCACTGGCACTTATGCAGGGTGAAGGTTAACAAATATGGTGCACGATTGCTTGAAACCATTTCATCTGTAGCAAATGAATTTCAAAACACAGGCAAGGGTGTAGCGGCTATGGATACACTTGTTAGTGATGAATACATCACACCGTCATCCAAAAGGAGACGAGATGCTGTATTTGACTCTGGTATGGATTTTACTGAAGATGACGATTTTATTCAATGTGGGAAGTCAACAAAGAAAAGACAATCAAAGAAACAATCAGCTAAAATGAAGGGAACTGCATGTTCAAATTTAGAGCCTACTTGCTCAATGGCATCAGTTCCTCACAATTCTGCCCCTTCTGGACAGCTAACTGAGACCTCATGTTTTGTGCTGGCTTCTGAAGGTGATTGCCTAGATATACCAGAGGGCTTTACTCTGACAAATGATCTTGACAATGTTGAACCAAGGATGAACCACAATTCTGATGTGCCGGATGGTTTTATTCTCACAAACGATCTTGACAATGTAGATCCCAGGAAAAATCAAAATGGTGGCAGAGTTTTACCATCTTCATTGAATTTGAAACACAATCAATCTGACTCAAAGATTGACAGTATGTTTGCCAAATATGCTTTGAAGAAAGTTCACAGATAGCCCTGGTTATGGTTTTATTTACTTGGTATAAATATTTCCCTCGAATTAAACTTGCTCCTGCTTGATTTCTTTGGCAGAGCATGTTTTTCTACTTGTTCATTAGAGCTATTGTTAATTGAATGCCTGGATGAGAGAATGAATATCTCTTACTCTTTTGAAGTGATTTCTGCTCTGTTGGTTGCGTGTCAACTAGATCTTTAGCTTCAATTTATTATGACTGCTGTCTCTTGCCAAGCAAATGCCTTTGTGCCAAGTATGTGGAAGGTTTGGTGTTTAATGAATAAATGACAAACAAAATGAAAACATACACCATCTTGGACCGAGCTTTTAGCATCAGGCATACTCTACTCTTTAGTAGAATGCTAATATCATTCCCACTTTCAAATTATTTCAATGTTAAAATTCAGTCATTGACAGACGATCATGAAATATTTGGGAGTATGATATTCATTTCGACATAGCTTGAAATTAGCTAAAAACATGGAATGCCAAGAAGGTTGCTACCAATAAAATCTTCTTACTTGCAAATGGTTTTGTAAATGCACCACTGTTGAACATATAAGCTTAAAGTAACGCACTCTCTTTTGAGTATATAAATACAAGCCTCGTCTCTGAGCAAGGAACTGTAAAAGTTCAAAATATTGCCAAAATTTTACTTCAATTTGTAGGCCTTCTGAAACGACTAAATTTTAGTTCAATTTGTAGGCCTTCTGAAACGACTAAATTTTAGTTCAATTTGTAGGCTTTCTGAAACGACTAAATTTTAGTTGTAGGCTTTCTGAAACGACTAAATTTTAGTTCAATTTGTAGGCTTTCTGAAACGACTATCTTAAATATAGGTGTATAAGTTCCTATTACAAGTTTCTTGTTTGTAGTCTCTGTACCAAAGCAGAGCTATTGACAAAAATGTGTGTTTTACCTCTCAGTTGGTTCTTGAGATTGGATACTGGAATGGAATAAATGGAGGTTAAGGAAATATGTATAAAAGGTGGTAAATATTGGTTTGGTTTTGAGAAAAGTGTTATGAATAAAATATATATAAAATAATACAAATAATAATGTAAATAATAATAATAATAATAATAATAAGTAATAATTAATTAATTATTAATTAGTTAATAAAGAGATATGTTTTTAAAGATATGATTATTGGTGAAGAGGTCTCTGTCTAGGAATACAAGCACTCTCGCTCTTATTTGTGATCATCATTTTATTAACTTTTTTAGGAGTTGTTTATGGAGGCAGAAGAATTGCTCGGATGGCCAAAAGTGGCCGGAATTTGGACAATTTTTTTTTAAGAAATCTTCCAGTAGCAATGTTTGAATCATGTTTTTGATGGTGGAAATAGATTCAGCACCATCGAAAACCTTTAGGACCCACAATATTGAAGTTTGATAGCTATAACTTGGATTTACAAAAATCACTGCCAAATTTTCTCAAAATCTTACTGAAATTTTCATAATTTTCAGGGCAAAAAAGCAGTCTAGTTAGACTGCTGCATTTTTTTATATAACATTCATTATATAGTTATTTGTCTTACAATGAATGTCTGTCTTTGAAGTAAATTGAAGATTATTACTGCGTATACGAACTTTGTTCGTTACATTAGTACCAAAGTTGTTTGACCTTTTAACTACTCAACTGCGACACATAGCCAGTCTGAGCTGGCCTTTGGCCATCAATTTTCATCAACCTTCTTGTTGTCATAATTCAAGCGTTTTGCTACATAGTTGGAGGTTTTCCATTTTATTTGATTCACATCTAGGCCTTTGGCCATTTAAAAAAAAGAGTCCAATTATAAAAAAGAAGAAGAGCATATTAAAAAAGAAGAAAAAAAAAGAAATCATGATATATATAATAATCCGAAACAAAAAGGAAAAAAATCATATTAAAAAAATAGACAATAGAATATATATACATCAATATTATAAAAAATAAAAAAAAAATCAAGACAATTATTAAAAAAAAATATAAAAAAAACAAAAAATCATTAAGAAAACATTATTATAAAAATAATAATAATAATAAAAAATTAAAGCGAGCCAACCTCCAACTGTTGCACTTTGATGCCACAACCTTTGCAGCTGCTGCCCAACAAACAACAACCGTAGCCGAATCAACCACCACCACTCCACGTCTTGGATGGTCCGTTACACCTATGTCGTTGTCTTTGGTTGCACTTCAACCATTGTTTGAGCCACCACAACCTTGTGACAAACAAATGCCGAACCGCTCACACTACTGCAAACCATAGTGATCGTCCCATTGCATTCCACTTACAACCGATGATATTGTCCTCAACAACCTTGGACACTATTAATGGTTGGTGCCATCAATCAGTCACTGACTAGCCATTGCCTCAACCCATGTCACGCTTAGTTGCTGTCCGATTTCCTCATATCACCGTTTTCTACCTACCTATAACAATCGATTTAACAATTTGCGTGTTATAGTGTTGTTGCTATGGAAACATTTACAAGAAACCAGGTGTCCAAAACGTCATGACCATTCTGTATCGGTGCCTCAAATTTGATCATACATAAAATATTATATAAATAGTGTAGTCACAACTTTCACACCAATTGGGAAATTCCATGGTTGTTTCATTTTTTCCAAGTAAAGGGATACACAATATTAATTGGAGTGAATTTAGAAAATCATATTAAAGAGAAGGTTTGACATAGCCTTTATTTAAAAAGTAAACTATTTGGTGATTCAGAAAAATATAGATATTCAAAAGAGTGATTAAACAATATACCTATATAATTTTAATAAACTATTACATTTTATTAAAGTTTAAAAGGATAGGAAAAAAAGTGTTTTTTTTTTCTTTTTAAAGAAAGGTTATTAGAACAAATCAAAAGTTTAAAAGACAAGGGCACTAAGAGTGAAGCCATTAATGTAGAAGATGAAGAACTTTCACGTCTAAAGAACTATAGTAAAAACCTACTTACAAAAATAAAGAAACTTAAGAATGATAAAAAGTTGCTTCAAGACAAGTTAAAACAATTCATTCAAAAAGGAGCATTGAAGTCTTTAGAGGTAATAATCTCTTGTGAAGAAAAATAAATGAATACCGATTGTTGGGAACAATACCGAGGGGGGTGGGGAGGTTTGGGGGGGAGGAGTGAATCAGTATTTAAAACTCACACAAATTATTATTATTGTTATTATTTTTAATCTGAGTTTTGTACGTGACTTTACTTAAGCCGACTAGCGTATGTATGCGATTGTCATTAAGGAAACTAGCTTATGCCCAATAAACTTTAAATGACTTAGAACATTGTATCATTGATTCATCAGACATTTAATAAGCAGTAAACATGTGCAGTAGGAACATATTAGACCATCACACATAAGCAACACATATCAACATCAAGATTTAAGGTGGAAACCCAATGTGGGAGAAAACCATTGTCTCTGTCGTCTCTGTCTTCAATATTTATTATAAAGAAAATTGCTTACAATGTTGTAATGATGCAGACTCATACTAGCACACATGCACGCACTTGCAAAACACTACAACCTTCACTCGTTCTCCAGCACCCACTAGAAGGGAGCTTCAACCCCTTGATCACGTTTACCAACACCCATTGGAAGGGAGCTACGATCCCCTGATCTCGTTTACCGGTACCCACTGGAAGGGAGCTACGACCCCCTTATTAAAAGATCCAACCATCAACACCAACACAAATCACGTTTCACAAATTTTCACACTAGATCCATCGGCTTCAATACATCAAAACTTGTAGGCCTCTTTTCATCAGATTTTCAGATTGGACTCACTACCCTCATTTAAGCTTAATACCATACATCAAACTGAAACACATAACTGTACCAAATCAATCACTGAATAACTAATCAACCAACCAATAATTGATCTTTAATCACAATCAACTAGCAACATTATCAATATTCAAACAACCCAGATCTAAATGAAGGTTTCATTGACAGACAATAGAAACACAACAAAATTGATTAGACATATTCTTCAACATTCTTCAGCAAAACTCTGACTTGCATATGCACTTTCCATAAGACTTAACTACGTATGTACGCGCTTATTCAGTGCCCAACTCATGTACAGATCTCAACATATTTTAGAACATATGTGTGACTCTGCAGAACAAAGCCTGTGTGTATATGCGCCTTCCACGTGTCGAACTCGCGTACAGATCCACAACTAATTCATGATTGCGCAACACTTCAAAATTTCAAACATACTCATATCATAACCTTTACTGCAACAAGCATGCACCAAACCATAGATCTAAACAACACATAAACAGATCATGTAATACATAGGCATTTCGGGTCTAATGATCCTGATCCATCTTTGTATTCATGGGTGCAACAGTATTTCAAATCTACCAATCGATTATAGTCCATACCATGTAAATATACTTCAAATTGAAGTACTCTTTCGGTACCCTTTCTCATGCACACTTAGCACTTTGATCTTCACCTCCTTATTTTTTTTTTCCAAAGAAAAAATCGAACTATCTATTAAAGTCATAGAGAGTTACATAGCATATGCATAATGCATTCAAAAAATTGCATTTCCTTCCTTTTCAGAAAGGAGATGGAGTTACTGCAAGTGAAAAACAGTTCACTGCTAGTGTCTAATTGAGAATGAACTCATCATCCATGTTTCCCCTCGGGTTCCCTTTCAAAGGGTAGCGCCCGAAACAGGAGGTAACAAAAGCACTGAGTCGAAATAGAGCTCCTTTTTATCAATGAAACTGGATGGTAGTCACCGGTCTAGTTTTTAGACAAAAAGCACATAAATATTTTGAGTTTTTTCTCCCTGTCTCCTAGGCCTCCTCATGGAGGAAAACAACCCGAAACAGAGACAGAAAGAAAGATAGTTATATGAAGTATGATAGTCCAAATACAGAGAGTCTGATAGTTTGAAAAACATATGAAAATAATTACAGAAGTATTAATGTCTCGTCAGTTGAACACAGGTTGTTCGAGATTTCGAACCAACCCGTCTTCCACTTCAACAGCGATCCAGAGCCCCAGATCATGTTAAATACCCTCTTTAGAAAGAAGGTTTGCTTCATGGTTCCGCTCCTTGTAAATATGGCAAATATATATCTCGTTAAAAAGAGTTTTCAATCTTATTACCTCATTAAGTAATGGATGCAAGATGTAATTTAAGCAACGTTGAGTCCCATTGAACCACTTGACAATGTTTAGAGAATCTCCAAAGATCTGAACCTCTCTACATCTTAAGAGAGTGAGCTAGCATAAAAGAAGATGTAGAGCTTTTAACTTTGCAAAATTGTTTGTCCCCTACCCTAGACCAATAGAAGCTTTGAGGGATTTTCCTGAGGGGAAGTGAATGACCAGTCCCGCTCCGCATCTATCTTGAGGGTCTGAGGCACCGTTAAAATAGGCCCAAGGGATAGTTCCTTTGATTATTTCCGATTGGATGACTCTAGGAGGGTGTGCCTGTTGGGGGTTTGGAATGAATTCATATATGGCAACTCCTTCCACTGCTAGTTTGTTTATGGGAACTAAGGAATTTTTGAAGATAGCATGATTCCTCACAATCCAAGATCCCCAAGCTATCAACAGGGGCATGTTCTTGACTTTTTCATTTGGTGCATCTTTCCACCACTTCTGTGACGCTTCCTGAATCTCATTTCCTTCCCATTTTTGAGGAATTTTTACAATCCCGAGAGTTTCATTCCAAAGGTTGATAAAGAACGGACAGGTGAGAAAATTATGATGAGCCGTTTCCAAATTGTTCTTGCACAGGATACACCACCTCGGACCAATCTTACTCCTTTTTTGAAGAAAGTCCCAGGTAGGTACTTTTTTTTTGGAGAATATGCCAGAAAAATAGTTTGGCTTTTGCTGGCCCTTTTAGTGCCCACAATGGTTTGTGCCACCAGACCTGGGCTCCCCAACCTTTCTGAGACATGAGCCAATTGTATCCGAATTTTGGAGAGTATGTCCCTGTTGGGGAGTGGCCCCACTTGAGTTCATCCCTCCTCTCTTGTAACCTGATATTTGAGTTTTGAATATCCCTCAAGAATATCTCCCATTCCTCCATCCACCTATCTTCAAGCTGTAGGTCAATCCTAGTTGCCCAACCCTGTCTCCACAAAGTTGTTTTATCATGGTTTGCAACATGATTCAAGCTGGTGAAGCCTCTAGCGTTCAACAGCTCAATAAGATCTCTAGAAAGCAAAAATTTCCCTGTGTAGCTCACCCAAGGGTCCCTGCCCAGCCTTACCTTGGTTCCATCGTCGACTTGTCAAGCTAAGCCTTGCTCGATAAGATTCACCGAATCAAGTGTAGCTTTCCAAACAATTGACGCGTTTTTTCCCGGTTTTTGGGGTAGTCTTAGCCAGTCCATAATTGACAAGGGGTCAATGTATTTTCTTTTTATAATGGAAGTCCAAAGGTTATCCAGAGTTAAAAGGCACCAAGCAAGCTTTGCATCCAGTGACTTTGAGAAAGAGGATAGTTCTTTTATGCCCCAGCCTCCCCAAGCTTTTGGTCTGACTATTTTCTCCCAGGCCACCCAGGGAGTAACATGGTCTTGTTTTGAACCTTCGAAAAGGAATCTACTGCACACCTTATTAATGGAGTTGACAATGCTTTTAGGAACCCATGAGAGGCCAACCCAGTATATTGGGATAGCCATCGCCATTGATTTTATCAATACGAGCCTTCCAGCTCTTGAAAGCCATTTGAAACTCCAGTGCTTCATTATTGCCTCAATTTTTGATAAGAGCCACTTCCAATCCCGGATTCGATATGTGTCTGGCTTTAGGAAAAAGCCCAAATATTTAAAAGAGTCCTCCAGGGTTTTAGCTTTGAATTGGAAAATTCCTTCAATTCTGTTCACTTCAGTCCTCGAGAGGCCAGCTATTGTCATAGAGGATTTCTGACTATTGATACTGAGGCCCGTGGCTTTCAGGAAGAGGGCCAACAGATCCTTTAAGCGTCTGAAATCATCCAAGCTACCATCACTGAACAATAAGATGTCGTAACAAACAACAAATGAGTGATGAACAAGTTCACAATTCCCTTTAGTTCCCCTCTTCTCTTTGCTTCGAGGATCATCAGGCTCAGGCCTTCAGCTACCAATAAGAATAATAAAGGGGATAAGGGGCATCCTTGACGGTGGCCTCTCTAAGGGTTGAAGAAATATGTTGCTACACCATTTATCAAGACAACAATACTAGAAGAAGAGATACAACTCATAACCCAATTGATAAATTCAATCCTGAAACCAAGATGAGTCATTAGCAACCTTAAATACATCCACCTGATTTTATCAAAGGCTTTGGACAAATCAATTTTTACAATAGATCCTTTTTTTTTTCTCTTAAGGCTATGGAGGGTTTCCTAAGCAACCCCAACAACCTCATGGATTTGTCTTCCATCCAGGAAGCCAAATTGTTCCGATGAGATGCTTTTTGAAAGAAAAGGCTTAAGACGGGAGGCTATCACTTTTGAAATGATCTTATATATGCAGGAGCAGAGGGAGATAGGGCGGAAGTCATCAAAAGTTAAGGGATGATATTTTTTAGGGATTAGGGCCAGGAAGGTAGCATTGAAAGGCTGATAGATTGTCCCCAATCTGCGAGACTCTTCTACCACTTTGACCAAGTCGTCCCCCAAGAATTCAAAGAAACGCTGAAAAAATTCAATAGTCCAACCATCTGGCCCTGGACTTTTATTCTTTTGCATTGAGTTTAAGATATCTTCTACTTCCTTCTTTGAAACCGGTTCCATGATGTTGTTATTCCCTTCTTCGTCAATGAAGCTAGGGAAAAACTGGGCCACCCTTATTACTTCCGCTATTGAGATTTCTGCAGGAGCTCTGAAGAGATTTTTAAAATGGCTTATTCCGAGACTCGAGAGATCTTCAAATGAAAGGGCCCATTCTCCATTCTCTTTTTTGAGTTCCCATATAGTATTAGTAATTTTCCTTCCCTTAGCATAGTTCTGAAAGAACTTTGTGTTTTCATCGCCCACTTGAAGCCATATTTCCCTGCTCTTGAGGCGCCATCTCTCTTCCTTTTCCAGTAAGATTTTTTTCCTTTTAGTTTCCATCTCCCTGATCCGATTTCTAAGCTCTAAAGATGAGTAACCTGCTCCTTCTAGTGTTTCAAGGAAGTCGAGCTCTTCATTGACCTTCCTCGGCTCCTCTTCCTCTTTCAATCATTTTTGAGTTGCCCACTCCCGAGTTGCTTGCTTCATGATTTTCAGATTCTCCATAAAAAACTTGCCCATATTCCCAGAATCCCTGGGTAAATTTTTCCTCCAGGTATCATGGAACAGTTTTATATAAGACTCATCTTTTAGCCAAGAGGAGTTGAATTTTAAGGGAGAGCCTGGCTTTTTCAGCTGTCTTTTTATTTCAAGAAAAATTGGGAGATGGTCAGAGAGGCCCCCATCCCCGAACCAGTGTCTAAACGCAGAGGATCGAGCCACTGGATCTTCTCCAATAAGGAATCTGTCCAATTTTTTCCCAACCTAGTCTTCACCCACCCTACGGTTCCTCCAAGTGGGTTTGGGTTTTGTTAAAGTGGCGTCCACTAGCTGAGAAGTGACCAACTTGTCATGAAAGAGATCAGTGAGCTGGTCAACCCTTGCAGAGGGACCCCAGGATTCCGACATTCCTAACGAAAAATTTAGATCGCCACCCAGGATCAAGTTAGGATTCTTCAAGAAGGATTTAGCAAAAAGGTCATCCCAAAACGACATTCGCTCCACACAAGGCTCGTATACATTAAGCAAAAAAAGAGGGGTACACATCTCCTGTGAGTATACCTCTAGAGCCAATGAATTTGCCGAACCCCAAGAGGACAAGCCCTTCAATTTTGCATAATTGTAGCCCGAAGCAATTCCCCCTGATCTTCCTTGAGCGTCAAAGGAATGGAACACCCAACCAGGGAACATTCTGGTTAGAGTGTCTATTACCTCTTCTCCTTGGCCCAAAGTTCCTTGAAGGAATAAGCCATCCGGTTTGTGTAACTTCATCAGTTCCTTTAAGGCTAGTTTTTTAGGCAGACTAGCCAGGCCTCTACAATTATAGGAGAGAATAATACCAGGAGGGGGTGGTTGCACTGCTCTAAGCACCCCAGAGAGGGATCTTTGCTTTCCATTTGCTATATCAAGCTTGGCTTTTACTTGTGCCTTAGAAAGGTTGGATTTCTTGCCTCTTAACTTTCTAGGCCCCACCTGAATAGGGTTTGTTTCCAGTCCTCCAATGGATTTACTATTCGATGGTTTGTTCACAAGAGATCTTAGATTGTAAGGAGGCAAAGCGGGAGAACTCGACAGGGGAGACTCTGGATCAGGAGCATTACTACTCGGAGGGGGCATGGAAGGGGAGGGGAGAGAAGTGATTATACTATCAAGTGACTCAATGATTTCATGCATTTTAATATATTCCATGTCATTTTTCCTGGAGGGACCAGGTTGAGAAATATCAATAAAAGAAGTGGACTTGAAAGAAACAAAAGGAGGATGAGAGTTAGTCGGCATACCCTCCAGAGGTGCGGCTTCAACCTCTTCATCTCTTGGAGGTATCAAATCTTGCAGCGACTGCTCAACCTGATCAGAAGCCTGCTGACTTTGGAGAGACTCTTCGTTCCCAGTTGGCGTCAGATCCTCCATTGTGGTGTCCATTTTTTCTGTCTCTTCTATTAGGTCCTTGTCGGGGTCCTCGTTTTCATCAGCTTCCATGGAAGGGTGTGCCTCCCTATTCACCTTTTTTTTCTTTCTTCTGCGACGATGGCCAAGAGGGCAGTCTTTTGCGAGGTGTCCATATTTATGACGCCTGTGGCACCGGAAGGGAAAATGCTCATAATCCAGAAGCTGGATATACTCATAATCTCTGTATTTTAAACACATTTCATCTGTGAGTCCTTCCCTGGAATTTAAGCTTACCAAGATCCTGGCTACACTCAGGTCCCTTGTTAGCTTGAAAGAAGAGTCAACTTCTAGGAATTGACCCAAGGTGTTCCCGATGGATCCAAACACAGAGTCCGTCCAAAAAGGGAGTGGCAGTCCCGGAAGCTTTACCCACATTGGGGACTCCTCCATATTTTCCCGTTGAGCATCAAATAGTAGAGTCCATCTCCGGAGCAGGACTGGCTGCTTTCTGAAACACCAATTTCTTGCCAAGACCCATTCTAGGTGTTCTTTCTTCTCGAATATCAGACTAAATGATCCCTTTGCCAGAGCTTGTATTTCCACTGGCTTGCCAGGGGCTTCCTTCCATTCTATGTTTGTCCATTTAGAGATTTAGTTTGCCGAGTATTTTTTCCCCCTGACTCTTCCCACAAGGATTGTCTCAGTAGCTTCCATGACTTCGTCAATTGTGATGTCTACTTCGAGCACACAACACGACCATTCCTCCTTCTTCTTAATAGCTTTGTTCTTCTTCCGCTTGGATCTGGGAGATCCACTTTCTCCTCCTTCTGCACCTTCCACTGGGCTTTCTCTAACATCTGTAGTGAGTGCTACAGGCGACATAGGTCGCCTTTCACCTTCAATATTTAGAGGATCCCTTTCCGAAGCCCTGGTGCCCTGTTCTTGTGAAGCTTCTGGGGTGACTATCACTTGTTTGTTAGAGGAGACACCAACTCCCCCTTGAAGAAACAACCCTTCTAATGGCCTCTCCTAGCTTCTGCTATACTGCCCCTGGGCCCTCAAGGGACCCCTACCACCCTCTGCTAGAAAGGGGTCTGTACTAGCCACCTCACTTCCTTGTGAAAGGAGGAATTTCTCCAGAAAAGAGAAACCCTACCCCTGAGATATGTTTCTTACCACACCAGGATGTGCCTTAGATACACCTCTTTCCTAATCTAGCCCTTCAGTTTTTTCCACCCCCAACGATTTTAAACCCACGGATCTCGAAAGTCCTATATTTGCCACAATATCTTCTAGCCCTCCCATGTAAATTAGATGAATGGGAATACCTGGTGCTGTAGAGAAAGGCTGAGCTTGGAGGCCAATGACAGAAATTCTTCCTCCACCGTAAATCCTTGGCTCAGCCGCTAAAGTTCCCCCTTTTGTTCCTTCTGACTTCCAAACACAGTTGAACGTTCTTTGCAGGCTTTCTTCTAACAACGCGGCTCCATTTGTAAGACCTCTTTGTCCTCCTGAGTCTGATTGTTTTGACTTGGCTTTTGCTATGACAGGGAAAAATAGATCCAGGTTCTTCTTTGAAACCTCATGCCCCCAGCAGGTAAGCAAGTCCTCCGGCACCGGCTTAACGTCCACGTGATCGTTGTCGAAACCCATAGCTAAGACAAATGCCCAAACTTAACCCTAAACTGCGACAACGTAGAGACCGCAGGTGCACTGAAACCCTATTCTCGGAACGACGTCGAGGAGAAAAGTTAGTGTTTTTGCGAGGTAAATCCATTACTAACCTTGTTTACCCTCAATCACTTCCTATGGGGCCCATACCTCTCGTGTCCACCACCTGCTTCGCCAGTTGCACTCTGGAATCTGACACAAAACGCCTGGTGTCAATCTTTGGGGCTCCACACGTGCCTCCACATGTCCTTGTTTACGGCCTGCAAACCTTGCAGAAAATAACCATACTTAGGGTTTTACCATATCTTCACCTCCTTATATAGTCAGAGCTTTAGCCAATACCACGAGCCAAAGCCACACTAGTGTTGGTGGTAATCTTGGACAGGATCAAATAACCATCACTGCACTCAATATTGTGGGCTAATACCATGGTAAAGACCCTTGGTATTAATAAATTAGTGCGCCAACATATAAACAACTTTGCTTCTTCATACTTGCGTGTATACATGACTTGGCCTTGACAAACTCATATATATTTCTTCAAATATTCACCTTCATCAAACTTCTGATTCTGATATGAAAACCTCTGTCCCATCATTCTGTCACCTCTGAACTGATCTGTGAACTCATCTGGTTACCATATACTTATTCTGTTACAAGAAGATTGCCATCAATGACAACACATACATTAATAATGCCAACAATCTCCCCGTTTGGACTTGATGGAAACCATGTTGGTGTTTGATCACCACAACCTGTAGATACCTGATTAGACACATCAATATAAATATTATTAAAACACCAATATACTCTCCCCCTTTGACATCAAGGGAAAAGGGCGGGCCAATGCTGCAACAAGGTTTTCTCTTTCCTTGTAGATACAAGAGCTCTGTAGATCTAATTTGCACTATAATGACCATGCTGCTCCTGAGCACATGCTGAATCTTCAAAAATATTTTCAATTAAGTACAGGACTCTATAACTCAAGTGAGTATGATCATTAGGGGAATTTTGAGGTCTAAAATGGGCCTCCTAAGAAAAAAGTACGACCAAAATAAACTTTATTAGAACCAATATGATGCAAGATGATGATGTCAACCATGGGGGATGATTCACCATTTTTGGAGTAAAAAAGTAAAAATATTAAAAAATAATAGAATGGTAAAACTATTTTTTCAACTTATCTTCCTAAGGTTTTATTCAAATTTCGTGCAAAAGTACTCGTTGGATGAAAAATTTAATTCTTCATCCAAGGAGTACCCATGTTGCATAATTTTGATGGACCCTACTACACGAAAATGAGAAATATGTAACCAAGTGGGGTTACATATTTGACTCAATCACCCAACCAAGTGGTGTTACATAACACGATCTTCCCATCATGGGATTACATACATAAATGACTTGACTTTCAATAGTCCAAACATGGCTGAATATGAGAATTATTACATCATAGGTCGCCACATGACCTTTAATTTAATTTACAGATATGATTTTTATAACCAAGATAAACATACCTCATAATTCAACAATCATTACAAACATAATGCCAACAATGCATTATAATCTGCAAGGCTAATGCTCCCCCTGAACCTGTGCTACCTCATCAACAAAGTGTAACCATCAGATCAAGAGAATTAAATCATAACTGTAAGTAGCATGTCAAAATATGTTCTTGAGTCCGTCCCATTGTTTTTCTATCAGATAAAAACATACACGATTGTCTGCAAAGGAACATATGCAATTTTATTTCATTGGATTCACATACAGAATGTGAAATACTGAAAATTTCACTGCTTTATCTCACCGTGAGCTTGTACAGTCTATAATTGTCTTCTGTTGACACATCAGATGCACCATCAAAAATATTAACTAACAATCAGAATTACCAAACCAACCAGGGTAATCACCATATATTTCTCCCCTTGTGATGATACATTACTAGTCCCTTGTAATGTATGTCACATCACTCCTGCAGTCATTAAGAGAAATAGTCTTTAGAAACAGATGACTGTAGTAGGGTCAACATTCCCTACGTTTATGACCGGTGTTTCATCTTTCTCCATATTTTCTTGAAATTTCTTATTATGTCTTGGAACTTAACGAACCTCCTAGTCCTGTTTAACATACTTAACTTGCAATCAGTGGCCTTATCTCCAAAAGAGTTACACGAGAAACAACATCCATGAAACCATAATTTCCGTTTTGATCTAGGAGATTCTTCAATCAAATGATTCTTCTTTTCTAGGGCATTGTTATCAAATTCATTAATATTAAATGCCATAAGTACTTGCAGATCTTGATTAGACTCTCCCTCTTTTCCAATTGATAAACTATCACTATATTCCTTTATATAAAAGCTTCTCCTATTTTCAAACTGTTTCCCTTTGTCCTGGTTTTCTTTATAAGGATACATAACAGCATGATGACCAACTCTACCACAAGCAAAACACTTGAAGGGAAGCTTACCTCGAAACCTTCCAGTACCTGGTTGAAGTTTCCTCACAAAATTTGCCTCATATTCTTCTGATATATAAATTGATTCCTTGAGAACTTCCTTTTCTTTTCCTTTTGCAGATGCCTTAAATGCAACTTCTCTAATATCTGAAGAACATCCTTTTCTCATTTCAAAGGCCGTTAGAATCTTGTGGAATTGTACAACAGTAAGGGTCTATATACCCTGCTTTTCTTCAATGGTGGACACTTTTGCCTCAAATTTTGGAGTTATAGATCTCAATATTTTCTCTACTAAAGTTGAATATTTTATATCTTCAACCATATTTCTCATAGAATTCACAATCTCTTCTATTCTTAGAAATAAATTGCAATATTTTCATCATCATGCATTCTGAGAGTTTCATATTGAAGTTTAAGGGTTTGAATTTTAACGCTTTTTACCTTGGCATCACCTTCATAGCTCTGAATGATCTTGTCTCATATTTCCTTTGCTGAATTTTGCTGTATGAATTTGACAAATTTCGATTATGTTAGGCTTCCCAATAAGACATTGAAAACTTTTGCATTGGTTTCATATTTGTTCTTTCCTGCTGCATCTGTAGGAACAACTGCTAGATGTTGATAACCTCCTTCCACAATTTCCCATGCATCCACTCCAACACTTTGCAGATAAGCTCTTGTTTGCATCTTCCAGAACTTTAGATTACTTCCATTGAACAATGGTTGCTTGATAGAAAATACTCCTTCATGGCTTCCCATTGTGACGAATCTCCTTCAAGCGATCAAACTTCTTCAGAAGGACTTGCTCTGATACCAATTGTTGGGAATAATACTCAGAGGAGGGGGGTGAATCATTATTTTAAACTCACACAAATTATTCTTTTTCTTTTCTGAATTTTGTACGCAACTTTATTTAATCAAACTAGCATATGTACCCGATTGTCATTAAGGAAACTAAGGTATGCCTAGTAAACTTATAGTTTAGATAAACCTTCAGTAACTTGACTTAAACCATTTTATCATTGATTCATCAAACATTTAGTAAGCAGTAAAAATATACAGTAAGAACATATTAAACCATCACACATAAGCAACACATATGAACACTGAGATTTAAGGTGGAAACCCAATGTGGGAGAAAACCACCGTTGTTGTCGTCTCTGTCTTCAATATTTATTATAAATAAAACTACTTACAATCCTTTACTGGCATAGACTCGTACTAGCACACAGGCACCCTCCTGCAGAAGGCTACAACCTTCACTCGTTATCTAGTACCCATTGGAAGAGAGCTCCAACCCCTTGATCTCGTTTACTAACACCCACTGGAGGGGAGCTACGACTCCATGATCTCGTTTGCCAACACTCATTGGAAGGGAGCTACGACCCCCACTAAAGGCTCCAACCCTTAACACCATCGCTGACCACGTTTCATAAGTTTTCACATTGGATCCACCGGCTTTAGTACATCACAATTTGTAGACCTCTTTTCATCAGATTTTCAGATTGGACCCACTACAGTCATTTAAGCCCAATACCATACATCAAACTAAAACATATAACTGTACCAAATAAATCACTAAATCACCAATCAGCCAACCAATCACTGATATTTAATCATAATAAACTAGCAACATTATCAATATTCAAACAACCCAGATCTATATGAAGACTTCATTGAGAGACAACAGAAACACAACAAAACTGATCAAACATATTCTTCAACATTCTTAAGAAAAACCCTGGCTTGCATGTGCACTTTCCATAAGACTTAACTACGTATGTATGTGCTTATTCAGTACCCAACTCATGTACATATCTCCATATATTTTAGAATATATACGCGACTCTACAGAAAAAAACCTGCATATATATGCGCCTTCCATAAGACTTCCTGCGTATGTATGTGCTTATTCAATACCCAACTTGTGTACATATCTCCATATATTTTAGAATATATATGCGACTCTGCAGAACAAAACCCGCGTGTATACACGCCTTCCATGTGTTGAAATCACATACAAATCTGCAAATAATTCATGACTGCACAACACTTCAGAACTTAAAACATACTATGATCATAATATTTCTTGCAACAAACATGCGCCAAACCATAGATCTAAACAACTCATAAATAGATCATGTAATAATACATAGTCATTTCAAGTCTAATGATCCTGATCCATCATTGTATTCATGGGTGCGTTATTATTTCATATATACCAATAAATTATAGCCCATACCATGCAAATATACTTTAGATTGAAGTATTCATTCATTAACTTTACTCATGCACACTTAGCACTTTGATCTTCTCCTCATTATATAGTCAGAGCCTTAGTCAGTACCATGAGCCAAAACCACACTAGTGCCTGTGGTAATCTTGGACATGATCAAATTGCCGTTACTACGCTCAATATTGTGGGCTAATACCATGGTAAAGACCCTTGGCATTAATAAATTAGTGCACCAGCGTGTACGCGACTTTGCTTCTTCGTATCCGCGTGTATACACGACTTGGCCATGACGAACCCACATATATTTCTTTAAATATTCACCTTCATCAAACTTATGATTATGATATGCAAACCTCTGTCCCATCATTCTGTCACATATGAAATGATCTGTGAACTTATTAAGTTACCATATACTTGTTCTTTTGCAAGTGGGTTTCCATCAAGGATAACACATACATTAATAATGCCAACAATCTTCCCCTTTGGAATTGATGGAAATCATGTTGGTGTTTGATCACCACAACTTGTAGATACCTGATTAGAAACATCAATATAAGCATTATTCAAACACCAAGACACTCTCCCCCTTTGACATCAAGGGAAAAGGGCAGACCAATGCTGCAGCAGGGTTTTCTCCTTCCTTGTAGATACAAGAGCTTCGTAGATCTGATCTGCACTATTGTAACCATGCTCCCCTTGAGCACATGTTGAATCTTCAAAAATATTTTCAATGAAGCACATGACTCGCACATGTTGAATCTTCAAAAATATTTTCAGTGAAGTACATGACTCTATAACTCAACTGAGTATGACCTTTCCTATCACCAAGGACTCATATTTACATCAATAATCAGCCAACCAAGTGGGATTACATATTTGACTTGATTACCCAACCAAGTGGTGTTACATAACATCATCTTCCTATCATGGGATTACATACATAAATGAATTCACCTTCAATAGTCCAAACATGACTGAATATGACAATTATTACATCATAGGTATCCACATGACCTTTACATCAATTTACAGATATGACTTTTATAACCAAGATGAACATACCTCATAATTCAACAATAAATACAAACATAATAACAACAATGCATTATAATATGCAAGGCTAATGCTCCCCCTGAACCTGTGCTACCTCATCAGCAGACTGTAACCATCTGATCAAGAAAATTAAATCATAACTGTCAACAACATGTCAAAATCTGTTCTTGAGTTTGTCCCACTGTTTTTCTATAAGAGAAAAACATAAGCGACTATCTGCAAAGGAACTCGCTTACATACACGATTTTATTTCATTGGATCCGCGTACAAAATTTTAAATATTGAAAATTTCATTGCTTTATCTCCCCTTGAGTTTGTATAGTCTATACATGTCTTCTATTGACACATCAGATACACTGTCATAAATATAAACAATGAGAATTACCAAACCAACCATGGGAATCACATATATTTCTCCCCCTGTGATGATACATTACTGATCCATGATAATGTATGTCACATCACTCCCGCAGTCACTAAGAGAAATAGTCTTTAGAAACAAATGATTGGAGTAGGGTCAACATTCCCTACATTTTTGACCGTTGTTTCTTCTTTCTCTAGCTTTGCTTGAAATTTATTATTATGTATTGGAACTTATCCAATCTCCTAGTTCTGTTAAACATAATCAACCTGCAATAAGTGGTCTTATGTCCAAAAGAGTTACAAGAGAAACAAAATCTACGAAAGCATCCTTTTTGCCTTGATCTAGGAGATTTTTCAATAAAAGGATTCTTCTCTTCTAGGGCATTGCTATCAGATTCATTAATACTAATTGTCATAAGTACTTGCAGATATTGATCAGACTCTCTCTCTTATCCAATTGTTAAACCATCACTATCTTCATTTGTATGAAAGCTTAATTTTAAAATAATTTCCAATTTTCCTGATTTTCATTATAAGGACACTTAGCAACATAATGACCAACTCTACCACTAGTAAAACACTTGAAGGGAAGCTTACCTATGAACCTTCCAGTACCTGGTTTAAGTTTCCTCATGAAATTTTCCTCATCTTCTTCTAATATATAACTTGATTCCTTGAGTACTTCCTTTCCTTTTCCTTTTGCAAATGCTTTAAATGCAACTTCTTTGATATCTGAATAACCTCCCTTTCTCATTTCAAAGGCCATTATAATCTCATGGAATTGTACAACAGTAAGGGTCTGTAGATGCTTCTTTTCTTCAATGAAAGACACTTTTGACTCGAATTTTGGAGTTAGATATGTGTTGGGCACCGAATCTGGCTATCTCTCTGCCCATTTTTGCCATCCTTTCTAACCATTTTTGTTTAATTACCTACATTTTCCATGTTAAATTCATGAGGTAAATACCCCTGACTTGTCCGATTGGAATATTTTAATTAATGAAGTAAAGTCACGGAGTTTTATCTAATTGCGCACTAAGATCTGTGTTTGAGTGCAGCTTGGAAAAAACAGGAACCCTTACTCCAGCAGTTTGCAACAGAATCAGTAACGACTAACTAAAGGGGGATCGCGCAGCTAGAATCGTGATTCCTTGGGACTATTCTCGGCCCTTTCTTTATCCAGGATATCTATTGTTCGTGCCGTTCCAACCAAAGTCCATTTCTGAATGCGTGATTATCATGCTTCAGGGAAATATGTTATTCCCTTGTACTGTGTATAAAATGGACATTGTCCCTGTAATTGGGGGTTCCAAAGAGGAGATTGTAATCACATTTTACAGATCGATAAAATACAGTTGGTTTCGCTGTTCTAAAGCGTTTCATGAGCAACGCAACCCTGATCAGAGAGTTGGGCTCGCTCTTCTGATCAGGTGCTACGTCTGTGTAGATGTGTGGATTATTTCCTGTTATAGTTGCTGTTATTATTTCGTATTGTTGAGAATTTTTTTGGATGTCCAACAATTGATTTTACTTCACGACAATGTTTTGAATTTTAACCATAAACCCTTGGTTGAACGAACCGTGTGTTTTTCCTGCATATACTTTGCAAGTTGCCTTGAAAGGATACGCTCCCGTATTGATAAAATTAATGTCGAATTAGAGTGGATAAATCATCCCTACCTGAACACCAACATTTTGGTGCCGTTTTCGGGGAGGCTAACAAGGTGCCAACGATGATTCGAACCAACCAGAGGGTCAATCTCTCGTCCCGAGGAGAGAACGAGCTTCCTCGCTCTGCTTCAGGTCCTGAGCATAGGTTTTGATTATGGTTTGTTTATTTTTGTTTTTGTTTTGAGTTTTTGGCCATATTCTTGTCCTGGGAAGGGAGGAGTCTTTTTGACACCCTGCTTCAGATCTGGGAGTATTAGGTCTTTTTGTGGGTTGTGTGGTTTTGGTTCTTGTCCCAGGGAGGGAGGATTTTTTGACGCCCTGCTCTGGGCCTGAAACCCTATCTTTTTGTTTCCCTGTCTTTCTCTTTTGAATTCTTTTATCTTTGGGAAGGAATGGTCTTTTGACACCTTACTCCAGGATTGAAGCATTGTAGGTTCATACACAGACCCTCCATTACATCAATTTTTTTATGAACAAAGAACCAAATAAGAGGGGCGAGGCAAGAGCCCCAAAGAGGGGAAGACCAGATTTGGGGAGAAAAACTTACATTCAGTAGATTATAGAAAAGGCAAAGTTCGAAGCATCTTCCTGCGCAACTGTAAGGCCAGGGGCTAGGAGAGTGAAGTCCGAGGGACAATTAGTGGATCAGCCTGTGCAGGCCACAGTATCCCTGGGTGATTTGGTACAACAGGGTCCTCCAGCAGTAGAAGAAACAATTAACAGTGGACCAGAACAAGAGGACCTTGTGTTGGTACTAGCAGAGGAAGATATTGCAAGTAGAACATCGTTGGAGTCGAACTGCTCTAAAAAGGGAAAGGAAGTTGTTGCCGAGGGATTGGACTATCAAGATATAGGAAAAAGAAACGAATAGGTATTGGTATCACCAAGAGACCGGGGAAGCGCCACTAAGGTAACTCACGTTCCAGTAGTCAAGAGTCCCCGACTATCCTCTACAGAGCCTGTTGAAATCCCCGGCGATTATTGGAAGATATTTATGGCTCCCACAACTTCCACTATCGACTTTCCCATTGGGAATTTGGGATCTGGCGCACCTAAAAAGCCTATTCCATTAGCAGCATTGCCAAACTTCCATGGGCTTGTGTCAGAGGATCCCGACACGTTTCTATTTGAGTTCGACATAGTGTGCCGAGGTTACGGTTACACGACAGATGCCCAGAAGTTAAAAATTTTCCCTTCTACACTAAAGGGGACGGCTTTGCAATGGTTTATTGGCCTTGGGGGAAAATCCATCTCCACATGGGATGATATGCAAACAACTTTTCTGGAAAAATACCAGGATTACTACAAATCCCGGAACGTCAAGGAGGAGGTTTTCAAGTTCACACAGAAAGAAGACGAAAGTTTGGAAGATTGTGTGGAAAGGTTTAAATACCTCCTGCAGAGGTCAGGTCATTCCAATTTGGATAAGGAAATCTTGAAGGTTATTCTCCTTCGATCCTTCCGAGAGGACTCAATGGAATTATTGAATATCGTGGGAAAGGGAGACATTTCTAAGGAGACCTTTGAAGGTATTTGCGACTTGTGTGTCCAGTGCTCGAGGGGGCTTGCAAGAAACAGATTAGGGATCCGTTCAGTAAAGGGATCTGGCGGGGGTGTTACGAAAGCAGAAGTTGGGAACCTGATAGACAACTTAAAGACGGATATCCTCAGTACCCTGTCAACACAAATGGATACTTTGAAAGTAAAACAGAAGCAGCTGGAACTGGATAGGACCATGGCAATCTTCTGCCCGAAGTGCAAGAAGAATCATCTAGAAAAGGAATGCCCACTAAAGTCTGTAGAAAAATGTGACATCTGTGAGTTGAATCATGTGACAAGCTCATGCCCTTCCTTGCCGGGCCTGAAAGCGGTGTTTCAAGGAACAGGGGAGGACATGAAGCAACTGTACCTCATGGGTGCCAGGAAGCCATGGAAACTTCGACCACTGCTGGGGAATCAAGGTATGTACCCAGATCCATCTCAGTATTTCAATATTTATAAAATGAATCCTCAAACTATGCCTTGTCCCCCTATGTGGCCGCAATACCAGTACCCACTATGGCAGCAATGGAACCCTCAGGCCTGTATGAGCTCACCATGGGCTCCAAATTGGCGAGGACCCTCTTTAGGGTGGTTTCCTCAACATATGCCACAGCAGAAACTTCAATTACCTTCCAATGTGCCTCCTGGTAATCAACCTGTTCATCCTGAGCTTCCAATGCAGCCTAACCCCAACCCCAATAATAAAGGAGCTCATCAAGCTGATGTTCTTAACTTGCCTTCGTATAGTATATCTACTGCATAACTGTATGAAATGAACTTGCGATTAGGTCGAATAGTTGATACTCAACCCCCTCCAGTTATCATTGAACAACTCGATAATGAAGACAGAGAGGCACAGCCAGCCAATAGAGAGCTGAAGAAAACTGTTAAAAGCCAGATGCCTCCTGTAAAACAATCTCAATCTGAACCACCTTACCTAGAGAGACTGATTATGAGTAAGCCAAGACCACAAGCTGAATTTGACTTATTAGGAGAATTGCAGAATTTATTTGTTAAAATCCCCTTGCTACAAGCTATGAAGGACATGCCAATTTATGCAAAGACTCTTAGGGAATATTGTTCAAAGAAACCTGCAAAGAAAAATAAGGACCCCCTCACTATACATGTTATGGGAAAATTATTAGACTTCATGATGGGAAAATCAATACCAGTGAAATATGGAGATCCAGGGAATCCAGTTTTAACAGTACAGATTAATGGAGTGGAGATTCCAAACGTACTGGTAGACCTGGGCACTGCTATCAATGTCATCACTACTGAAACCATGCATGCATTAGGCCTTCAAAATTTAAAGCATACACCCATAGTGTTGGAGTTGGCAGATAGATCCACAGTCAAGCCTGTGGGGAAGTTGGAGGACGTGAAAATTTCAGTAGATGCATGGCATTACCCTGTCGATTTCATGGTATTACATACACAATCTTCAGTAGGCGGTCACCCTCTGATTCTGGGTAGGCCATGGCTGGCTACCGCAGATGCTTATATTGGATGCTGGTCAGGAAATATGGTCATTTATAATGGCCATAACACCAAGAATTTGGTGCTATACCCACCCATAGAACCCGATGCACCTAAAAAGTCAACAGATGGCAAGAAGGCTATATCTACGGTGGAAGTCGAAGAAGAGGAATAAGTGAGACCGGTCCTTACTATCGGACAGGCCCTTCAGTTAAAGATGGAATCAAAAGACAATGTGATCACCTCCTTCATGAATGATCCTTGCTTTGTTTCAGAGCCAAACCAACAGGTCTTAGAATCCATCCTAAGTTGCAAAACTCAAGAAAGCATTGAAACGGCGGAAGAATTGGAAGAAGATGTTGAAGCACCTCATGAAAGTGTCCAAGTGGAGATAGAACTAGGGAAAACTCTGAATATCAATCCAGGTTTGTCAGAATCCCAGAGGAAGCAGTTGATAGATGTTCTTCAGAATTATAAGGAAGCTTTCGCCTGGGATTATTCTGACATGAAGGGGATCCCTGATAATCCATGTACCCATCACATATACATCAAAGAAGATTGTCATCCTATAATACAGCCTCAGAGAAGGATGAATCCGACACTGAAGAACATTGTGAGAGAAGAGCTTCAGAAACTATTGGATGCGGGTTTTATTTACCCTATCTCAGATAGCCAATGGGTCTCACCATTGGTAATGGTCCTTAAGAAGAACAGTAAATGGCGAATCTGCGTGGATTACCGGGAGTTAAATAAGGTAATGCAGAAGGATCATTTTCCTCTACCATTTATCGATCAAGTATTAGACACATTGGATGGTAAGATTTTTTTCTCATTTCTGGATGGGTTTATTGGATATAACCAAATCCAGATTTCTCCTGAGGATCAAGACAAGACCACTTTCACATGTCCCTGGGGAACATTTTCATACCGGGTCCTTCCTTTCGGCCTATGTAACGCCCCTGCGACATTCCAGAGGGAAATTTTGGGAATCTTCTCTGATTTGATAGATGATGGTGTTGAAATTTATATGGATGACTTCACTCCATATGGGGATTCATTTTCAGAGGGGCTGAAAAATTTAGAAAATGTTCTTGAAAGATGTATACATGCGCGTGTTTCCCTGAGTACAGTAAAATGTCATATGATGATGGAAAAAGGAATTGTTCTGGGACATTTTCTCTCAGCTGAAGGAATCAGAATGGACCCAGCAAAGATAAAGGTAATTCTGCACTTTCCAACACCTAAAACACCCACACAGGTACGCAGTTTTATTGGCTATGCTGGTTATTATAGGCGTTTTATAGAAAATTTTGCAAAAGTTGCACATCCATTATTTCAATTATTAAAAAAAGATTCATAATTTGTGTGGTCAGATGACTGTGATGCAACCTTCACGAGAATTAAAGAATTAATCTGTAGTGCTCCGATCCTTAGAGGACCAGACTGGGTGTTACCTTTCCATATTCACACAGATGCTTCTCAGACAGCAATTGGTGCAGTACTGGGACAGTAGGAAGATAAAATACCTTATGCAATCTACTATGTTAGTAAAAATTTGGCTCCTGCTGAATTGAACAACATAGTGACTGAAAAAGAGTTCCTTGTTGTTGTTTATGCCATCAATAAGTTCTAGCATTATATTTCCGGGTATTCTACTTTTGTGCATACTGATCATGCAGCCATTAGGTATTTGATGAACAAAATTGTTACCCCTGGTCGTGTTACAAGGTGGTTGTTACTACTACAGGAATTTGATATTACTATAGTAGATAAACCAGGGAAGGATAATGTGGTTGCAGATTTCTTATCTATATTAGAACATGATGGTAAGAATACACCAGTTGAAGATAATTTTCCAGATGAGAATCTTTTTGGAGTGTCTGCTAACACTCTGTGGTATGCATATATTGCTAATTATCTTGCTACAAGTGAGGTACCTCGTCATTTGTCCTATAAGGAGCAAAGGAAGATCATTCACAGGAGTGTTCGATATTCATGGATGGCAGGATATCTCCTCCATACAGGGATTGACCAGCAGATTCGGCGTTGTGTGGCAGGAAACGATATTTATGAAATTTTAAAGGTTGCACATGATGGACCTTGTGGAGGAAATTTTGCAGAAAAAAGGACAGGTCATAAGGTACTGCAGATGGGATACTATTGGCCCTCCATTTTTCATGATGCTCGGGATTATATTCAAAAGTGTGATAGCTGTCAGAGGATGGGACAACCTGGGAAAGCAGATGAAATTCCTCTTCAACCCCAGATAGTCCTTGAACCTTTTGAAAAATGGGCCATCGATTTTGTTGGCCCCTTTAACCCACCTTCTCATCAGAAATCCTAAATCCTAGTTTGTACTGATTATGTAACCAAATGGGTGGAGGCTAGGGTAGTCACAAGAGCAACAGAGCAAGTAGTGTCAGACTTCCTTTTTGAAGAAATTTTTGCTCGGTACGGGACTCCAAGAGAAATTGTATTAGACAGAGGATCACAGTTCACATCCCATATGATAGAGAAATTGATACAGAAATATAGGGTCAAACACAAAGTAGCAACCCCCTATCACCCACAGGTGAATGGGCAAGTAGAGAGTACAAACAAGGTGTTGGAAAATATCTTGACAATGACAGTAGTAAGTCATCGCTGGGATTGGGCACAGAAACTTCCAGAAGCTTTATGGGCCTATAGAAAAACATGGCGAAATACAACGAGGTTTTCTCCATTTGAATTAGTTTATGGGAAATCCCCCCTGTTCCTGTTAGAATTCGAAATAAGCACACTCAGGACAGCTCCGGAAGTAGGCTTAGATCTATTAGAAGCACAGAAACACCAACTGGAACAACTAAATGAGTTAGACGAGATTTGATCAGCAGCTGTACAAAGAACTACTGCTGTTCAACAAAAAAGAATGAAATGGCATGACAAATTTATTAAAACTAAGGTGTTTCATGAAGGGGATTGGGTGTTACTGTATGACTCCCGATTTAAGGATTTCAAAGGCAAACTCCACACTCGCTAGATGGGACCATATCAAGTGGATGTAGTGTTCAACAATGGAACAGTTAGATTAATTACAATTGATGAGAATCAAACCACATTTTTGGTGAATGGACATCGTCTAAAATTATATCATCGTCCAGCTTCTAAAGATGCCTTTGTTAAAACCCTTTCAGATTCAACAGATCTAATGGTTATTGCAATAGAAGGCACTCTCACTCTCCATTAAAAAAAAAAAAATGTTAAAAAAATTAAAATAATAATAATAATAATAATAATAATAATAATGTGGTTATTACTCACTTGTTTGTGTTTTGCAGGAATAATAAAAGAATTATGGCAAGGAGGAAAGTAACATTCGGTGTGTTACTCCATCAGTACTATTACAGAAGTAATTTGTTCCACTGATGCCGTTACTCTGCAACTGCTGTTACTTTGTAGCTGCTGATATTCTGAAGTTGCTGTTATACCGTCGATGCTGTTACTCCGAAGTTGCTGTTACACTGCCGCTTCTCTTACTTCGAAGTTGCTGCTACACTGCTGCTGCGGTTACTCCGAAGTTGCTGCTACACTGCTGATGCTGTTACTCCGAAGTTTCTATTACACCGTCGATGCTGTTACTTCGAAGTTGCTGTTACATTTCCGCTGTTGTTACTCCATAGCTCCTGTTACTCCGAAACTGCTATTACTCCGTAGTTGCTTTTACTTCGTAGCTGCTGTTACTCCGTAGCTGCGGTTACTCCGCAACTGCTATTACTTCAAAACTGTTGTTACTCCATAGCTGCTGTCACTCAATGTTGCCGTTACTCACTATTCACGACAGACATCCTTGCTGTTACTCCACCTTACAGTAAGTCCGCAGGTACGTCTCCATTGACTTTATTGATTTAATTAAATATTCCAAAAAGGACGGTTAAAATGTGCCGAGGACGACCGTCATTTAAGTTGGGGGGAGGGTACCATCATAATGGCTGACGACGTACTTAGTAAAGGTACTTATGACATACGACTTATACCAAATCAATTTTAATGATCTTAAGTACCCTGTAATTATGGTGTTGAGTTGAGATGCGTATTTGTATGCATAAGAGTCATATGAGTCATCTCTCAAACATTCCGCATTAAATCTAACAGTACTATTGCAATCTTTCAATTTATTTCAAACGTACCAGTACTGTCTTATCCATTATATTTGAAAGTGGCCATGACGTTATTACAATTATCAATAGTTCGGAGCCCTGTCACTCTCCCCCTGCCAGCTAACTGTAATCATCGTGCTGCTTCCGCCTCCGCAACAATGGGTGGTCGATCTGTGTGCCATGAGCCCGATGATTCAACAAGGATCCGACGCAATTGGGAAGTATGGTAGGTATCCGAAAATGCAGGTTGGGATGTCTATTTGGACAGATTGAATGGCTGGGATGAGGAAATTACAAAGGAATTTTCATTGAAATTGGAGGAAGGAGTTTCTCGGGTTCGCGGACTTGAAATTCAAGTCATAGAGGAAACGATTGCAGAGGTCAGTGGACTGCCAGAGGGAGGTGAACGCTGGTTTTCCAGAATAACCCCTCTTCCGTAATTCCCCGAAGCTTTTCTCCAAGCCGGAGAGAGCATCGCGCAGAAGGGCCGAGGATACGATAGAAATTCATTGCCGCAGCCATGGGGCGAAGTTTCAAAGGATGTGATTAAATATATAGCATGCGAGGGAAGATATTCCACTATGTTTAAATACCACTTGAGTATACTAGCGCACTTTCAGTTTCCCCAAGAAGAAGCCTTTTCAATGAACGCGCGCTATTTTCTTCTAAGAGGCCTGAATTTGATGGTGAACTCGGCTCGAGAGGTGCGGTAGGTGTTGGCAGTCCTTTCCCACCATGGGTTGGTGCAGTTGTTAGTGTTGAATGTTATTGAAAAGATTCTGATTCCATGGGAATGGTTTCAAAACTCCACGGAGGAAGAGATAGAAGTTGCCATGGCTGCTAGGGCAAAGGAACCGGAAGCTATGCAAGAGGACGAAGGAGAGGACGAGGCTGTGCAGGGAGATGAAGAGGACGATTATGTTGATCAGGAAGAGCCTGAGGAAATGGAAATGGAGACCGAGGAGTGTGAAGAGGAGTCAGCTTTCCAAATGCAAGCCGAATCGATTAAAGTCGCAGAAATTCATACTGGTACTTCGCCGAGGCTGCTCCACAAGAACCAGCCCAGTCTACGGAGCTAGTTGAGCAGACAGACAGAGTAATTGGCACATAGGCAACTCCACAGGTTTTGGAGCCTGTGGAGGAAGCAGTCGTGACCACTCCGACTACAGAGGCTACAAGGGAAATGGCGGAAGAATTAAGGAGTGAGGCCGACGTTGCTCCACAAGAACCATCGTCGACCTCATAACTGAATGGAGAGAATTTTTTCCAGTTTCCTGTCTTTTTTCCTAAGGGGGCGTGGGTAACCCGTTCCCCACAGAAAAGAGAAGAAGAAAGTGTTGCCATCCCTATGGCTTCAAATCTGAAGCGAAGGCTACAACTGGAAGAGACCCCAGCAGGCACATCAGTAGAAGGGTATCTTACTGGGATACCATTGTTTGAGGATAATGTACCCGGCGAAAGAAAAACCATTGGTGGAGAGGAGGGAAAAAGCAAAGCAGTCCCGACGAATGCACCAATGGTGCATGAAGGCATAAAAAGAGTAAAACAAGAAATAATGGAAGAAGAGCAAGTAGCAGAAATTGGACCGACTGTCAACCCGACAGAGGCAGTTCCGAGGGGTTCACCTCCAGCTGCCGGAGCTGAGGGAATACAGGTTAAGCAAGAGGAAGTAGAGTTGTGCGGGCCGCGAAGACCCTCGATCAAACAAAGATATCAACATCAGTTCAAGGAAACCATGCGGTTAAAAATGGAAGTAAGAAGCTTGAGAAGAAGAGTGCATAGAATGCATAAGAAAATAAATAAATATAAACGACAAGCCAAGAGACCCAAGGTTGACAGGGTTGAAGCAGAAATGGAGACAGATCCAATTGAACAACTATTTGAAGCTCGAGAGTATGCCTTGACGGCCGAACTACAGACATGGAAGTCTACTGTGGCCCAGTACAAGAAAAAAATCAAAAGAACTGAAGAAAAAGCCTCCACAACCATCTTTGGCTATGTGGAGCGTATAGATATTATGAAGTTAAGGCATGCAAAGCAGCAGCTCAAGATGGAGCAGCTGGAAAAGCAGGTGGCCGAGCTGAAGAATGATAAGAAACAAATGTTCAATTTGGTGCAAGAGGTGATGGCATGTCGTCCCCCTGCTTCTTGCTATTCTTTATTTTTACATGAATGTTTTCTTTTATTTTGCATGGAGAGCATTAGGAATGAGGCCAGTTATGAGATTGAAGATGGCATCCAATTCCTTCGGATCATGAGAAATCATGATGTGCCAACTCAACATTTGATGTGTGAGTTTTATTTGCATGTGTATTTGCTATGGTTGGACATAGACTTTAATCTGGTCCCATATGTGGGAGACATCCATCTGAGGGCCTTCACCTCTTATTCTTTCAACCAAATTCATTGGCAAAAGGCTTGTGAAACTTTTGAGTCCAATCAAGTCACAAAGCCGTTTATAGTAAGGGGGGAACAAGGGAGGTCAGACACAGTGTACAATAAGCACCATGCCTTTTCGAAATTTGAGGAGAATAAAGAAAGAATGCTAAGGACACAAAGGTGGTGCCTTGATATTTGTATTAATCAATTAACTGTTTCTCAGAAAGAGGCCCTTGATTGTTGTTAGAAAAGATGGATGATGTCACCAACAGCTGTCCGGAACAGAGAACCTTTTGGGGTGCCTAATTTTGCGCGAGCCCTTGCCAGGGTTCCCAGATATGTGGCATGCGTCCAAACATGTGGGATTCGGTGGATGGGGCTTCGATTCCAGTACCCTGTTATTTGGTTACCTACAGAAGTCTATACCCCTGCATAAAACGTTCTAGCAGACTGGTGGAAGGAAGTCCTCCTCTCAGATGGGTTTAGAGTCCCAGGGACAGAGATGGCTCTGGAGTATAATCTTGCCGGGCTTCATGAAGCTCACAGTTTGTAGAACCCAGACCTACGGAGGCAGTGGACTGCATGAGGGCATGCAAAAGGCTAGTTGAGGGGAGATGTTGGGCACCGAATATGGCTATCTCTATGCCCATTTCTGCCATCCTTTCTGACCCTTTTTGTTTAATTACCTACATTTTCCATGTTAAATTCATGAGGTAAATGCCCCTGACTTGTCCGATTGGAATATTTTAATTAATGAAGTAAAGTCGTGGAGTTTTACCTAATTTCAGCACTAAGATCTGTGTTTGAGTGCAGATTGGAAAAAACAGGAACCCTTGCTCCAACAGTTTGTAACAGAATCGGTAATGGATAACTAAAGGGGGATCACGCAGCTGGAATCGTGATTCCTTGGGCCTATTCACAACCCTTTCTTTATCCAGCATATCTGCTGTTCGTGCCGTTCCAACCAAAGTCCATTTCTGAACGCACGATTATCATGCTTCAGGGAAATCTATTATTCCCTTGTACTGTGTATAAAATGGACATTGTTCCTGTAATTGGGGGTTCCAGAGAGGTGATTGTAATCACATTTTATAGATCAATAAAATATAGTTGGTTTTGCTATTCAAAAGCGTTTCGTGAGCAATGCAGCCCTGATCAGAGAGCTGGGCCGCTCTTCTGATCAGGTGCTGCGTCTGTGTAGATGTGTGGATTATTTCTTGTTATAGTTACTGTTATTATTTCGTATTGTTGAGAATTGTTTTGGATGTCCAGCAATTGATTTTACTTCACGGAAATGTTTTGAATTTTAACCATAAACCCTTGGTTGAATGAACCATGTGTTGTTCCTGCATATACTTTGCGCGTTGCCTTGGAAGGATACACTCCCGGATTGATAAAATTAATGTCAGATTAGGGTGGATAAATCATCCCTACCCGAACACCAACAATATGTCAATATTTTCTCTACTAAAGTTGAATATTTTATATCTTCACCCATATTTATGATAGAATTTACAATCTCATCTATTCTTAGAAATAAACTTGCAATACTTTCACCATCATGCATTCTGAGAGTTTTAGATTAAATTCTAAGGGTTTGAAGTTTAACACTTTTTACCTTGGCATCACCTTCATAGCTCTGGATGATCTTGTCCCATATTTCCTTTGTTGAATTTAGCTGCATCACTTTGAAAATGTCTGATTTTGTCAGGCTTCCCAATAAAGAATTGACAACTTTTACATTAGTTTCATATATCTTCTTTCCTGCTGTATGTGTAGTAACGACTGCTGGATATTGATAACCTCCTTCCAAGATTCGCCATACATCTGCTCCAAGACTTTGCAGATAAGCTCTTTTTCATATATTATAGAACATTATATTACTTCCATTGAACAATGGTAGGCTGATAGAAAATACTCCTTCATGACTTCCTATTGCAACGGATCTCCTTCAAGCGATCAAGCTTCTTCAGAAGGATTTGCTCTAATACCAATTGTTGGAAAAAATACTAAGAGGGGGAACGGGGGGAACGGGGGTGAATAAGTATTTAAAACTCACACAAATTATTATTTTTATTTTCTAAATTCTGTACACGACTTTACTTAAGCTAACTAGCGTATGAACGCGACTGTCATTAGGGAAACTATTGTATTCCCAATAAACTTATAATTTAGATAAACCTTCAGTAACTTGACTTAAACCATTGTATCAATGATTCATCAGACATTTAGTAAGTAGTAAAAATGTGCAGTAAGAATAGATTAAACCATCAAACATAAACAACACATATGAACATCAGGATTTAATGTGGAAACCCAATGTGGGTGAAAACCATCGCTGATGTCGTCTCTATCTTAAATATTTATTATAAATAAAATGACTTACAATATTGTATTGACGCAGACTCAACCAACATGCAGGCACCCACATGTAGAAGGCTACAACCTTTACTCGTTCTCTAGCACACACTGGAAGGGAGCTACAACCCCCTGATCTTGTTTACCAGTACCTACTGGAAGGGAGCTATGACCCCTTGATCTCGTTTACCAGCACCCACTGGAAGGGAGCTACGACCCCCTCACTAAAGGCTCCAACCCTCAACACCACCACAAATCACGTTTCATAAATATTGTGGGCTAATGCCGTTGGTAAATACCCTTGGTATTAATAAATTAGTCCACCAACATGTATACGACTTTACTTTTTCATACCCATGTGTATACACGACTTGGACTTGACGAACCTGCATATATTTCTCAAATACTCAGCTTCATGAAACTTATGATTATGATTTGCAAACTTCTGTCCCATCATTTAGTCACCTCTAAATTGATATATGAACTTAATTTGCTACCATATACTTGTTTTGTTACAAGTGGGTTTTCATCAAGGAAAACACATATATAATGCCAACAATCTCCCCCTTTGGACTTGATGGCAACTATGTTGGTGTTTGATCACCAAAACCTGTAGATAACTAATTAGACACATCAATATAAGCATTATTAAAACACCAAGATACTCTCCCCCTTTGACATCAAGGGCAAAGGGCGGACCAATGCTGCAACAATGTTTTCGCTTTCCTTGTAGATACAAGAGCTATGGAGATCTAATCTGCACTATACTGGCCATGCTCCACCTGAGAAAATGTTGAATCTTCAAAAATATTTTCAATGAAGTACATGACTCTATAACTCAACTGAGTATGACCTTCCCTATCACCAAGGACTCATACTTACATCAATCACCCAACCAAGTGGGGTTACATATTTGATTCAATCACCCAATCAAGTGGTGTTACATAACATCATCTTCCCATCATGTGATTGCATACATAAATGAACTGACATTCAATAGTCTAAATATGACTGAATATGACTATTATTACATCATAGGTCTCCACATGACCTTTACATCAATATACATAGATGAATTTTATAAGCAATACAAATAGACCTCATAATTCAACAATCATTACAAACATAATTCCAACAATGCATTATAATCTGCAAGGCTAATGCTCCCCTTGAACTCGTGCTACCTCATTAGTAGATTGTAACCATCAAAACAATTAAATTAAATCATAACTGTCAGCAGCATGTGAGAATCTATTCTTGAGTCTGTCTTAGTGCTTTTCTATCAGAGAAAAACATATGCGGCTGCCTACAAAGGAACTGGCGCACATATACGATTTTCTTTCATTGGATCTGCGTATAGAATGTGAAATATTGAAAATTTCACTACTTTATCTCCCCTAAGATTGTATACTCTATACATGTCTTCTGTTGACACATCAGATGCACTGTCAGAAATATAAACAACCAGAATTACCAAACCAACCATGGGAATCACCATATATTGCTCCCCCTTTGATGATACATTACTGATCCGTGATAATGTATCTCACATCACTCCTGCAGTCACTAAGAGAAATAGTCTTTAGAAACTAATGACTACAGTATGGTCAACATTGCCTACGTTTCTAACCGTTCTTTCTTCTTTCTCCAGCTTTGCTTGAAATTTCTTATTATGTCTTAGAACTTATCCAATCTCCAGGTTCTGTTCAACATACTTAACATGAAATCAATGGCCTTATGCACAAAAGAGTTACAAGAGAGACAACATCCAAGAAGCCATACTTTTTGCCTTGATCTAGGAGATTCTTCAATCAAAGGATTCTTCTCTTCTAGGGCTTTGTTATCAGATTCATTAATACTAAATGCCATAAGTACTTGCAGATATTGATCAGACTCTCCCTCTTTTCCAATTGATAAACCGTCACTATCCTCATTTGTATAAAAGTTTCTCTCATTTTCAAATCGTTTCCCTTTGTCCTGATTTTCTTTATAAGGACACTTGGAAGCATAATGACCAACTCTACCACAAGAAAAAAACTTGAAGGGAATCTTACCTCTGAACCTTCTAGTACCTGGTTTAGGTTTCCTCACAAAATTTGCCTCATCTTCTTTTGATATATAACTTGATTCCTTGAGAACTTCCTTTTCTTTTCCTTTTGCAGATGCCTTAAATGCAACTTCTCTGATATATGAAGAACCTCCTTTTCTCATTTCAAAGGCCGTTAGAATCCCGTGGATTTGTAAAAAAGTAAGGGTATGAAAATCCTGCTTTTCTTCAATGGCAGACACTTTTGAATCGAATTTTGGAGATAGATATCTCAAGTTTTTCTCTACTAAAGTTGAATATTTTATATCTTCGCCCATATTTCTCATAGAATTCACAATCTCATTTATTCTTATAAATAAGCTTTTAATAATTTCATCATCATGCATTTTGAGGGTTTCATATTGAATTCTAAGGGCTTGAAGTTTAACACTTTTTCCCTTGGCATCACCTTCATAGCTCTGGATGATCTTGTCCCATATTTCCTTTGTTGAATTTAGCTACATGACTTTGAAAAATTCTGATTTTGTCAGGCTTCCCAATAAGGCATTGAAAACTTTTGAATTGGTTTCATAGCTCTTCTTTCCTGCTGTACCTGTAGGAACGACTGCTGGATATTGATAGCCTCCTTGCACAATTTCCCATACATCTTCTCCACGCACTTGCAGATAAGCTCTTGTTCGTATCTTCTAGAACATTATATTACTTCCATTGAATAGTGGTGGCCTGATAGAAAATACTCCTTAATGACTTCCCATTGCAGCAAATCTCCTTCAACCGATCAAGATTCTTCAGAAGGACCTGCTCTGATACCAATTGTTGGGAAAAATACTTAGAGGGGAGGGGGAAGAGAGTGAATTAGTATTTAAAACTCACAAAAATTATTATTTTTCTTTTCTAAATTCTGTACACGACTTTGCTTAAGAAAACTAGCATATGTATGCGACTGTCATTGAGGAAACTAGCGTATGCCCAGTAAACTTATAATTTAGATAAATCTTCGGTAACTTGAATTAGACCATTGTATCATTGATTCATCATACATTTAGTAAGAATTAAACATGTGTAGTAAGAACATATTAAAGCATCACACATAAGAAACACATATGAACACCAAGATTTAAGGTGGAAATCAAATGTGGGAGAAAACAACAGCTATTGCCATCTTTGTCTTCAATATTTATTATAAAGAAAACTGTTTACAATCTTTTACTGGTGCAGACTCATACCAGCACATAGAAACCCACATGCAGAAGGCTACAAGCTTCACTTGTTCTGTAGCACCCACTGGAAAGGAGCTCCAACCCCATGATCTTGTTTACCAGCACCCACTGGAAGGGAGCTAGGACCGCCTCACTAAAGGCTCCAACCCTCAGGACCACCATGAACCACGTTTGATAAATTTTCACACTGGATCAATCGACTTGAATAAATCACAACTTGTAGGCATATTTTCATGAAATTTTCAGACTGGACCCACTACATGCATTTAAGCCTAATACCATACATCAAAATGAAACATATAACTATACCAAATTAATCACTGAATCACTAATCAACCAACCAACCATTGAACTTTAATCACAATCAACACTACAAGGAAAAGACCCCCTAGCAGATGTTTTTGAGGAACCCCTTATAAAAATCGCCCATATATCATTTATAGAAGAGGTCTCTAGAGGAGGTTGGCAGGTGGATGTTTTTTTTTTCTTTTTTCGATGCATTTCTAATCATAAACCGCACCGGTGCGTTTAACTCACAAAGCACCAGTGAATACTACAAATTGGCACACCCAGACATCGTGCTCTTCGTAAAAACCTGCCCAGTGCATCTCATTATTATAGCGTAACGGTGCACTACTTAGAAACATGCCTGGTGTGTCTCAAAAACCCGCGCTCAAACAAAAACAGGCCAGGTGCGCTAGGCATAAACCGACTGGTGCCCCTAAAAATCTCGTGCAATGAAACATGGTTAAATATAAAAAAAATTACCGGCCAAAAAATCCACATTTTCACTTCATCAGTGCTCCAGAGCTCTCAAGTATCGGTGCAAATTTCCCTTGTGTGATGCGCCCTGCCATCGGTGCTCCCATTGCATGCACTACTGTCATCCATTTCCCACCTTCTTGAGTTCGAATTTTGGAAAATGGTGGGAAAATTTAGTTTTACAAATTCTTCAGCAAATATGCCTCCTCGACGCCCAAATGTACACGTATTTTACTTGTTTATCAATAATTAAACTTTTTAGCAAATTAGATTTGTCAAAAAACTTAAAATCTACCATTTAAAAAAAAAAATTTCTCGCGCGGTGTGCTCGAGCCGTTTAGTTCGCACCATTCGTGGTGCTGCCTATAAATTTACAGGCCGCACCAGGGTTGGTGCGATACCGAAAACACGCAACGTGTTTTTTTTTAAATCTTATATGGTGGTGTGATCCTTTAAATGGCACACCATTGACTATGTACTAGTGTTGGGAGGGTGGCGCATTTACTAAACTATCTGCCCTGGGGCGAATAGTTCGGTCAGCGCGCTGCCCTCCCGACACTGGTACATAGTCAACAGTGCGATCATTTAAACGACCGCACCATTGACCATGTACTGATCTGAGGAGGGTGGTGTGCTGACTGAACTATTTGCCCCGCGGCGCACAGTTTGGTCAGTGCACTACCCTCCCGACACTGATACATAGTCAACGATGCAGTCGTTTAAATGACCACACCATTGACCGTGTATTGATGTCAGGAGGGCGGTGCGCTGACGAAACTATCCGCCCCGGGGCAAATAGTTTGGACACCGCACTGCCCTCCCAACACTGGTATATAGTCAACGGTGCACTCGTTTACATGACCGCACCGTTCACCATGAATTAATGTTGGGCGGTGCGTTGACCTAACTCTTCGCCCCAAGGTGGATAGTTTTGTCAATGCATTGTAGGAGAAAGTACATTTCATGTTTTGCAGTGCACTGCAAATTCCATGCGCACCAAGGATAATGCGCGATAAAAAACGTACACATGGTACCTGCAGCATCGTTTTGGTGCACTAACCGCTTTTAAAAAATATATATATATATATATATATATATATATATATACATGTATCATTTAATAAAAAAATGTATTTAATATGTAAATCATTCAGTGACGTCAAAGGAGAGAAGAAAGGGAATAGCTAGAACATATGGCAGACCAGTATAGCGTGGTTCGCCTGTGGGAGGCACGAGAGAGGGATAGACTTATGTGCCCTCACCCTATTATGATAGCCACCTAGTTGATCCTAAGGGAGGTAGGCCTCCTCAAGTTCTATGAGGAGGCTACATCCCTAAAGGGCCATAATGGGTTATTGGGACAACTCATCTTTAGGTGGGATGCCCACCGACAGGATTTCCGGGTTGGTCCTAACCAGTGGTACACACCCACTGAGGAGGACATATATTTTATTACTGGCCTATATAGGAGAGGGCAGGATTTTCCCTCGTTCCTATAGGTCCTTGATGGCTATGCAGCAGGAAGTCAGTTGTTGTACTCCCAAAGATACATTAGTGCTGATATACTTTCTTCTGCAGATTTTTAGGTCTTCGGTGGTTAGTTACGTATTTCTTTTTTTGGTGCAGAGGAGGTGAGGTGCCTCTCACTACTGCCGATGACCAATGCACACCATACCAGTGATGGGAAATGCATTAGTTGCATGCTTTTATTTTATGTTGATTATTTATTATAGGTGCCACGACTTGTGAGGTGGTTTGCGATTTTTTTGCGGATATTTTGTACAGCATTAGATAGATGTCGTTCTCAAGTACATAAGAGGGTGAACTTCCACTTTGCTTCAGAGTTATTTTTTTTTATTTTTTGAGAGGTTTCCAGAGATGAGGCCTACTTTTTTTAGACAGCCTCGTAGGTCGGTGCTACACGTACTGATGGAGATGTGGGGTTAGATGATGTCCAAGAGGGACGAGTCTGACTTTTCCGCCAAGATATCTCATGATGCACTAGAGTTGCTATCCAGTGTTGATGATCACGCCTTCGTTCTGGTGCCATGTTCATATGCTGGTTTGGATTGGCGAGGGTGTGCCAACATCCTCTTCACACAGGATGAGCCACTGGATGAGAGAGGTAATATTAGTGTTTTCCTTAAATTTATTCTAACATGTTCTTAATTAACTTGTTTTTTTAAATTGTTTAGTGAATTTTTCTAATTATTGTTGTGTACTTATATATATTTTGTAGATATTGGGTCATTTATTGGTGATGAGATTAGACATCCACTGAATGATCCAAGTGTAGATCCTGCTAACAAGGATATGGCATATGCGAAGGATCAGGTCGGTAACAGACCTGGTCCTCATGACCAGGCGCAGATACCGGCGGGTGTGAGGCATAGGCCTGAGACTCGATTTAGGATGTAGTTGGGCGATCAACTCTGTCGACTCCTAGTTGAGGAGGGAGTAAGGGTGGTTACCATCAGAGAGATACAGGCTGATGATAGGCTGACATAGATATGGAGAGTCATGCCCCGTGATATGGAGCTACAATATTACTGGCGCGGGTGAGGAGGGCCGATCGACGTAGGCATGGTGGAGATGCAGTACGTCGACATTCGAGCAGTGCATCATCTGATGATCATGATGGGAGTGATCATCGTTTTAGTACTCCACCTCGCGTCGAAGATGATCATGATGAGAAGCCTGCATCATCCAGCAAAAATGATCATGAGTAGACACCTGATCCTGAGGAGGACGCAGGTCCATCTGAGGAGGCAGGTCCATTGATTGAGCAGACCGCCACACCGTCCACTGATCAGTAGGCTGGACCATCCATGAGTCATCATAAGCAGGCAGTTCCTGATCAACATGAGGCACCTCCAGATTAGCAAGCACATGATCGACATCTATCTGAGCATGTCTAGGCTGCACCATCGATTGAGCATGCCTTGACTAGTACTACTATTGATGTACCACCAGCTGATATTTGACATTTATATGCAATTATATTACAGTTGCATATTTTTGATATATATATATATATATATATATATATATATATATATATATATATAGTCCATGTATTTTATGTTCATGTTGCAGATGTACTTAATTTACATGTTGGTGTTCATCATGATGTGTATATTGTTAGGTCATGTTAGATATATTCATTTAATGTGCAGCTTGCAGATAGATGTGTATGTGATAGCAGTTATTTAACATGAGATATATCTTTGATGTTTGTGTTGTGATGATGTTATACAATGCTTGTGTTTTGTTAGATGATTATGATCACAATGATTAGATGATGTTAACGAATTTGAATGTGTTTTTTAGTCTAATATGATGTTTGTACGATGGTTATCATGATCATGATGTTTATTTTTAATATTAAATCATAATATTTATTAAATATTATGTCGTGATTGTAATTGAAATTTTAATTTTAATTGTATGTAAAATGTTTGTAAAATTTTAATTGTAATTGTAATATTTAATTTATTGTGAAATGATTGTACTTCTAATTTTAATTGTAATTGTATATATGTAAAATTGTAAAATTGTAATTGTACTTGTAATTGTATGTAAAATTTTAAAATTGTAATTGTAATTGTATGTGAAATTGTAAAATTGTAATTGTATGTAAAATATTTGTAAAATTAATGTGAAATGATTGTAATTGTATTTTTAATTGTAAAATTGTAATGGTAATTGTAATTGTATGTAAAATTCTAAAATTGTAATTGTATGTGAAATTGTAAAATTGTAATTGTATGTGAAATTGTAAAATTGTAATTGTATTAATGTGAAATGATTGTAATTGTAATTTTAATTGTAACTGTATATACGTAAAATCGTAAAATTGTAATTGCAATTGTAATTGTATGTAAAATTCTAAAATTGTAATTGTAATTGTAATTTTAATTGTACGTGAAATTGTAAAATTGTAATAGTAATTGTAATTCTACTTATATGTAAAATATTTGTAAAATTTTAATTGTATTAATGTGACAAGATTGTAATTGTAATTTTGATTGTAATTGTATGTAAAATTCTAAAATTGTAATTGTAATTGTATTGTGAAATTGTAAAATTGTAATTGTATGTATTGTCATCATTCAATTTTATTAAAAATTTTAAATTTGTAAATTTGTAAAATTGTAAATTAATTGTCAATTTTGAACCATAACTACTGTAAGTAAAATGTATACTGTAAATATTGTTAAATTACCATAATTGTAAAAATGTAAATTTGTATGAATATAAATAATTGTAAAATAATAAATCTAGAATAATATGAGTTTTTGTATCATAATAAAGTTTAGAAAATAATGCAAATAAATCCATGTACTTTAGAATTATCATTATATTATTATTATCTTACATACCAAAAATAACAATATACATTTTGAAGATATCATTCACACACATTTAAAGTAATCACGTAGTTGCATTATTTTAGGAGTTGACATTATAAAAAAAAAAGAACTTTATACAGTACGCCATTGTTTTCGAGATCAACATAATTGTAAATTATCAAGTGAAATGATTTTAACATTAACACAATGCAAATACAAAATACATATTACCAATTAATACAAAATACATATTATAATGTTTCGAAAAAAAGAGTCTTAGTTATAAGGTAATTAAGTTCTCTTCTTTATAAAAACCCATCTTAAAAAGTATAAACAATGAAATAACACATGTACCATATCAATCTCAGTTCTCGTGATCACCCTCATTATCTTCCAACTCACTTGACATGATAATACTATTGTTCTCAAAAATATTTTTTGATCTAGGGTCATGTCTCAATATGAACTGCCAATCCCTATCCAACACATCTGGGTAAAAAATGGTTGCAGTGTTTGGGGAAAACATAGGGCTCCTTAGCTTCATCCCACATATTTCTAGAGTTGATACATATCATCCTCCTATCACGATCTTCCTTTACATTATTCTGATCAAAGGTGTCTCACCACTTGCACCTAAAAATAACACAATGGAAAGAAGAGAAATCCACTTCAATGATCTCTTGCATCTTCCCGACGTAACCTGACGTCCCTTGTACTAGGTTTTGATCATGGTGGCTAGATCGACTAGATTGATCAAACTCAACTTCCACTCCACAACCTTGTGTCATGTGTCCATCATCGACATTTTCTGTGCGAAAATGGTGTCCATATGCCCACATAGATGGGAACAAATACACCTATAAAAAGTTAAAAAATCATAGTGTCATGTGTCTTATAATAACCAAACAGTTAAAATATGAAATATAGATGTAATTACATTTCAAAGGTGCATTATTAAGTTTAAAACATACATAAATAGACTAGTACCGAGTGGGTGCACCCAATCCCTACGTTTAGCACATCCTCTTCAGCACGCGAGTAAAGACCGGTTGCACCGTATTTCTCTTTGACTTGGTAAAAAACCCAACTGTTGGGGCATATTTTTGGCATATTTTCTTTTAAATGATCGGGATAAGGCACACTTCTACCATTCAACTGTCTGAATTCTTTCATGTCACTATCCCATTTCATCCTCTTTTGTTCGTACAATGCGACCTACGGTTGTGTTGCTTCGGAATTGTAAAGAAAAAATTTATTGATTGCTTCAATTTTTTCATTCATTGATGAAATAAAACCAACATATAGTACATATGAGATCAAAATATACATTATATCGAAGTTCAACATGAATATTTACTTTGTGTAAATTTGAAAATTATAATTTTCTTACTCTTTATCAAGTGCCTTTTTCCATTCGTTTGGAGCAGCTCCCCTTCTCTTTTGTCTTCATCCCTTTCATCGTCCAAAATCACCAAAGCTGGTCTATTGTCGATTTGCTTGATGTACTCACTGGCATAATAGAAAGACTCATACGATATGTACCCCTCTGCCATAGACCCCTTGGGTTTTTCCCTTTGTCGAACACAACCTTTCAATTTCTTCATGTATCTCTCTAAGAAGAACATCCAACAATAAGAAACCACCCCAAATAATTCAACCTCATCTACTAGGTGGATTAGAAGATGAATCTGCAAGCCCATGAAACTTGTCGGAAGTTCATTCTCAAACATACAAAAAATCTCAACTATCTCTTGACGCCACCGTGGAATGCTAGCCACATGAATTTCCTTTGACATGATCCAACAGAAAAATGTAGATAATTTAGATATGGCACATCCTAGGTCTTGGGGGAATTCCTGTTTCACACACCCATGCATGAACAAAGGGTAATGAAACTGCAAAGTTATAAACACATGCAATAATATACAAAATCAGTTATGTTTTATGATCCCTACATGAGATAAAATTTATTAATATAACAAATAATAAAATCATGCTTTTGACATTATACGTGCTCTTAGAAGATTCAAATGGTCATGCAATTTCAACCCTGACAAATGGTCATCCACAGTGAAGCAGTGCCATAGTGAAGACTCGCATGGAGATGACACCCTCACACCCATTATAAATTCCTTTGCCAAAGAAATATCATCTTTTTTTTAAAAATCCATTGGACATAATCTTCTTTGAAATACCATGAATTAGAGGGACCAACGCCTGCCTCTGATCCTGTACTTTCTAATTGTCTTGGCCAATGTTTCTTTTAGTTTTTGAAGTAATAAGATCTTTCCTAATAATCAATGTCTCACTTTGTTTTGATGATATGTGCCTCCATAAAGAATATGAAACATTTTAAATATATGCATGGGATATAATAAGTGGGTAATCTTAAGATGCTCCCAATATGGGAGTTTATAAAAGACAGATCTCCTTTTCATCCCAATGGGCAATTTCTCAACATAGGTGTCAAATAATTCTGGATCATCGAACATAGGCTCCCCATTTGAATCGAACATTTCTATGAACTCCTTCTCCTTCTCTCTCTCATATGCTCTAAGCCATTCAGCTGGTGTCGTTATTGGAGGGCTTTGGGTTCTCTCTCATTTACCATTGAAAGCAAATTTTTCTCTTCTATAAGGGTGTTCTTCTGGGAGGAATACCATGGATAAATCATACATTGGATTTCGTAGGTCGTTGGACCATATAGCTTTCAGAGAAGGTCCACAACATTTACATCCAAAATACCATTTTGTTACAAGACCTGCAAAATTATTGTATACAATATATATGCATGGCACGTTAAAGAATATCATGAAGTTCAAAACAATTACAACGAATTAAATAACTAATATGTGAAATAATATTATTACGTATAAAAAAAAATTAATAAACATGTAATTTACCAGAGAAAACTCCTAAGCCTGGATAATCATGTGTCGTGTAGCACATATGCCATACAATGTAAAACTCCTCTCTGCTACGATGGGTCTTAATACATCGTATACATTTATCCCATCCCATAATTCCTTCAATTCATCTACCAATGGTTGTAAGTAGACATCCATATTCTTCACTTGTCTTCTACCAAGGACTATGAGAGCCAACATAAGATGTTCATTCTTCACAGAAAACCATGGGAGCATATTGTTATTGATCAACACTACAGGTAAAACATAATAGTTGGTGTTCTGGAGGGAATATCGGTTGACGCCATCCATGGCTATGCTGAGTCATAGACTTTGTACTTCATCCTTTTATTTTTCGAGCCTTGTATCCTCTATATGCTTCATGGCTATTGAATCTGTTTGGATTCCCATAACTCCCAACTAACTTCTGTGTGAGGCATGCCATCCCTGCAACATAGCTAATTCTTTGAAACTAAAGAGCCTTTGAATCCTTGGGATTATAGGCATGTGCCTCAATATCTTAAAAGGAGGACCACATGACTTATCCTTCTTTTTTTATTTATCATACCAGTCATGCCCACATTTCAGACATATCTCTTTGTCTGCATATTCTCCTCTATATATAATACAATCATTTGGACATGCATGATATGATATGTACTCAACACCCAAAATTTTCAACAATTTCTTTGCCTCTTCGCAACTACCGGGAAAGACATTATCACTTGGAAGAAACTTATCTTTGAATAACATGTAGTTGATGATCATGGACAATATTAAATGTACATTAATGCCGATATAATTATTAACGTTCATAAAATTGACCATTTGTAATGTTCATTGTGTGATTATATTTCTCAAAATATAAGGGAGGACTTGATGGTCAATTACCTCATAATTTCCGAGAAACATGCATTTGACAAGCCAAAATTTTCTTTCAAGTTGTACAATAACATCGTTGTCCCTAACTGGGTAGACTTTGACTGACCGCCAGGTCCAAAGAGAGGGATGGTGGAAGCAAATTTAAGGCTTTCGAAAAAGGTATCAGCGATATGAGCATCATCACCTAGCTGATCATCGTTCTAAAATGCATGTAACAAAATTGTGTCTATGACAGTCGTATCCCTTAAGTAGTCATCCATACCAACCTCTATTTGATTGCCTCCATTGCCAACTTGTGAAAAACTACTATTGTTGTAGTCATTCCTAATTGGTGAATCTGGACGTAGTGGGAATTGAATAGGCGGTTGATTCAACCATTCTTGGTATCATTCCTCTTCGATTTTTTCTCTTAATTCAACCTTCTCTCGATTTGAAATTTTCGTGGGGTGCAACTGAAGATGGTAGGTAGGTCGCTCATCATCACTAGAATCCTAGTAATTTCAAAAAATATATTTGAACATGATTAGTACAAAATCTATGATATAAATTAGTATGCACGTCGACAATGCATGATTAATTGGTTTGACGTTGAAATAATTACATTAATATACCAAACAATTTATATTACCATGATTGTCCTAGGACTATGGCTAGAAGATTTAATGTTACAATTGGCAAGGTGAAGTGGTTGTCCATTTTCATCTACGAAATGTGCCTTGCACTATGATGTCGCTATGATGCTCCTGATTAGAGCTTTCGACATTTTGGAGCTGTTTGAGTATTTTGTGCATCCGAACTCGATTCTGAATCTGCATGAACCTACAAATTTGTATACATTAATTTTATTAAGTTGATTGATATGGATAAAAAAAATAAATTTAATTAGATAATGAAAATATAAATAAAATCTGAAGTAAATATTACGTCTCGAGATGGATAGGGAGAAATCCGCCATGGAATTTGAGAAATATAATGGAATGAGATGGATTTTGAAGAATTTCCCATTCAATATAATTATGATATTTTCTCCTTGAATTTGAGAAAAATCAATAATAAATTTTGGTGTACACACTTAAAAGTAATTTCGGTGCCTTAAAAATGGACTTATTGTTATCGGTGCTAATATACAGTTAACCACATTGATGCATTTTAGTTACTGCGCACCGGTGTTGTGTTATTAATTGACGCAAAGGTGCTGAATAGCCGCAAATAAAAAAAAGCACAACTTTATTTTTTTAAAGTGAAAAAAGCGTTAAATTGAAAAATAGGTGGGAAACTATTTTTGAAAATCTAATTTCATAAAAAAATTCTTTAAATAGTAAAAAATTTTCATTATTTCATTATTTTTACAAAATTTTTTAGGGAGAGATTTGCACGAGAGACATACTCAGAGCAAGAGAGCACGAGAGCACTGTGGAGCAGCGAAATACTTTCGAACATAACTATTTAGACAATCAGAATTCCAAAACTCTGGTGATTCGAAACCCTGTAGCATAGAATTTCAAACCATATGGTGATGAAATTTTATTGTAATAATTGTTTTTTTACATTCTTTGTTTGATTTAATACATGGTAAGTAAAAAATTTAAATTTTACTGTACATTTTCAGAAAAAAAATAAAAAAATCCATTCTTACGCTAAACCCTTGATTCTTTTTGTTTTTGCCCTTGCTTCTTCCTCTTTCTGTGAATTTAGAATTAGGGATTTTCATTTTAGATTTATAATGTTTCTATTGCTATATATATAGGCCTATGACATCTAACCCACGGGACAACCTGCAAAGTTGGATCCCAATCCATGTCGGCCCTTGCGTGAATTAAAAAAAAAAAGAATTTTTTTAATCAGTGCGCCCTATATAAAATAGCATACCGGTGCGCTATTTTTTCACTATGCACCGCGCATGTACTGCTTGATAAAAACAATTTAAAAACATATATAATTTTTTTAATCCATGCACTCTTTGTAAATTAGCGCACCGGTGCGCTATTTCATTATAGCGCGCCACACACATACTGTTTGATAAAAGAAAATTTTTATTTTATGTTTGTGTTAATTGGTGCACCAGTTAACACATAATGAACGGGGTCTCCTTGTTGACAGAGAGCATCGTATGGTGGTCCCCTATTTTCTCGGTGCGCTTATAAGAACATGCCGCATTACCACCTCCACGACATCATATGCTAGAAAAACTAACACTAGAGGATTTTTATTAATTTGTTTGTGTTAATCAATGCACTGGTTAACATATAACACATCGGTTCTCCTTGTTGACAGAGAGCACCGTATGATGTTTCTACTATTTTGGCGGTGCGTTTATAAGAACACGCCGCACCGCCGTCGGTGCGTACTACTTGAAAGGCACACATTTTTCTTGATTTTTTTTTTTTACCTGAAAATTTTGTGATTTATTTATAAAATGCATTAATGAATGGTTCGGTACATGTTTCATATTGATAAATAAATGGCTGATAAGAGATCAAGTAACAAAAATACTGATAGCACATCGAGAAAAGAAAAAAAGACAAGTTCTTTGTAAATGATTTACAAAAATTATTATTTTTGAACTATATGTAAGTTTAACTAATATGTGTTGTTTACTGTGTATCATGCAGAGCCAAAAAATGATGTACTCGATAATCTGATATAGGACCAGAAGAGCGTAAAATATTGATGGAAAAATTGCAGAAGGATGAATCAGGTGAATGAAAAATACTATCGATCCAATATGAGTTTCTTTTTTTAATTTTCATTAATAAGATACTGAAAAATATTAGATAACATATTTCAAACAATCTATTAATTCACATATGTTTAATGTTCTATAGGGACCTGCAACTCAGAAAAGGAATGTTGTTCTAAGAAAAGAAAAAAAATAGAACATGCAAATGAAAATGAATTGCTCCTTATCTCATCTGGAGTGGTGCTGGAGGTTAACGAAAGGGGGAAAAACTTTTAAAAAACTTTGAGGGATCTGGTGGAATGAATGCATAAACGTTATTTCCACTTACAATAAAAATTCAATCCAATGATTCCAAGAACCAAATTTTATCTAAACTAGAGGATGAGTTTCCAGAGAATTGGTCAATGGTACATGTCAAACTTTTAATAGCAAAAAAGTACAACAACAAAAAAGAAGGAATGAAAAAGTAATATTCCTTTAAATGTTTTTCTAGAATTATATGCATATATTACTAGAAAGAAATCATTTATAAATATCACTTTTGTTATATTTACTTTTCATATATCAATATAAAAATTAAATATTTTATTGTCATGTTACATTTTCAGGAAGATTATGAAAATCTCAAAGGATGAACGAGCTGATATCAGAAATATGCCAGTAGGAATGTCCAAAAAGGTGTACAAGGAGATGGTCAAAGAAATGGTATAATTGCATTGCACGAGGAGCCATCTCAACAACAACGTGCTTCAAATTTAATATGTAATCATTGAATTTTTCGATTAAGTACAGTAAATAAACAATTTAGCATTAAATATTAATTTTCAAGTATTTTCTTGCAAAAAAGAAAAGAAAATGGAGCCCATTCAACACATAAAACAAGACGACAAGGAAGAAAAGGGTTGATATCTAAGTTTGCGAGTAATTATTACTTCCTTATAACAACTTAGCTAGATTTAATTTTTGTATATTTTAAGTTGTTTTACAACAATCATCATTGAATGTCTTCAAACGAGTGCTATCATACAAAGAAGAACCATCAGACGAATTGATTGACATTGGGTTAAATATGGGTTGTCAGTGTATGTTGGCATATTAGAAATTAATTGTGGAATTTGTAAGCATCTATCGATCTTGTTTTACTGAGCTCCGCCTATAATTGATAGAATAAAAAAATATTTATATTAAATATATGATTTATTATGGGGTATAAAACTTGCAGGAAACAAAGTATGGAACGACACCAACAAATGAAACGTTGAAAGATGGCTTCAAATTTGGTTTTGAAAGAATGTGTATAGTTCATGAGTCAATTCTTTCTATGATACATCATTTCTTTTCGATTTACATTGATGTATATTATTTAATATTGCAATTTTAATTATTCTCACCAATGTATATACACTCATTTCAATTTATTTTTATGTTTGTAGATGGAAGTTGAAGAAGAAGAAAACTATCAACACCATGAACAAAGCATTCCTCAAAATAACCCAATTCATGGAAGTAGCTCGAGTAGTGACATCAGTTCAAGCGAAGAATGATGATCAATATGTTTGGATATCAAAGCAAGGCGTTGTATTTTTTGAGATATTTGTCTATGAAATCAGACATTTTGTTTAATGTAATAGACATAGCGTCCCAATTGAAAGACAAATGGATACCAATAACTGTCCCATTTTGTATGGAAACAAGTGTCTTATTCATATATATATATAATAATAATAAAATATGTTTTAAGTTATTCTATTGTATTCTCCATTATATATATATATAGAATAATAATAATAATAATAATAATAATAATAATAATAAAATATGTTTTAAGTTATTCTATTGTATTCTCCATTGTCGCTATGAAATGTAATACTACTGATTAAATATATGGATGATTAAATATTATAATGAAGAGATGTGAAATTTGATGATATGATATAATAAATGAATCCAAACATCACATTCAAATGCACTAATAAACATTTAATTGATATGAATACTGTTATAAGATATGTGTCGACTTTTGATGAATAATGAATTTTAAAAAATCACAATAATTGCACTGTCACAGGTTGATGTTTCTAAAAAATACAAAATGAACACCGATGCATTTGTATGATAATGCACACCAGTACTTTTATACGACCTATGGGAACTACGCAAATACCAATACCAATTAGAACGCTTGGTGCATTTTTGTGATACTATGCACCAGTGTGTTTATGTGATACTGCTCACCGGTGCATTTCTACGACCTATGGGCACCTTACAAATACCAATACCAATTAGAACGCTTGGTGTGTTTGTGTGATACTGCGCGCTGGTGCGTTTGTATAATACTGCGCACTAGTGCGTTTATACGACCTAGGGGCACTGCACAAATACGAATACCAATTAGAGCGGCCTGATGTGTTGTATCACCTACAGTGTGCCCGATGTGGTTTTACACCTTAATGGCCCGATGCATGCACCTTCAACCGCCCCGGGGCGATTGTCTGGTTGACACGCACCAGGACATTGCTAAATGCCCCAGGGTGTCCTAATTTTTTTTTCTATCCCAGTGCTTGGTAGGTTTATAGTACTGGTGCGTTCACTGTAAAACACACCGATGCGTTGACACTTGATTAGCGCACCAAGGAGAAAAACATCCGTAACAACCTCCGGCCGCCCAATTTTTTTTAGTTGTGTTGAAATTCCATTAGAAGCTCTGCCAAAACCCCCTGTTACCAAAAATGGATGTAGTAGCAAATGTTATTTTGACAATTTTGGTGAATTTTATAATACTGAAAACCTCCGTTATAACCTCTGCTAGAGGTTCTTTTCCTTGTAGTGAAACTAGCAACATTATCAATATTTAAAAAACCTAAATGTATATGAAGACTTCATTGACAGACAACATAAACACAACAAAACTGATCAGACATATTATTTAGCATTCTTAAAAAAAACCTGGCTTGTATATGCTCTTTCCATAAGACTTAATCATGCATGTACGTGCTTATTCAGTACCCAACTCGTGCATAGATCTCAACATATTTCAAAATATATACGCGACTCTTGCTGGGATTTTTAATTGTCGGATTAAACCTCTCAATATTAATTATCAATCCGGGAGTTGTAAACGCGAGTTATACTGCGTCTTGGCTTAGCGTAATGGTCAGAGTATATATATTCCTTTGTAATGATAAACTAGGTACTGGAATGAAACACACATTTGTTGGCAGATAAACAATCTTGAAAAGGGGACCTACTTAACTAATTTTATCAAGCCATCATCCTCACACTTCCTGCAATCATAATAGTTAAATTCAATCTTCTGAAATAGAAAGCAATCTCACTGGTTGACAAGGAAAAAACCAATAATCACATTCAATTTCTAAAAGTAATTGAAGGTTCCTATTTAGTCAATTTGTTCTGTATTCAAGAAGAATTTTTACTTTTAAAACTCTATCTAGCATTCACTGCAAACTTCATACTACAATTAAACTATAAGGAAATACAAAGCAATCCTCAATCATATGACATTCTCGCATTGTAGCTAGATAACTTTGGAATTCAACTTTGTATGATATTTTGAAAACCCTAATCTATTTGCTCCTTTCACTAACTTGAAACTAACACTTGAAACTAAAACTTGAGATAAGCAAAAGGACACACATTATTATAATGACAAATTCACACCTTAGACTAACTAGAACTACTCTTGATAACAAATTCAGGATTTAAATTAACAAAGGACCGTTCTAACTATTGCTAGAAGAAAACCACTTAGCTTCATGTAAAATAATACATAAAAGATCCTATTAAAAATCGCATTGCAAATCATCTATGATAAATCTTCAATTCAAAGATTTTAATCTAGATGAAATGAATTATTAAAAAAAAACAAGCTTACTCTTCAAAATCATGTAGCTCAGTAATGAAATCTAAATCACGCTGCATTAGACTTGATATCTCTACCTATACAATCAAATCTGCACTCAGACTTGCTCTTATAAAGAAATGATTATACTATGAAAAATAAGATAAATTATAATTAAAATAAATCTAATTACTAAGCGAAGTCCTGGGATGCGTAAACAAATCAAATAAGCATTAAATCATGCAAATGTTTAAAGAAATTAGGTAATGCAAACCTTGAATTAATATTCTAAATGGGCAGTGTTAACATATTCAAATTCAAAGCATTACAATCTGTTCTAATTCCGATCAAAATAAGAAATCATTGTATTCCTATATCGTGAATGCTCCCATGACATTCGATTTTAACAAGAAAAATAGAGTATAAATCTATATTACAACTCAATCACAGATTAGGTAATGAATCCAAGTTTACAATAAGTTTTTAGTCCATTTATTTGCACAATACAACGACGACCAAAATGCTTGAAATGGAACAATACCTACCACAAATGCACACAGAAATAGGAAAATTATGCTATGAAATCAAGCACATCTAATTATCATATGCTATTGATCAAGCTTAGCTACAGAGGTGGTGGGCCCTCCCACGCCTGGAGTAAGACGATTTACTGCAATGGAGGAAAGCTTTAAAACATCAAAGACGGAATTCGCAGTTAACCATGGCACAAATGCTTCTGTTCACGACTTGAAGGCGATCATGTATATTTAAAATATCTTTTGGGAATCGATTTACACAAATCACATTCCAAATGATTCTATTTTTTACACAACAGTCCCTATCTCTATTACACTCCCCCTCTACGAGTGCGCATCTTCTCCATTTATAGTAGCGGCGCGACTCTAATTAAATGGATCGATGGTTACGTAGAATAAAAATTTAGGATTTTTAGCTAATAAAATTTGAGTAAAATTGGATTTTCTTCCCAATTAAAATTTGATTTGGGTCAATCTTGGATTCTGGAATAATGTGATCCTCACGCACTGCTGGCAGAGGCATTGCACAACTGGCTGGGGCATCGCACAACTGGAAATATTCATTCTTTTCACCATCGTTATCACAATTCCCTTCTAATTGTTGACCCTTCCAACGCTGGAAAAATATTGGATTGATTCCTTTCACGCAACATATAGACATCATTGCCACAAAGGAAAAATCATAATCAATTTCATAGGCTTGAGAAATAACAACCTACCACGAAGATATCAATTAGAATATAAAAATAATACTGTCATGAATTTTGGCTTTTTGGTTCTTAGCAACACATTCAGAAATCCACATTAGATTCTTGATCTCCTGCTCCCACAATCTCATATATGCAAAGAAAACACCATAATGAAATTGTTGTTCAAATGCCAAACAGATCCTTTTCACTTCCTCTTCATAGAAAATCTTGTCCAACACCTGACTTTCTCCATAATATATTTAAGAAAACATTGACTGATATGGTGGATACTTCTCCATAGCTCCCCGGACTTGTTAAATATCGTCACAGATAACAAGCTCTTCATGACTATAAGGATGCAACAGTCCAAAATTAGAATAAAGCTTCCACCGATCATCACGAGTCAATTCTGTTCCAATACTGTTTATTGTAATGTTTATGGCTCTTCGATCAGCTTCAAATAACAATAAATCCCACATTATTTCAACAGTAGCTCCCCCCATTTTCTTGCAAGACTTGTAGAAATATTCAAGATATGCTTTATAGAGTGTGTTCCGCATAATTTCTATATTCATATCATCCAAATCCTCATAAGTAAAACATTCAGAAAAGTAGGGAGATAAAGGCGTGTCAACAAGCACCAATCTATATAGTTCTCGCATATTCTGGGGAATTACAAGTGTTGCAATATTGTTAAACATGCCCAAAGAATGACATTTTTCTAGCAATTCTTGGACATATCTTTCATGTAGAGTGCCAGTGATAATGAGGACAAAATTATCAATCATATGAACACATGTTATATATTCAAGAAACGTTGACATTGGCTCGGTCGCTTGAGAAAGAAGGTGCTTGTATTCATCCACCAATTTGAGAGTACAACTCACAATTGTTGTTGTGTGCAATGGTGAAGGCTCGTTCTGTAGGTAGGGGCCGTAGTTGGTGGTGGAAAGATGCATTTTAATGTCATCCAATGTCTCGCACTGGCATAAATTATTGTAATCCGCCGCTGTCAATAGACCCGATCGGTACCCTCGTACAATTGCTTCCAGGTATTCACCATGGATACTGAATGTGAGGGCCTCAAACCCGTACATGATTGCACTTTGGACTAAAAGAACCGCCTACTGAAGCAACACGAACAATAATAGATCCACTGTTCGAACACCTTGAACATGTGACATTGACAATGTGTATAGAAGTGAAGTATAAAAATTGATAACAACAATGAAGTGGATGGTCACATGAGCCCATACTATAAATTTTGTCTCTATTTAAGGAATGTAAAGAAAAAAATCACCATCTACGCCTTGTAATAAGATGTCCTCTATGATTAGAGGTTTTTCCCGTACAACTGACATCAAATTTATTGAATCTTTAATTGGGATTACTTTGTTAATCAAGAACTCCATTGCATGAAGCCCAGTAGACCATGATAGAAAAAAAAGTGCTGCAATAATGAACAGAGACATAAGCAAACAAAAATGTTGCAGTAGCTCCTAATAGGTGGAATAGAAAGCTTTTCATCCATTCTATGAGTATACTATTCCGATTGGTAACATTTGTTGTAATACACCTGGAAAGCTGATTGAAGTTGTTTGTAATCGATTGCATTTCAAGACGTCCAGTTAATTATCTTTTATTGGTGCTATTGATTCTAGAAATCTCATCTTGAAACGAGGCAAAGGGTTTAGAACATGGCTCTCAATATTTGTCATAGAGTCCAAGATGATGCTTCTTGCATGGGGTGAATCCGTACATGAATATGTTTATGCTCGTGTATGAATCTGTACTTAAATGCAGTTTTGCACTAGAATTATTCACGTGCCACCAAGAAGGCATTTGTTAATGAAACTATTACACCAAACACCCTTCAAATTAATTAATAACAAGAATTTATAATTTAATTATAAATGCCTCTAATCATCAACTTAATAAGATAAAAAACATTAAAAACACTAGGTACAATCACAAAATTATCTGATAAAAATCATAAAAATTTGGACAAAATGACAACTCAACAACTCTGTAGAAAAAACCCGCGTGTATACTCGCCTTCCATGTGTCGAACTCGCGTACAGATATGCAACTAATTCATGATTGCGCAACAATTCAGGACTTCAAACATACTCAAATCATAACCTTTACTGTAACAAACATGCACCAGACCATAGATATACACAAATCATAGATATCTCATGTAATACATAGTCATTTCAGGTCTAATGATTCCGATCCATCATTGTGTTCAAGGGTGCATTATTATTTCAAATTTACCAATCAAGTCATTAAGGGAATTTTGAGGTCTTAAATGGGCCTCATAAGGAAAATGTACAATCAAAATTCACTTTATGAGAACCAATCACATTTTAGGGGATGACATCATCCTCAATAGTTGAGGTGACATTTCTTGAGTTAAAAGTACTTACTTGTTACATTCTCAATGGTGGATAAAAACTCATGGTTAACCATGGTAGTGCTTTAAGTAATTTTAAAGTCATAAAGTAAAGTACTAATAATAAATGTCATTTCACACTTTTTGAGTAAAATATTATTATTGTCATTTCATTTTTTTGAAAAAAACAATGGATATCCTTACATAATCTTCATGTCTTTATACATTTTTCAATAAATATTGTATTTTTATATTTTCATATATTTAAATAATATAAATTTTAATTAATAGTATGTTATACAATTAAGATTTTATGAATTTAGATTTATAATTTATTTTAAATTATTTAAGTACAAAGGACAAATGCATTAGTTTTTCAATATTAATGACATTTTCTTGAAAAACACATTCTTATTTATAGTCACATCAATACAATTTTTTTAGTAATTTTATTTTAGTACACTTTTTCAATTGAATTTAACCATAGTTACATGGATTGTGGTGCAAAAAATAAAATGCAAATTCATAAATATTATTTTATTGGTTTAGCTATTATTTTATTATTTCCTTAGGATGCCCATTTTAGACTTCAAAATTCCCCTAATGATAGCCCATACCATCTATATATAATTCAGATTAAAGTATTCATTCATTACCTTTACTCATGCACACTTAGGACTTTTAACTTCACCTCCTTATATAGTCATATCCTTAGCTAATACCACACTAGTGTCGGTGGTAATATTGGATGGGATCAAATAGCCATTACTACGCTCAATATTGTGGGCTAATACCATGGTAAAGATCCTTGGTAATAATAAATTAGTGCGACATCATGTACACAACTTTGTTTTTTCATACCGACGTGTATACGCGACTTGGTCTTGACAAACCCTTATATATTTCTTTAAATATTCACTTTCATCAAACTTTTGATTCTGATTTGAAAACCTCTGTCCCATTATTTTGTCACCTCTAAATTGATTTGTGAACTCACTCGGTTACCATATACTTGTTCTGTTACAAGTGGGTTGCCATCAAGGACAACACATACATTAATAATGTTAACACTGATCTAGTCAATATTAGAACTCAAGAAGATGAGAAACCAATAAAATTTAAAGCATATTCAGATGTTGCAGTTTAAACAATGAAAATTCAAGTGATGATTCAATATCCAACTCAACAATGACAATACGTGAAGTAAATTAGGAAACTTCCACACACATGATAAGGGAAAGTCTAACTAGAATAACTAATTGACATATGAATCATAAGAGCAGGCTTTTCAATCAATCTACATATCAATATCACTCAAAAAATAAACAACAAACTTATGTTTCAAAGAATACTGAAGTTTATACAATTCACTCATGTGATAACAATTCATATTAGTTTCCAGTCACTGCAACATTAAACATAAGATTAACTTAGGATGGTCAGACCCTTTCTCAGTGCAACCATTTTTTTTATCACTCAAAGGATCCTATTATTTTTTATCAACTAAAATGACAACTCCAAGAATTCTTAGAAGATATGAACAAATTAGAAGACAAGAAGCAGATGACACATCTTGACAATGATAAGCTGTGAGGACAAAGGTTTTTGAAGAGTAAGGCAATGTTATGAATAAAATATATATAAAATTATTCAAATAATGCAAACAATAATAATAATAAATAATGATTAATTAATAAAGAGGTATGACCCTAAGGACATGACTGTTGGTGAAGAGGTATTTGACTAGGTATATAAACATGCCCTCACCCTCATTTGTAATCCTCATCTACTCAATTCTTTTATATAATATTCAATATACAATTATTTGTCCTACAATGGATGTATTTGTCTTCGAAGTCTTCTGAAGATTATCGTAGCTTATATGAACTTTGTTCGTTACATGCTCTAGGATGTACCACAATAGGTCCAATTTGTAAATTGGATGGGAATTTTGCAATTTGAGTCGTGAATGTGAAGCCTAATTTTTTAACTTTTTTTTTGGTTCAATTTTTTAAATACCAACAAGGATTTTAGAGAAACAAGTATTTTGATGTATGGAGATATGTATTCAAATTGTGTTACAAGTCAAAATGCATATTTAATAGTGGATCTATGCTGCAGTCAAATGTGTAGCCTGAATGGATTACATTTTCTTAGCTTGATGGTTTTAAATGGGTAGGTGTGGTAAAGAGCATGCCTACATTTATCACTCAATATCATTTCTCTTCAAAATGAGCAATTTCACTTAATTTTTTTGGTCAAAATGGAAAAACTAACCTGGTTGTCTTAATCACATGCTTGCAATGATTGTATTTGACTTGTTTGCAACATTATATCCTAGTATTACTTTAGTAGTTAAGGTGCAATTTATTGTTTGTTTAAACGGCTATTTTTATTGTGAAGGTAACAATTGGGATTGAAATTTCCTCAAGATTGAACTAAGCATGTTGAGATAATTATACTAAATAGTAGTTTAAAGATGCCAATTGTTGCTTGCAAGGATAACCAAATCAAAGAATTTGATGAGGGGGTGGTATTGAATAAGCTTTGGAGGGTTGAAAAGAGACAAACTCTTTCTTTAGTGAATTTTACAATTTATATTTGTTGTAGGTTGGTAAACAACAGTCAATAGGAAATTGGACTTCAACACAAGAATCATTATATGATAGATGCCCCTTGTGTATTTATTTTAATCTGTGTTTGGATGGGCATTAAATGAATACTTTCTTGTGGTTGGCATAAGAAATATTTGGTTTAGGTAAGGGTCTTGTATATGTGATTCTATTATTTTTCTGAGTTAGTCCCTTAGATATTTCGTTGTACATGTATTCAATGTTAATGGTGAAATTTTATTGTAGATCTTATAATAAGTTCTTGTGGAATTTGTGGATGTATGTTAAATATTGTTTGAGCCCTTGGAAAAGACCTTCAATGACATGCAAATAGGACAATGCTATGACATGACCATTGTAGTGGTCATACAAAGGATATTTTGCACAAATGTAGCTGGAAAAAATGAATATTCAATAAAATAGAGAGAATTCATGTATATAGATAGAATTATCAATGTTATCCATGTGTATAATGGTTGTCATTTTTAATTTCCATTTCCTAATAGCGATTTCAGAGGGGACAACTTAGTAGCCTATCTTGATTCTTGTAGGCTATAGCCAAAAGAATAAAGGGGACCAATTAATTCTTTAATGTCATCAAGGAGAAAAAACATTTCTAAAGTGAAATTAGATAATTAAATTAAAAGGTGTGGTAAAGTCAAGTGACCCATGGTATTTGAGTGAATTTTTTATAGAAAAAAGATAGAAGTTCATTTTGGGACATGACGGGAAAATTCGTGAATTGAATTTAGAAAGCTCTTGTGGCTTATTGTGTCAGGGGAAACCCTTATGAGAAACTAGTATTAGTGGTGGGACTATCCACCCTAGTTGGTTAAGATTGATTTTGGTGGTGACACATATACACCTTAGCTAGTCTAGGGGGAGGATCACTGAGGTTCTCCATAAGGATTTAACGAGGATGATTTTTTTGGAGATCATGGAACCAAAGGGTAGCATCATATTATCCATTGTAGCAATTTTTAGATCTTTTGGATAGATTGAATTTGACTAGAGAAGGCAGAATCCCTACTGAGGAAGTGAAATAATTTCAGAGGGTCGAGTTCTTGGTGCGAGATTTATGTATTTTCCAGGCCAAATTAATTTGTAGACAATTTATCCCTTTTTGCAAAGTCCAATTCAATTTTTGATGCTGAATTGGTTTGAATGCCAAATTTTCCTTGTGTAGCTTGAGTTCTCTTATACCGACATAATTAATTATGTAGATCAAATAATCTTCGAGAGGCAGATTATTTGTGGAAGCCAATATATTTTATGGGTCTCAACCATTTTATGTCAAGAAAACAAATTAATTAGAAGCATCAAGATTTATTTGGGAGGGATGAATTGTATATGGAGGGAAAAAATTAATTGAAGAAGATCCAAATTATTCCCCGGAGACATTCTCCCTCAGAAGGCCAAATTATTGGGAGATCGAACTAATTTATTGAAGAGGATGAATTATTCATTCAAGGTCAAATTGATTTTCAAGTGGAGCCAATCGAATTGATTTTTAAGTGGAGCCAAACTCTAGTATTATATCTAGAGAAAATTTTAGGTTTCGTTAACCTCCCTTTGCATGTAATTTATATAATATAATTTAATAAAACTTGGCTTTTTTGGTGTTTTAGCTAAGCAAAATTTCTATGTATAAATTTATTAGCGACGAATCCTTAATTTTGTTTTGTGATACTTTCATACAAAATAATTGAATGAATATATGTTTTCAAAGTGTTTGATGAAATATTTGAAAGAATATTTGGGATTTTTTTTGCAAATTAAATAGGTAAGATTATTAGGGGGACTTTATAGTGGTATTTGAGCTGGTTTTCTTGCCAGCTTGTGAAGAATATATTATTGGATGAATTTGGAGGACAAGGGTTACATTACCCAAAAAAGAGAAAGGAAAAGAAATAGTATTCCTCACTCTAAATATGAAGAAGGAACATAAATGGGTGATCGAGATGATCAATTGTGGATAAGCATCAGGGAAGCCCTAAAGAATTTTGCAAGGGGACAAAAAAAAATGATTTGTGAAATAGGAATGTTGGGTTTATGGGGCCCTAACCAAAGTTCATATATTCTGCGCAGTCCAACACAACCCGCTATTACCATCCCTTTCGGCAACGATCTACTTGCGCATAATGAAGTCTCACCTAAGCCAATATGGGGGGATGCTAGAACCAGGTTTCTACATCCATAGGGATAGAGGACAGTGGCTTTAGGGATTTTACTTCTTATCAGAGCTTCGCAGGTCAGATCTATCAATAAGACCAATGTTCTTCAACACAACTGTTGAACTTACTCAAAGAATCTGTGATATTACTCAATTAAGCCAATAGGGGAATTTTGTTGTCTAAAATGGGCCTCCTAAGGAAATTACAAAATAATAGTGGAAATAATAAAATAAGATTTGATGACATTATCAAATTTTAGAGGGAAAAATGAAAAAACTACTTTTTCAACTCGTATTTTCAACTTATCTCCCAAATTTTTACTCAAATTTCGAGCGGGAGTACTTGTTGGATGAAAAATTTAATTCCTCATCCAAGGAGTACCCATGTTGCATACTTTTGATGGACCCTCCTACACGAAAAATGTGATTGCAATAACGTTTTTTCATGTATTTCTCATTTTTTGCATAGAAGGGTCCATCAAAAGTATGCAACATGGGTAGTCCTTGGATAAGGAATTAAATTTTGCATCCAACAAGTACTCCTGCTCGAAATTTGAGTAAAAAATTTGGGAGATATGTTGAAAATACGAGTTGAACAAGTAGTTTTATTATTTTATTATTTTTTAATTTTTTTACCCTTTTACTTAAAAAAATGGCGAATCATCCCCCATAGTTGACATCATCATCTTGAATCCTATTGGTTATTATAAAGTTTATTTTGGTTGTACATTTTTCATAGGAGGCCCATTTTAGACCTCAAAATTCCCTTAATGATTAACCACAATAAATAACCATAAAAGAACTGCGCTACTCAGTTACAGAATAAAACCCTTATTCAACATAATTATTCATAAATAGTAATTAAAAAGCAAACACATCAATATAACTCATATATTCTAGCATTTCATTAATTCATATCCAGATCTATCTCATACAATCACTTTCTACCCTGCACACACAACTACAAGGGCCTGCGCACACAACTGCAGTCTTTCCAAAGGTCTCCGCGCACACAGCTGCAAGAGCCTTTTCCTCTAACCCAAACCACAGACTCTAACTCAGTCTTACATCTAAATGAATTGAATATCATAAATCATAAGCCTACCTATGGCTTTTATCTAGACTCCTTATATATATCTAGCTTTTACAATACCATGGTTCAAAACCATGGGCAGAGTCCAATGTTCATAAAAAATACCATCCAGTTACATAATTAAGGGCTTTGACCCACCCCAAATCCCATAAGACCAAAATTATACTTTGCGTTGCACATTTCGCGCCTAGATTTGTAGAGTCTTTACTTCACGGGGAATCTTGGCTCCACTGTGACTCGTCCCGAGTCACAATGGTGGTGCACCTTTGATATTTGCTCTGATACCATTCAATGAATCCTTTAATGGAGGAACTGTATTGGCACACTGTTTTGAAACATTTATGTATTTGCTTAATTGGAGCCACACTCTCCTGAACCTCACTCGCTTGATGCACACTCGCTTGATTCACACTCACTTGTATCTGCAACTCGTTTATAGTCTTATGCCCCTGATCAACTGCATAAAGCATCAAGAATCTATTCCAGCCATATAGTCATTGTGAACCACTAGGGACAGAGTCGTCCCTGTACAGTTTTAATCTACTATCGTTGATTTGGCTAGGAAAAAATTCCCCATTCATCTTGGTGATATGGATCATGCCTCTGCCTGTCACTTCTCGGAAAATATATGGGCCTAACCAATGCATTCGCAGCTTCCCTGGGAACTTCAAAAGATTTATTTCATACAGTAGAACCAAATCCCCATATTTTAATATCTTTTGCTTAATATGTTGATCATTCCATGCCTTCTCTCTTTCCTTTTGAACTTGCCAATAAAATCCGGTGATGAAGCAATCCTCTTCTAGCTCAAGCGACTTCACCAGTCTTTGCTCCATGATGTATCTATCGACCATATTCGTTATTGAGACAATGCATAGAATAGGCATGATAAATTCCATGGGAATTAATACTTCTTGTCCATAAACTAATCGAAATGGGGTCTGTCTAGTCAGCTTCTTGTAGGTAGTTTTGTAGGCCCATAAACAACAGGAATGTGCAGGTCCCAGTCGTTTCTGTTAACATTGCATACTTCGGTTAGTGCGTTCTCTAATATTTTGTTAAAATATTATATTGTGCCATTCGCCTGGGGGTGGTATGGCTTATTCTTGTGGTGACTGACTTGGAATTATTCAGTCAAGGATTCGATTGTGCTATTCAAGAAATGCATTCCTTGGTCGCTCATCAAATTTTTTGGACAACCAAACTATGAAAAAATATGACCGAAATTTTTTTTGTTGTTGTTGTTGTATCTATAGTGCATTTATTTACTGGCCACTCCTCAGCCTACTGAGTGAGGTACTCAGTTACCAAAACGATGTACCACACACCTGTTTTCTTTCTTGCCGGATCGATTGGACCTACAAAGTCAATCACCCATTTATCGAAAGCTTGCAACGTTACTTGCGGTTTCAATGCCATTTCATCTCTTCGTGAAAACCTTCCAGTCCTTTGAAAAACATCTCATGTGCTACAATAAGCCTTTGAATCTTTATGTACCATAGGCCACCATAACACGATGTGCAGAATCTTCTGCGAAGTAGCTTTTTCTACGTAGTGACCTCTAGCGACTCCACCGTTTTCTTCAAATAGTATGTTGTGTCGTTCATGCTTAGGAACATATCTTCTTAAAATTTCATCAGCCCCCATTTACGACCAACTCCTTCTTCTATTGCACAATGTATTCCTGAGGTGTGTTTCCCGTTGAGAGTAACATAATTTTATCTAGGAAATGCTCATCTGCAACCTTGATAGAGGAAAATTGTGCATCAGGTAATCCTTCCTCAAGATTCGTTGGTTCCTCCCCTGTCTTCATCCTGGACATATGGTCTGGTCCGACATTCAAATGTCTGGGCTTGAAAATTACCTTGAAATCATATTCTTGGAACAGTAGTAACCATCGGAAAATATTCCCCCCCAACACAGGCTTTTTGACTGGGTGCTTTAAAGCATATTGATCCATGAACATTTTGAAGTGCACCCCCAATAGATAGTGCCTATATTTTGCAGCACATATACCATTTCAAACCCTTCGTGATCTGTGGTGGAGAAATTCATTTCAGCTTTAGACATCTTCCTGCTAGCAAAGGCTACAGGGTGATCAATATCTCCTTCTTAGGGCTGTGCTAACACGACTCCTAGGGCTATGCAAGATGCGTCAACATGTACATGGAATACCTTCTTCCAATTAGGATAGACAAGAATATGCGTAGTCACCATTTTCTCCTTTAGGATATCGAGACTCTGCTGACAGTCATCATCCCAATAGAACTTGACATCCTTCTTTAATAACTTCTCCATGGGCACAGTAATCTACACGTACACCTTAATGAACTTACTGTAGTAGCATGTATGTCTGAGTGTCGTGCGTAGCTGCTTGAAACTTATTGGGGGTTCTAAGTTGATAATTACAAATATCTTCGCAGGGTGTACCATCAATCCTTGTTTGCACACAAGGTGTCCCAAAAAATACCATACGGTACACAAAAAATGCACTTCTTCAGGTTTAAGGAGATATGATACTTCCTACAAGTATCCAACATTAAGCACAGACTAGAGACATGCGTCTTGAATAGGCCAAAGACTGTCCAATCATCGAAATATACTTCAAGCAATTTGTGGATATATTCTTTGAAAGTTACAACAACAACCCTGGAGAATATAGTTGTCACATTCTTCAACCCAAATGGAATTACAGTGTAATGAAAGGATCCCCACTCAGTAGCAAAGGTGGTCTTGATCCTGTCCTTCGGTGTAATCTTGATCTGATAATACCTGGAAAATCCATCCGTAAATGAGTAAGTTTCCTGTCCATCCACATTCTCTAAAAATTCATCAGTGAATGGGGTGAGAAACAGATCATGGAAACATGCATCATTAAACTTGTGAAGATCAACACAGATCCTTACATCTCCTTTAGTACTCTTATCCTTGAACATAATAGGGATAACCCACTCAGACTCTTCAACTGGTTCAATGATGCCAACTTCAAGAATTTTGTCTAGTTCTTCCCTTACTTTATCCTTATACTTTGGGTTTAGCCGATATGGGTGTTTCTTAACTGGTTTTGCATATGGCTTCAAAGTGATGTGCATTACCCCTAGATCACCCACAATTAATTTTATTTCTGAGAATTTCGTAGGGAAAATTTCCTAGTATTCATGGAGCAGCTCAGTGACCTTGCTGACTATGTCATCATCCCAATAGTCCCATATCTTGGAAAAATTGGGCTCCCCCTCTGTGCCTATGTTGAATTGTTGCCTTTTGAATGGTTGTGAAACATCCATCATTGCTATCTCAGGCCTTACAACCACGCGATGTCCTTCAGAGTCAAGGATATTAACATCGCGTGGATCCTCCTTGTCTTCCTCCTTGGTCAAATTGTAACATTCCTGACCTGTGCCATTTGTGCAGCCTAATCAGGCTGTACGAAATTCTTTGGTTCCTTAGTAATCTGGAATACACCTGCCTTCACTTTTTGGAAAGCATGATTAATGCATTCCCATCCATCCGTGAAGCTATATGTCAACAAGAACCCTTCTACCATCTCATCCCAATCTGTCATTCCATGACATAGTTCTGTTTCAAGATACCATTGCTACAGTATCGTCTCTAAAGAATGAAAGAACATGTGCACCCATTCTGGTTGAGGTTTTTCTCCCCAAGCTGTGGTCTAGTGAGCTAAATGCTCGCACGTATCCTTCTAGCCATCATACTTCTCTGCAATTATTGTGTCAACCTAAAAAAACCTCAACATTATTAGTTTTCAATATTCTGACCAACCTCCTAGAATTTCTCTGTGTTGACCCCACCATCGGGTTGGAGTGGACCTTAATGTGAAGTCTATAGCCTCATAACATTGTTCCTTTGACACTTTCTTCTCAAATTCCTCCAAGAACAAGACAACATTCCCCATTCCATTATAAAAGGGAAAGTTGTGCACTTCTGACTTGACATAGTGCAGAGATTTTGTAACTCTGTTACAACACTTCGTGTTGGCTTCATGTAATCTATTCTGCTAGTGTTCCAACTATTCATCGGAATCAAACACACATGAACTATCACTCTCCCAACATATTCTTCCATCTGCAGTAGGATTAATCCAGTCTTCACCCTGCATAGTAAGCTGATAAATTTGATCAATCTTAGTTGCATCATCATATCGATGTTGGACAAGATTTGTATAGCGCGCACCTTCAGAAGGATATAATGGTACAACAACTCGGGTACCATCCTTCTCAAACACCATTTGATTTTTATTTAGATTTATTATAGCATCCATATCATACGCCAAATCAAATCATAACATCACGGGGTAAGGATTACTATCATCAACGATCTTGATGATATCAAAGTCCACCAACACACTTTCACCATCAATATCTACGCTGACTCCCAGCAATCGCTCCATAGGAATGATCTTTAACTAATTTTCCATCCTCAGCTAAATAGACGATCATTACAACTTCGACTTTCCCATCCGCTCCCATTTATGTTTTGGTAGAACATTGGCATATGATCCTAGATCCATAATGACTTGATCCATCTCATAGCCTCTGATTTGCACAATTAATCGCATCTCCTGACCAGTTCTCTTCTTATTATTAGACACTTTATTGACTGTGTGTTGCTTCTGCAACAAATTTTCCTTGCCAATGCAATTATCAATAAGCTCCCGCAATCCTTCTACAACCCTCTGGTCCCTTAACAACTTCATGCATGTCTATAGGAAGGATGCTAGGATTGATGGGTCAAATTCCTTCGCTTGAACATTATTTTCATACTTCTTTTCTACTGGGAACAATTGTCTCTGCGCAGTCAGTGTCGCAACCTTAGGAGTCATAAAAAAATTATTTGCGGCCATGAATGTCTCCTTTTCACGGTGAAAATCAAACCCAAAAATATTATCTTCAACCTTCCTTACCCATTTCTCTGGCACATACCTATTCCTGTCTATGCGGCTTCCTATGGTATTCATACCACTACATGTCACTATGTTCATACTTGAATCTCCTTGGCACAGTTCAGACTTAATCATCTGGATGTTCTGCGCTGGTTGCTGATTATGCTTCTCCTACATTTTAGCTAACAAAATGAGACAATCTTCTATTTCATGACAATATTCTTGATAATAATTATATGACATAGCAATATCATTCTGCAAATCTTGAGCAAAGTGTCCAGGCTGTCCACAGTTCTAACAAACGACCTGTCCTCGCCCTCGACCAATGCTTCCTCCTCAACTGTGCCCTCGACCTTGAAAACCTTCTCGTGCAGTCGGTGAACCCATAGCTTCGCAACATTAAACTTGAATTTGATATGCACCTAGGCTATTATGCAGCATTAGATATTAGCTCCTACAATTTTGTTCATCATGCCATACCGAACTACAAAATTTGTAGAATAATTGCTTCGACGACCTGAACAACTTTTGCAATAATTGACAAAAATATGTGTAATGTTGGTCTGCAACTCACAGATAGTACACCATACATTAGGCCCTGCACTTGGCCCTCCGCTCGATCCAAGTTTTAATGGATTCAACATACCAGCAGCCACATAATCTCTAAAAACATGACATTGGTCCTTGTAGTGACCCTCTTCCTTGCACTTGATACACCAGACTTCTGCGCGAACGTCCTTTCCCTTCTTTAGTTCCTGTAGCTCCATGTGAACAATTTCCAACTGATTTTGAACATGTTTCACTCCTATGCTTGGATCAACTATTGTCGGAGACTCCAACTTCATCACGATCTCCAATGCTTCAGCCTGAGTTGCAGTCTTCTGTTGTGACAATGGCAATCTAAGATGTGGCAACATGGAAATAATAAACCACTCATTATGATGTTCATCCGGGATATTAAAGTTAATCTGACTCAACAATGTCTTAAATCTATGATATACCTCCCACACAATCTTAGTAGTTAGCTACTTAATCTCTTTGATCTCAGTGATACACTGGGATTGCGACTTTGATTTCTTGAATTCAACATTCAACGCAGTATTTGTTCCAACCAATGAAGCATTTGCATTCGTAGTAACAAAATTCATGTACCAGGACAATACTTGATCTTGAAACACAGTAACCAACTGGGCTTTCTTCATACACAGTAACCAACTCCATATCGCTTCTACTACAAACCAGAACTGTTCAGGGTCATCTGTTCCCTTGAACACCGACATCTTTGGGGGTTGGGCCATGGGGCGATGTGGAGGTGGAGGAACAACACAAGATGGAGTGATGATGGGGGTGGAAGGTTGGTGAACTTCCTCAGAACTTTGCTAACTTTTAGATCTCAATGACAGACTTCACAGAGTGGTGGGGTTGCTTTCTCCTTTCTTAGATTCAAACAATGGTCTATATTCAATTTCAATGTATGTACCATAACCTATTTTGAATCGCTTACCACTTCGCATAGCACCAGGTTATCTTTCTTGAACCATAAATTTGAGCACAATTGCAGTATACCCTTTTCACACAATATCATTTTAATCCAAAACTTCAGTGAATTCAGGTACTTACCTCGCATGCCTTTGAGAAATTGGCACTCTGCTTCACTATAGCACACATCGGTCTCGATCACGAACTCATTAGTGAATCCTCCAAGGATACTATCAATCCAATAATCAACAACTCTCGTGATCTCGTTATCAGTATTTTTCAGTTTCTTAATCAGATCTGGGGTCCACACGTTAGGTATATTATTATAATACCCCGCTTGCATAGCTAGCCTTGAGATCCACTTGTGAAACTCACTAGAGAATGATGTAAAGTAAATCTCGTAGTGACTTGTATAGATATTATTTTGTAACCAGTGTTCAACAAAGACACACGAATTTATTCTTTGTTGCGTAGCAAACTCACATTCCTTCAGATCTATACAATCTTTGATCTCTTTCTTAGACGGATGCCACATCTAGCTATCCCTTAGTTAGATCCCGGTCCCAACAACGAAACCATTTGTTGGATTTATGGAGCCCTTACCTAGGTTCAGATATTCTGTGAAATCCAACAAAACTCTATATTACCAGCCCTTTCAGAAATGATCTGCTTGCGCAGATCAAAGTCTCACCCGAGGCAATATGGGGGGATGCTAGAACCAAGTTTCTACATCCAGAGGTATAGAGGACAATGAATTTAGGGATTTTCCTTCTTATCAGAGATTTTTAGGTTAGATCTATCAATAGGACCAGTGTTATTCAACACAATTGTTGAACTTACTCAAAGACTGCGCGATCTTACTTAATTAAGCATTAACCACAGTAAATAACCATAAAATGAATTGCGTTACCCAGTTATAGAATAAAACCCTTATTCAACATAGTCATTCATAAACAATAAGTAAAAATAAAACACATCAATATAACTCAGATATTCTCAACAATTCATTCATTCATATCCAAATCTATCTCATACAATCACATTCTAGCCTGTGCACACAACTGTAAGGGCCTGTGCACACAACTACAATCTTTCCTAAGGTCTCCGTGCACATAGCTGCAGGAGCCTTTTCCTCTAACCCAAACGACAAAATATAACTCAGTTTGAGATCCAAATGCATTACATATCATCAATCATAAGCCTACCTATGAATTCTATCTAGAATCCTTATATAGATATAGCTTTTACAATACATGGTCCAAAACCATGGGCGGAGTCCAAAGTTCATAAAAAATCCCATCCCGTTACATAATTAAGGGACTTTGACTCACCCCAAAACCCATAAGACCAAAAAGATACTTTGCGTTGCGTGCTCCGCGCCTCGATCTACAGAGTCTTTGCTTCACAGGGAATCCTGGCTCCAACAAGTAAGAGGGTAGTGAGAGTTGGTGTAGGTTTTCACTTAGTTTATGGTCAGTATTCAAGGAAATCAACAGAACCCCAATAAAAATGGTGTAGGAGGGTCGAATGACCAAAATGGGCAACATGTCGAGGTGGGTGTTAGCACTCCACTATTTTTCCAAAGGCTAAAAAGGAGACTGACAAAGGTAACCACAAACCACTTTGACCTAGTAGCTAGACTTACTAGGCTGAGAGGGATCTCTATATGAGATCACAATCAAGGATTGACTGTGACATGAAAGATATCAGTCTATATATGATAGGCTCAGGTGGTTTTTGAGAAATTTAGGGTTTTATGCTGGACCAGGAATGAAACCAAGTAGCTAGTTCTAGGTATCAAAGGGCTTATAATTGCAAAGATATAAAGGAGCAAGGTAGAAGTGGATCTATGATGGATTTAACGTATTTTAGGTATGGTGGTGAGTTTGAAAGAGTAGAGGGATTTAATGAGCACGTTCATTCATGAATTCATTAAACTGGAAGCATGAAACACAAAATGGCATTTCCATATAAACAGAGCTAAATCAATAGAATTCTACCTATGAACTGTAAGGAAATCCACTGGAGATACAATATATGAAATAGGATCTATATATCATTCAATAAAGACTATAACGAAGAAGATACATGGTCATAAACTCACTGCACATGAATTCCTAGATAATAGCTGCAACTGCATCCTTTGATTTCTGAAAATGAAAGTGAGAGTACAAGTTATAAGATTACAATCCTCTCATGCCCAACCAGTTAAATGACTCTGAAAATGATAGATGTAGACCCAAAAAGAATTATCCTCTCTCTCAGGGGTCAAATCCATCAGTTGTGGAGATGATTTCCTGATAAGCTCAACAAAACCCTAATGTCTAGTGGAGGTCAACCAATTCACCTCATCATAGGAAATTAGATACATTTGACCAAAATTACATTAAAAGCATTTATCTACCCTATTTCACTATTTACCAGCTTCATTACACCTCATGAAATCATAAAATCATCATCATCCATCAATTACATCAGTAAAAAGTAAAACTAGGTCAAAATTTCTGTGAAAATTTCCTTTTGGAGAAAGCGTAGCGAAATCTGAAGAAAGCATAGCGTGCCTGGAGAAAGCACAACGAGCAAAGGAAAATTGACTTTTGGAGGCCTTCCAGGTGTCCAAATCAGGGTTTGAAGGTACCATTGGAATGCCCTGGATGTTTGCTACATACTAGGCTCACTAAGCACTCGAAAATGTGACTCCAAGCCCTCCAAATCTTCATTCTCTTAAGAGTACTCAGAAAGTGCAGCGAAGGCTCCAAAAACAGGGCATAAAGGTGAGTCTTTGCATGTTTTTGGGCCTTTTGACCCCCCAGAACTGGCCAAAATGGCTCAATCGCTAACTAGGATTGATGTACTCATCAAGAGGAATCCAAAAATGTTGAGTTTTCCTCCAATGGACCCCCCAACAAAAGCGTAGCATGACCCACGCTACGCTTTTTCCAGTGTGACTGGTTTTTTGAATTTCCAATTTTGACCAAAATGTCACAAAAAACAAAATTTTCTCCACAAATCCTCAAAATTGGTCGAAAGGTGCCTCATTAGGTATGTTATGCCACTAAAGAAGCATTTGCAAGAATCTCCAAGTTGTCCTCCTTTTGACTTTTTAGGGTTTCTTCTAGCTTTGCTTGCAATTGTTTGACTTTGACATTGCAAATTTGATTTATTGCATAGTAGTGGTCAGCCATGCGAGGAGCTTCTCCAAGTGAATATTGACTTTATCAAGCCAAAAATCCCTGTTTTCATTGGTTTCCATGGCTATTATTTCTTCAAAACTCAACTCTTCATCTGGTGGGTTTTTCTCTCTTTCTTTTTGCAATGCTCTTTAGAGACCTATGGTCCTTGGCCTCTTCCTTGTCACCTGATTTTCATTATTTTCCAAATATTCACTGTCAGCCACTATTTTTCCTTTTTCATCATGCATACTAGCTTCAAACTGACTTTTCTCTAAAGACAATTGTTTTTCCTTCAACTGATTGTTTTCTTGCTCTTGGAAGGAAATGATGAAATTAGCCCTTGCCAAGTTGTCTTTGAGTTCTTTGATCTGAGCATATTTTTCTTTGATGATCCTCTCTAGGTTTTCATGCTCTTCACTGGCCTCCAAGTCTACTAAGTCAAAGTCATGCTTGTCATCATGCATAGATGTCTCATGATGTGAATGTAATCCCTGCTATGCTGATGTGAGATTGGCCCCTTCCTCAATCTACGGAGAAAACACAAGCCTTCTGACTCTTTTGTATGTTTGAGTGACATCAATCTTCCTCCTTACTGAAACTGTGCTAGGTGAGCCAACATCCACATGTCTAGAAGGCACTGATGGTGTTGATTGTGAATTAGGGCTAGTAGGCAGGCTACTAGAAGATAAAAGGACACCTGCGTACATGAAAGTTTCCCAAGTGATGCTCTTCTACTCAAGCTAGTGTAAAACAATGATTTCGATTAGAGCATGGTGGAAGAGGCCACTTTCAATGCTACTATGTGTATTTTGAACCTTTTCTGCCATCTTTTCCAAACTTCTTTAGAGATAATAGGGAAAATTGAGTGGCTTTACCCCTGTGAAATGCATGAGAAGTATGAAATGCTACCCATATAGTCTAGAAAATATTCTCGTATAGGTGAAGTACTTCATGATGATCTTCATGAGGGGTGTATACTTCTCAAGGAGGTTCCCAATAGGAAAAATCTTCTTCATGTGTTGTTTATAATGTCTTCTGAGATAGGGCTGATAATTATGAAGGTTTAGGTCTTGGTTCTTAAACCATTTTTCACCCTGATTAGCTATCCCTATGTCCTCAGCTACTATATCAATTTATATAGTGAAAGTAACCCCTACAATTATTACTTTGTATTTTTTGAGTTGAGTGGTAAACAATTTGGTCAATATGGCATTGTATTTGACTCTCTCAACTATTTCACAAAAAGAAAGACACCCTAATGCTTAAAAAAAGTGCTTGGATAGTGGTGTAGACATCATTTCAAGAGTGGTTAAGGGCTCATGTCTTATCACCTGGCCTCCTTTGTTATAATATTTCTTCTCCTCCATTTGGTTATTTGCAAGGGGAAAAACCCTAATAAGTCAAAACTGGGGAAGGGAAAAAGGGATAGGATGAAGGAGTTAGGGAAGGGAGATGAGAGTGGGAAAATTTAGGGAGATGGCAAGGGGTCTTAGGGAGGTATAGGAAGTGAAATGGAGTGAAATGAGTAAGGGAACTGGGCTAGGAAGTTTTTACACAATCCTAGCTAGGAAAAATGCCCAAAATTGCAAAATTAGGCTAGGGTTTAGGGTTTGGGGCTTAGGAAATGGAAATGAAAGGATGTGAAGGTTGTGGGGGATGGTTTAGAGTGTGGGGAAAGTTAAAATTTTTTTGGGAGAGTGTGTTTGTCTTGAAAAACTTGAAAAGTAGGGCTAGCCACTAAAACATAGCGTAGGGGCCAATGGAGGGTTTACACACTAAAATTATGAAATTGAGCTGCATGGAGGGGTTTTATGAGGTTTAAATTACATGTCCAATGATGATAAACATTTTGATATTCTTTAGAAGCCTCCAGAACTTGGTTTGATGCATCCAAGAGAGAAAACACAACGTTTGGAAGAAAGCGTAGTGTGGAGGGCAGAAAGCACAACATGGTTGCTTTGGCACCAAATCTTGGAGTGTTTTTTACTTGAATTTGCTGAATTTTCATTTGATGATGAATAAGAGATCTTATTCAATGAGGTGAATGAACAAATGAGTTTGAATTATCCTTTTATAGCTTGTAGTGGTCACTTTCCTTCATGGTAGTGGGATGGCCCACTACATGTCCTTTTCACTTTGCTTTGTAAACTTGTAAATTTGACACTTTCTTTGCAGCTTCAGGAACATGAAGAAATTTTTACATATTGAAACATGAATTAATTTTGAAATAAAACTTTATTGAAAAAATTTACCTATTACCACTCCTCCATTGCTATATTTTATGCATGGAATGACAGATTTGGTGAATGAAACCCTAATGACCTAATGGAGACAATGAACTGAATGAAATCATGATGATTTTGACTAGAGTGATGATGATGACCTTACAATGATGGTACACTCAGCTGAGTGATGACAAGGACCAGCATGTAAAAGTTTTGATAGGAGTGAAAATAGCCCTATACATACTACCTAGTGACCAAATTTTTACTTGAAGACCTACTGAAATGATTTTTTTTTTTACTTTGAGACTCTAACAAGACATGATAAGATCCCATTTGGTCACTGGTGACAGGATGTATAGAATGACACTAAAAGTGGCTCCAGCTGGGGATGGAAGCTCGTTGGAGGTGTCAAGAACGCCATAGACCAAGTAGCCTAACCAGTGGGCATGGAATCAAAATCAAAAGATGAGACTAAATAATGAAAACTGACTCAAAAATGAACTGACTTGTCTTTTACTGAAATTAGAAATCAATAGAAAATCAATGGAAATTTATGGCCTTCACTTCAGACTCCAATATTCGATGATTCTCTACTTCACACTTTGGCAGAAAAATTAAACTGATATGTACAATGAAATTTAGAAACTTCAGAAATCTACTGAGAAAAGGTAGTTCTTGAGAAGCCTACCATTGAATGGTCCTCCTATGAAATATTATCCGTTCATTTCCTTTAATAGATAAGCATGTTGTCCTCTTGAGGCTGAAATTTTGTATGGTCCCTTCATAATTTCTCAAATTTATCGTGTTTCCCTTTCTCTTCGTTTCAAGCATCACAATGGAGGACCACATAAAAAAATTTGAAATCATCTTCTTTTGTCTTGTGGTCATATACATTATTTATTCTCTCTTGAAGCTTAGAGGTGTTTTGAAACACCTCATCCCTAGTTTTCTGAAGATAGATCATTTGATTGATCCGACACTGCACACGATTCACTTCACTACCTACTTCCTATAATAGTTTCATAACTGGGACACCAAATTATGTAGGGAAAAATGTTTCGATTCCATATACCAATTTAATTCTTGCTACTCACTCTACAAAATATTAGTTTCCCAAAACTAAATAATTACTAAATCAATAGCTTACCTCATTGGGATTTCTTCAATCCATTTGGTGAAGTAGCTTGTAGCTGTCAAGATCCACTTATGTTGGGTGGAAGATGCAGGGTGGATTTCTCCAATGAAATCAAGGCCCCAATGCTGAAATGGTGCTTACACAGATATGGGCTGCAAAGGAAGCGGGAGCAACTTCCTCTTACCTTGAAATATCTGGCATTCGTGACAGCTCATCACGGTTTTATATAAATCTCCAAATAGAGTAGGCCAATAATAACTAGCCCCCAACACTTTATTTTCCATAGTTTTCCAAAACAAATTACCTCCAAAATCTCCCTTGTGGAAATGAGTCATTGCTTCCTTGGCTTCATTTTCTACCAGACAATTTAGCAAGACACCTCCCAGGTCTTTCCAATATAGAGCGTTGTCTAAAATGCAGTACTTAGAAGCTTTCACTTTTAATGATCTTCCCTTACTTTTAGACATGTTTGGCGGAGGATTCAGATGCTGAAGAACATAAATGATGTCGACATACCAAGGAGATGAGAGAAAATTTTCTGATACCTGTATGAGTGAGCCATCATCTTCTTCTTCAGACAAAACTGAAATAAGATTGATTTCAAGTGCATGTAAATTGGATTCAGCAATCAACTTGGAAAATCCATGACCTTTGATAAGCTTTGTAGACTTGATCTCGAGGTCATACTCTAACATAGCTGCTATCCACTTTCCTCTTCTCCCTTTCATATCAGTTTGCATTATGACATCCTTCACTGCTGCATTAGGACATCCTTCACTACTACATTAGGAACATAGGCTAGAATGTGTGAATGAAGGATATACACTCGAAAGTCCTTCAATGCCTTCACTAGGGTCAAGGTTTGCTTCTCAATGATTTTATATCTAAGGGAAGCATCTCTAATAGTACGGTTGAAGAAAGCAATGGGCTGCTCGGTCTTACCATTCTTTTGCATCAAAACAATAGCCAAATTATGTTCAGAGGCAAATGAAAATATGATGAAATCAATGGAATAGTCAGGCATGATCAAAATAGGACTTGTTTTCAAAGCGAACTTAACTGAATTAAATGAATTTTTAGCATCCTTTAACCACCTTACCTTCCTGTCCTTTTTAAGCATATTGGTCATTTCTCGAAGATGATCGACAAGATTTGGGATAAATATTCTCAAGAAACTAATATTACCATTAAAGGCTTGGATCTCCTTCTTGCTGCATGGAAAATATATTTGCTGAATAGCCTCAATATAGGTTGGATCAATATGGATACCATCTTTGGAGATGATATGACCAAGAAGCTTGCCCTCCCCCATGGAAAAAAGACTATTTTTGGGATTGAGTGAAATCCAAATTTCCCGCACTTCTTAAATACAACTCTCAAATGATATAAATGCTCATCATCAAGATGGGATAAAACAATCAAATCATCAAGGTGCACTACTATAAAAACATCTTTTTCATTTGTGAAGGCAATTTCCATTGCCCGCTGAAAAGTGGCCCCTACATTCTTGAGCCCAAATGGAGTTTTGGCATACTTGAATGTGCCCCAAGGTGTCATGAAAACAATTTTGTCTTGGTCATCCTTATGCACTAAGATTTGATTATATCCCGAATATCCATCAAGAAGTGACATTCAAGAGGACCCAACCACTCTCTACAGGATATGGTCCATCTTACAAAGGCTATAGTTATCTTTTAAAGACACCTTATTCAAGTTTCTGAAATCAATACAAAGACGAATTTCTCCCGTTTTATTTCTCACAAGAACAAGATTTGACATCCACTCTGAAAATATAATGGGAACAATGATAGCAGCTTTAAAAAGTTTGTTTATCTCTTTCTTACAGTAAAACTCTTGGATTAATTCTTCTCATCTTTTTTTTGAAGGGATTTTGATCAGGCTTGACCGGAATTGTATGCTCGATGATATTTCTGTCATATACTTTCATATCTTCATAATCCCAAGAAAATACATCAGAAAATTCAGATAACAAGGCTATGTATTTATATTTCATCTATGGATATAAAGATTTGGACAACTTAACCATTTTGGGATTTTCTGATGTTCCAATATTCACATCTTCGACACCTTTCTCGGTAGGAACCATGGTCGGCTTTCTGGAAATGTCATCATGATCGAACAACTCTTCCAAAGGTACAAGACCCCTTGGAATGTTATTATATTTCAGTTGTAACACATCAACCTGAGTAGCCTCGATCACTTGATCATATTTATCATATAATTCATCAATATAAGAATTTTCAAACTCACCTTCCATTTGCAAAAAATTATTCACCTATTCATCATCCCAGAACACTTGCCAATACCTGAAGTTGTCAGGAAAAAATAGTCGATGTTTGACATGAATTTCAAACTTCCTATTAGAGAATATTAGAATCTTAAAGTTACTTGCTGCTATGGCAAGTGAATATGCCATAAGATTCTGACTTCTTGGAATGACTGACAATGTATATTCAGGAAATTTTTTGAGAATGTCAAGTAAATAATTTCTATATGCTCTCATCCTTGTATGCTTTGCTGAGTATTCCCCTTTTACCTGCTTAATTACAAGCTTAGAGTCGCCATAAACATAAATTATCTTTGCACCTAAATTTTTCAGAATTTTGAGGTTGATGATCAATGCCTCATACTCAAAAGATATCTTATAGGAACAAAATATCACATTTTTTGGAATTTTACTTGATTGATGAAGTGGACTAAGGATTCATATTTCGATACCTGCCCCATATTTCCCCAAGGCACCTTCGAAATCGATGGTCCAAAGACCATTCTCATCATCAGGAAGTTGGAATTCTGCAGTCTTATTTGTTTCTTCCTTTTGGGCCACTCTTTCAACCTGTTCATTTCCTTTTTCTAATTTTTCTGATATCTGCTCTAAAGTACTAGGTTGATTTCCTTGTTCCTCATCCAAAACTGCTCAGACACTATATGAAAATTTTGGAATTTCCTCAACTTATATAATATGACTATCTAAATCATCAAAACCACTATCATTAAACAAAATAAAGGACTCAAGATCAGTATGTGTAGAATTGATAGGGTGATTGTTTGGTTTCTCTTTACTGGTGATCATATACTTTATTTTTTCCTCCCGGTACAACTTCCTTAGTTGCCCAAAAACCGGGATGGCAGCATAAGAGAAATCAAATTGCAGAGTACCTCTCAAATTTTCTCCCCATGACCTTGATAGTAACATGCCATACCGCGGAGGTATATCAGTTACTACCACATCCATTAAGACTTTTTTAGGAGGAATTTTCTCAAGTGAAACTACCAAGTCTTTTATAAGATCGATAAAATGTACTCTACTAGAATCAAAAGAGTAAATATCATGGTAAGGTCGATTTATGTCCAAGCCCAAGTTTTTCATTATGGTCGTTGGCATCAGGTTATGAGAAGCTCTAGAATCAAGAATGGCATTATGGGGGATACACTGATGAACCCTCAATCTGAGATAAAATGAGGGAACTTCACTATCTTCTAGTTGAACATCTATGGCTGGACCAAAAAGGAGCTCATGTTGATCATCTTCACCATTAAATATATCTCACATAGGGTCTACTTTCAAAATTTTAGCAACATGAGATTTGTATTGGTTATTTTTCACAAGCTTGATCAAGTGGATAGAAACTTTCAACTTAGAGATTTATTTTTCTAAGATAAACATATTAGATTGTTTATCTACCTCTTTTACAACGATATCCCTCTTGTTGGGTTGGTATATTTTTGAAGGTTCCTTATTTTGGCCTTCTTTCTCTTTGTTTGGTGTACTTGTAGATGCCTGGTTTTTCTTGCTCTGATTTGTAGCTGTAGGCTCCTTTCCCTTGTTTTGACTACATTGGGGATTTTTTTTGGGCTGAGTATCTTTTTGCTGAGTTTCCCTCTTCTAGATAAGAGTGATAGGAACGTCTCAGTTTCTCAATGAATATTGGCTCTACTATGAGTTGAGAGAATTAAGATAACCTCGTTGATAATCATTGGACTGGACCTCCAACTCACCATCATTTGCAAGCATGTAGTCCTCATCTTTTGGCAAATCTATTTTTTCAATTAATTCTTCATCCTCTATAAAGAAAATAGGTTGTCCATATTTTGTGAAGAAATGATTCTCTTCCACAATCTCTTCTTCCTCTTCAACACATTGAGCATAATTTTGCTGCAAAGGAGTGTGATTCTGCTATTGTGTTGGTTTCTCTAGAGCTCTTTGTTCCCTATGTTTAATCCTAAACTGAGGCTGCTACTGTTGACCTCAGAAATTAGGATTCCAAACCTGTGTTTCTGGTTTCCTTTCAGTGATAGGCATTCTATCCACCATTCTCTCCACAATCCTGATCAGAGTATCCAATTTGGCATTAGAGGATGTGGATGGTTCTTCCTTGATTGTCACCTTTCTTTCACATTTGTTCTTTGACTTTTTGATAGTCAAATTTTCTTCGACACGAACTGTGTTTTTTTGCATCTCCTCAAGTGTTGCAGGACTTCTTTCTTAGAGCTGATATGCCATATCCAAATCAAAAACATCTAGATAGTTCAAGAGATATAAACCTGGAGGAGGCTTGATATCATTGGGGATTGAGTTATATACCTGGTTAAAGCGAGCAGTAAAATCCTGAACAAACTCATTAAGATTTCTTTTTAAGTTGTCATATTCGGAAAGAATATGAATTGGATTATTTTTCACTTCCCATATAGCTATAAATTCATTATTCAACTGCTCCGGATTTTCTATGGAATGGGCAGTCAAAGAACGAAACCATGTTTTTACATCCCCTGAGAAGCTTTGGGCAATGATCCTCATTTTTGCATCATCAGCATCAATCTCTTCTAAATTAATGAAATCAATGAATATCACTAGGTGTTGTCTGGCACTAATCTTTGAGGTTTCATCAAAGAGAGGAAGTATTTGACCATAGCCTTGTGGTAAGGGTGCAAGTTGACCAGGTAAAACTAGAGGTGCAAATCTCGCCATGAAATCTGTTGAGTGTGGTGCATGAGTAACAATGGGAGGGGTAGATTGAGAAGGTTTATGAGGAGGAAATGATGTATAAGGGATGGAAGAGGTGGAAGAAACTAATTGAGATGGTGTTGGGGTAAACAAAGACTCTTGCTGATACTAGATGATATCTTTCTCAGATGTATATTGGAGCTGGTTGGCTAATTTTTCAAGTCTATCAAACTTACTCCAGACTTTCCTATCAAAATCTGACTCAGATTTGGATTCTTCATATAATGTGCTATCTTCAAGCTTTAAGGAATAAAATATTATCTGAGATAATGATGTAACTTCATACAAACTCAAGGGATCAAACACTATTTTAGACAAGGAAGTTTTTGAATTTGATCTAAACAGAGATAATTCAAATTTCAGATCGAATGGAATATGTTCAAGTGATAATATTTTTGAAGGCAATGATGTAGAACTTACCAATGAAGATGGATTTGACTGAATATCTATGTGCTAAGATCTCTGCTTTTTGATGATTTTCTCTGGATCTTCAACATGAGGAGCTAGATGTGGATCAGGATTTGATCTTGTGTATATTTTCGGAGCCAATTTATTCTTGCTTCCTGCACCTCGGCTCTCTACAAATTTGAAACAACCTTCAAAAAAATTAGGGACTATCACCCACAAGCCTAGAATTTAACAAAAATCAATAGTACACCCAGGGAATATTTGTCACTTTGTTCCCTAGTATGGTCGCCAAAATGTTAGAATTCCACCAGTTCTCTGAAGGTTGAAAAGGAGACTGGTAAATATAACCATAGACAAATTTAACCTAGTAGCTAGCCCTACTAGGCTAAGAGGGTTCTCTCAATGAGATCATAGTCAAGGATTGACTATGACATGAAAGATATTAGGATTGATATGATAGGCTCAGGTAGTTTTTGAGAAATTTAGGGTTTGATGTTGGATCAGGGATGAAACCAAGTAGCTAGGTCTAGGTATCAAAGGGTTTACAACTGAAAATATATAAAGGAGAAAGGTAGAAGTGTATCTATGACAGATTTAGGGTTTTGTATGTATGGTGGTGAGTTTGAAAGAGTAGAGGGATTTAATGAGCATGTTCATTCATGAACTCATTAAACTAGAAGCATGAAACACAAAATGACATTTCCATATAAACATAGCTAAATCAATAGAATTATGAATATGAAATGTAAGGAAAGACACTGAATATACAAGATATGAAAGAGAAAATATCTATAAAAGATAAGATACATGATCATAAACTCATTGCACATGAATTCCTAGACAATAGCTGCAACTGCATCCTTTGATTTCTGAAAATGAAAGTGAGAGTACAAGATACAAGATTACAATCCTCTGATGTCAAACTAGTCAAATGAATCTGAAAATGATATATATAGACCAAAACAACATATCCCCTCTCTCAGGGGTTGAATCCATCAGTTGTGGAGTTGATTACATGATAAGCACAACAAAACCCTAATTTCTAGTGGAGGTCAACCAATTGACCTCATCATAGGAAACTAGATACATTTGAAAAAAAATACATTAACAAGGATGTATCTACCCTGTTTCACTATTTACCAGATCAATTACACCTCATGACATCATAAAATTATCATCATCCATCAATTACATCAGTAAAAAGTCATACTAGGTCAAAATTTTTGTGAAAATTGCCTTCTGGAGAAAGTGTAGCGAAATCTGAAGAAAGTGTAGCGTGCCTAGAGAAAGCATAGAAAGCTGAGGAAAATTGAATATTTGGAGGCCTTTTAGGTGTCCAAATCAGGATCTGAATGTACCATTGGAAAGCCCTGGATTTCTGCTACATGATAGGCTCATCAAGAACTCAAAAAGGTGGATCCAAGCCCTCTAAAACTTCATTCTCCCAACAGTACGAAACAAGCGTAGTGGTTATCCATGTGGTCAACCATGTGTTTTTGCATCTTGTTGTCTCTATTGGCCTTGTCAAGAAGATTCTCCAAGTGAATATTGACTTTCTCAAGCCAAAAATACTTGTTTTCATTGATTTCCATGGATATCCTTTCTTCAAAACTCAACTCTTCCTCTGGTGGATTTTGCTCTCTTTATTTTTGCAATGCTCTTCAGAGACCCATGGTCCTTGGCCTCTTCCTTGTCACCTGCTTTTCATGATTTTCTAGATATTCATTGTAAGCCATTGCTTTTACTTTTTTATCATGCATAATAGCTTCAAACTGTCTTTTCTCTAAATACAAATGTTTTGCCTTCAACTGATTGTTTTCTTGCTCTAGGAAGGAAATGATGAAATTATCCCTTGCCAAGTTGTCTTTTAGTTCTTTGTTTGAGAATATTTTTCCTTGATGATCCTCTCTAGGTTTTCATGCTCTTTACTGGCCTCCAATTCTACTAAGTAGAAGTTACGCTCCTCGTCATGCATAGATGTCTCATGCTGTAAATGTAATCCCTGCTCTCATGATGTGAGCTTCGCCCCTTCCTCAATATGCAGAGAAAACAAAATCCTTCTACATATTTGGTATGTTTGAGTGACCTCAATATTCCTCCTTATTGAAACTATGCTTGGTGATCCAACCTCCACATGTCTAGAAGGTGCTAACACTGTTGATGGTGAAATAGGGCTAGTAGGCTGGCTACTAGAAGACAAAAAGGCATCTGCCTGCATGAAAGTTTCCCAATAGATGATCTTTTGCTCAATATGATGTAAAACAATGATTTTGATCAGAGCATGGTGGAAGAGGCTGCTTTCAAGACTACTCTGCTTATGCTGAACCTTTTCTTCCATCTTTTCCAAACTTTTGTAGAGGTATTAGGGAAAATTGAGTGGCTTTACCCCAGTGAAATGCATCATAAGTCTAACATGATACACATATAGTCTAGAAAATATTCCCTCACAGGTGAAGTTCTTCATGATGATATTCATGAGTGGTGTATACTTCTCAGGGAGGTGCCCAACAAGAAAAATCTTCTTCATGTGTTGTTTATAATGTCCTTTGAGATAGGGCTGATAATTATGAAGGTATAGGTCTTGGTTCTTAAACCATTTTTCACCTTGATTAGGTATCCCTATGGCCTCAGCTACTATATTAGTTGATATAGTGAAAGTAACCCCTGCAATTGTTAGTTTATCCTTTTTGAGTTGAGTGGCAAACAATTTGGTCAATGTGGCATTGTATTTGACTCTTTTAACTTTTTCACAAAATTGAAGACACCCTACTGCTTGAAAAAAATTCTTGGAAAGTGGTGTAGACATCATTTAAGAGTGGTTAAGGGCTCATTTCTTATCACTTGGCCTCATTTAAGAGTGGAGAAAGCATAGTGAGCTAAGGAAAATCGACTTTTGGAGGCCTTTTAGGTGTCCAAATAAGGATTTGAAGGTACCATTGGAAATCCTTGGATGTTTGCTACATGATAGGCTCATCAAGAATTTAAAAAGGTGGATCCAAGCCCTCCAATACTTCATTCTCCCAAGAGTACTCAACAGTCGTAGTGGTCAGCCATGTGTTTTTGCATCTTGTTGTCCCTGTTGGCCTTGTCAAGGAGCTTTTCCAAGTGAATATTTACTTTCTCAAGCCAAAACTCACTGTTTTCATTGATTTCCATGGCTATCCTTTCTTCAAAACTCAACTCTTCATCTTTTGGATTGCTCTCTTTCTTTCGGTAATGCTTTTCGGAGACCCATGGTCCTTGGCCTCTTCCTTATCACATTCTTTTCATGCTTTTCCAAATCTCCACTCTTAGCCATTGCTTTGCCTCTTTCATCATGCATACTAGCCTCAGTCTGAATTTTCTCTAAAGACAACTGTTTTTCCTTCAACTGATTGTTTTATTCCTCTAGGAAGGAAATGATGAAATTAGCCCTTGCCAAGTTGTATTTTAGTTCTTTGATCTGAGCATATTTTTCCTTGATGATCCTCTCTATTTTTTCATTCTCTTCACTGGCCTCCAAGTATGCTAAGTCAAAGTCATACTCCTCATCATGCATAGATGTCTCATGTTGTGAATGTAATCCCTGCTATGTTGATGTGAGCTTGGCCCCTTCCTCAATTTGCAGAGAAAACAAAAGCCTTCTGCCTCTTTGGTATGTTTGAGTGACCTCAATATTCCTCCTTACTGAAACTATGCTAGGTGAGCTAACCTCCACATGTCTAGAAGGTGCTAATGGTGTTGATGGTGAACTAGGGCTAGTAGGCTGGCTACTAGAAGACAAAAATACATCTGCTTGCATGAAAGTTTCCCAAGAGATGCTCTTCTGCTCAATATGATTTAAAAAGATGATTTTGATCAGAGCATGGTGGAAGAGGCTGCTTTCAAGGCTACTCGGCTTATGCTAAACCTTTTCTGCCATCTTTGCCAAACTTCTGTAGAGGTATTAGGTAAAATTGAGTGGCTTTACCCCTGTGAAATGCATGAGAAGTCTATAAAATCTTCCCTCACAGGTGAATTAATTCATGATGATATTCATGAGTGGTGTATACTTCTCAATGAGGTGCCCAACAGGAAAAATGTTCTTCATGTGTTGTTTATAATGTCTTCTGAGATAGGGCTCATAATTATGAAGGTCTAGGTCTTGGTTCTTAAACCATTTTTCACCCTGATTAGGTATCCCTATGGCTTCAACTACTATATCAGTTGATAAAGTGAAAGTAACCTTTACAATCATTACTTTGTCCTTTTTGAATTGAGTGGCAAACAATTTGGTCAATGTGGCATTGTATTTGACTCTCTCAACTTTTTCACAAAAAGGAAGACACCCTACTACTTGGAAACAATGCTTGGAAAGTGGTGTAGAAATCATTTAAAGAGTGGTCAAGGGCTCATGTCTTATCACCTGGCCTCCTTTGTTATAAGATTTCTTCTCTTCCATTTGGTTATTTGCAAGGGGAAAAACCATAATAGGTCAAAACAAGGGAAGGGAGAAAAGAGATAGGATGAAGGAGTTAGGGAAGGGAGATGAGAGTGGGAAAATTTAGGGAGATGGGAAGAGGTCTTAGGGAGGTATAGGAAGTTAAATGGATTGAAATTAGTAAGGGAATTGGGCTAGGAAATTTTTACACAGTCCTAGCTAGGAAAACTGCCCAAAATTGCAAAATTAGGCTAGGGTTTAGGGTTTGGGGCTTAGGAAATGGAAATGAATGGATGTGAAGGTTTTGGGGGATGGTTTATAGTGTGAGGAAGGTTAAAAAAATTTCGGGAGAGTTTTTTTTTTCTTGAAAAACTTGAAAATTAGGGTTAGCCACTAAAACGTAGCGCAATGGCCAATGGAGGGTTTACACACTAAAATTATGAAATTGAGCTGCAATGAGGGGTTTGCTGGGGTGTCACTTACTTTTCAGCAATTCTAAACACTACGATATCCTTTATAAGCCCATAGAACTTGGTTTGATGCCTCCAAGAGAGAAAACACAATGTTTGGAAGAAAGCATAATGTGGAGCAAAGAAAGCGTAGCGTGGCTGCTTTGACACCAAATAGTGGAGTTTTTTTTACTTGAATTTGTTGAATTTTCACTTGAAGATGAATGAGAGATCTTCTTCAATGAGGTGAATGAAAAAATGAGCTTGAATTTCCCTTTTATAGCTTGTAGTGTTCACTTTTCTTCATGGTAGTGGGTTGGCCCACTACATGTCCTTTTCACTTTGCTTTGTAAACTTGTAACTTTGACACTTTCTTTGCAACTTTAGGAACGTGATGAACTTATTGCACATTGAAACATGAATTAATTTTTAAATCAAACTTTATTGAACAAATTTACATATTACCACTCCTCCATTGCCAGATTTTAAGAATGGAATGACAGATTTGGTGATTGAAACCCAAATGACCTAATGGAGAGACTGAACTGAATGAAATCATGATGATGTTGACTGGAGTAATGATGATGACCTTACAATGATGGTACACAGCTGACTGATGATAAGGACTAGCATGTAAAATTTTTTATAGGAGTGGAAATAGCCCTAGACATACTACCTAATGACCAAATTTTTACTTGAAGACCTAATGAAATGACAAAAAATTGACTTTGAGACCCTAATAAGACATGATAAGAGCCCATTTGATCATTGGTGGCAGGTTGTACAGACTGACACTAACAGTGGGAAATAGTTTAGTGTAGCCCAACATAATCCCCAATCATCAAGTAGGATGATACCTAGATCTTTATTACCCAATTTTTTGGAGTAGAAAACAAATAACTAATGGAAACAAAGGCTAGGAGAATATTTTATTGATTATCTGAGGGAATATAAAGCATTGGGAGGAGAGTTTCATAAGACAATGTCCCTACAAGATTTTTTCTCTATAAAGTTCAGGAAAAAACCTAGAGATTATAATCGGGGGTTACAAAATTATGGGATTCCAATGAAACCACGAAAAATAACTATCCTTTCCATTATCACTCATTAATTTAAACAATTCCATTGATAGGGTTCATGCTGTCTCATAAGTTATTTTCATGAAAATCACTGAATTTTTTTTTCATTTGGTGATATCCACAATAATAAGTCTAAAACCCATCCCAAACCATGTCATATCATGTCAAATCGACCTAATATCATCTAGTTTTCATTATCATTCTTTTTTACCACAAAACATTCCACTAGTCATTTTTTCACAGTTTTGTAGCTAATTATATGGTAAATCAACAATTTTCGCTATGAAACTGCCTAAAATGCTTTTCGCTACAAAACTGGCTTTTTCCTGGAAAGAGTGTCAGAACGGTGTGAGGTGTAAAATTTTGATGGATGAAGACAAAGGTGAGGTCAACTAAGTCATTTTTCATAATTGCCAAGCATGCAAGATCATATTTTGTCTCATCATTGTTTTTGTGGTCACATGTGTGATCATCCTCCCTTAAGTTGTTAAATTACTTTTTAAGCAAATCACCCAAGCTCCTCTCTGTCATTAACCATTCAACCTTTGCATGTATCACTAATTTTTCACCTTGGAAGAGTCCAGCCCATTGCAAAACAACTCTCCGTCAATTTGTTTCTTTAGAGGTATCACATGTTTAAGTTGGCAACTTGGTTATAAAGGAAGATAGCCAAGAAGGAGAAAGAATACAAAGGAGGCTCTATGCTTAGATAGAATCCCATGGACCATGAGCTATTCATGGAGGACCCTAGCTTTTCTGAAACCTTCACCAATTCAAGTTGCTTGAATTTCTGTTGGAGCTACAAGAGAATTTGTTGTGTTTTTGGATTGTTTGAGGAGTAAATTTAAACAGAAGATTATGAATTAACATTGATAAATAAGAAATTCTGAGAGAGGTTATTGTCAAGAAAAAAACAAGTAAAAATAACCTCCTTCACGTTTTTGATATGTGCTACCAGTTTGGAGATTCAAAGATGTCTCTGGGACCTATTTTCAGAAACCCGAATTTTCTTGTTTTATACATGTTTTTCTAATGCAAATTCTAGATAGTTGGATATGATTTTCAAAAAACCAAGAGAGGTTTTCCTTCAAAAAATTGTGATTTAAAAAAACCTCCTCCATTTTTGGAACACATATAAAGAATAGGGAGAGAGGAGCTCATCTCCGAACCCTATTGTTTTAGAAAAAAACAAAGTCATTGTATTGGTAAATTAACTTGCTGCAGAAACTTCCCTGCAAAAGTGCCTAAAAAGCTCTGTCTTTGCAGCAAAGTAATTTTTTGGAAAAGACCGAAGGATAAATAGGTTTTTAAAGGGATGTTTCCATATGGAATGTTAAAGAGTATCAGAGAAAATATTTTCTGAATGGAAACACTTATGAAGGTTTGGAGATGCCAACTCATCATGTTGCCACATCATCAACATGACAACTCCTAAAAAATAGGAAGAAAAATTTCATGAAGAGAGTGAGGGTATTTATGTTTTGTTTGTGGCACACAAAGGATTGTTGAATGGAATGAATTGTCATAAATATGGTTTGGAGATGCCAAATCATTGTGCTTCCACATCATCAACATGACAACTCCTCAAAAGTAGGCAGAACAGTTTCATGAAGACAATGAGGATATTTATGTTTTGTTTGTGGTCAGTGTTGTTGAAACACATGATTCCTTTCGATGTAGTTGTGTTATATTTTAGATAAATATGTAATAAATAGGTGTTTGAGTTATGTTAGGACTCTAACTCTTTAGTTAGTAGGTGTCAGTTTCTAATTCCTAGTATCTAGTTTATGGTTAGACTAGGTGGTAGCAGTTTCAGTAATATACAGTGATATTTTACTTCTAGACCTGGGATTTGAATGAGGTGTTCAATGTTTGTTTGTGCTATATCTTTAATGTTCAATTATCTGTAGTGATTTTTATCTCTAATTAATCAAAACTCATGGTAACATTCTCTAACTTCCTTTAGAGGTTAAATTGCTGTGTTTTTCCTATGTTGTGTGTTTGTACCATCTTTTATTGAAACCTCTATTTTCCTCAACTTCCATAAGAAGAATTACTGTTAATGAGTGTACTGATGTTGACTCCATATCCCAATGGTAGCAATATTTCATTTTTCAACCTGCAATCAATCAAAATCAAGTCACAGTTCATAGAGTTAGCCATCTAATAGTATTTACATTGAAAATCAATAATCCCTTTGAGAGAGCCCTGTCAAATGAAGAGGCTAATATTCAGTTAAAAGTTGTTTGAAAGAGTCACATTAAGTTGGTTTTTTAGCTAACATTTTGGTGCGTCTGCTGGGAGCTTGAAGACATATTTCCCGAAGTTTGTGTGCAAACAGTGAAGCTGAACTTTTGGAGGTAGCAAGAGCTCAGAAATTTTCAAGGCTGCAGAACTACATTGGTGATTCCATTGTTGAAGGATTCAAAGATTCATAGCTTCATGGTGATTCCACTGGAATTATGAAGAACTCAGATGCTTCCATTCTCGTTTCGAGGTATGCATGTGTAGATTTTTCAGAAATTTATGGTTTTCCAAATCCTTTTCCCAAGGATGCACATATTTTAAGGAATGGTCCAAAATTTAATGGAGAAGATTTGAGTTTGACCTTGAAGCATATATCAGATTTCTGTGACCTTACTGAGCTTCTTAGAGTCAGACATGAAGATATTTTCATCATATTTTTCTATGATTCATTTGAAGGGAAATGTAAACAATGGATTGAAAGTTTTCCTGTCAAATCTAGTAAGTCATTTGCAGATTTTTGGCTTATTTTTTTGGAAACATGGATAGAAAGAAAATATTTGGTGGTAGACTCTCCTTCCATTATGTTAGGGTCCTATAATAATAGGATTCATAATTTTGAATTGAATATGATTATTATTGTAATATGTACATACTTTGATTTCTGCAAAATTGTTTTCCCATATTAAAAATAAAAAATTGTAAAGAGAGTAAAAGTACTAAAAGAAAAATCAAAGGATTGAAAGAAAGAAGATAAAAAAGAATATAAAAAATAAACCCCAACAAAAAAGAGATAAAATTAGATCATGAAAGTGATGCAAATTCAAAAGCCACTACTTTTTACTTTACTTTGCAAAAATAAAATTGTGTGCAGCTTGTCAAAAATGCCACAATCCATGAAGGTCAAACTGCTTAATCTTGACCTTTCATGCTGATAGATAGAGAATAAAGATCTAGCCAAACTGTTTAACCTTGGTAGATCAGTAGTTAGTTAGAGAATAATAAAGGAGCTCAACAGTTCAATCTGATCCCTTGGAAGTAATAAGGTTAGAATTAGATAGTTTGCAGTTAAAAGAAAAATAAAAAGTGTCTGCAAGCCTAAATACACCCAAATAAATGAAGAAAAAATGTTAGGGTAGATGATGGGTAGGCAAAAGCATTTTTCACAAAGCATGGATAGCAGAAATTTATCATTTCATATTTACTAATTTCCCTCTAAACTCATTTCCCTTGTAAAAATATTCCTTTCCCTTCATTTTTTTACCCTCTCCCCTTACTTCACTCCTTTTCCTTTCAAAATTCCCTTTTTCTTAGTTTAAAACACATTTATCTTTGAAAAAGTAAAAAGTCCCTTTACTAATTTCCATTTATTCTAAAACCTTTATCCTAAGTCTAAATGGTTAAATTTATATATTGGGTCCCACTACGAAACAAAACCTTTCCGATATCAATTTACATTAAAATCTTAGTGTATTTTCAAATCCCGCTCATATACTAATCTTAGCTTTAACTTTATTATATTAAATCCCCCAAATACCTTTATCTCGTATATATTAAATCCCGCTAATATGAATTCCCAACCCACATTATATCATATTATATTACCCCACCTATACATAGGTCCCACTTTCCTCTAATCCATTGGTTATATATTAAACCCACTCATTATAAACCTCGACCATATATATTAAGCCATAGCTTATATGCAGACAAATCATCGCATAAATTAAGACACGGGCGCCATCCCTATCAAATCCCTGATGGATCCCGCTCATTCGTCCAACCGTCAGATAAAATTTGATCAGATCCGACGACCAATATTCCTTTTCGCACGCCCGAATACCTCTCTTTTAACAACCTTGAGACCTTACAAAATGCGTGATTTTTGGAGCCCCACTCCCTGCTATGTTGTGGCATTTGATTCCATTGCATCCTCATAAATAATACCACCGGACTACTTTTGCCGATGTGAAAACCATTTAGTTGTATTCTTGCTCGTTGTGAAAACCGCTTTCATTTGAAATTAACCTGCACATTTAATGTTTAATCACTGTTGGTTAAAAATGCATAAAGCCACCCTTTTGAGCCTTTTTACCATTATTTCTATTACAGTTTTTGCGCAAAGTGAGACTGCCGACCTGTTTTAGAGCAAACAAATCATTGCTGACCTTATTTCAAGCGTTTTTTTACCAGAATTCAAGACTATTTGCTGTTACAGCCAGTGCAGAACCTACTTGAAGTCCTATAAAGACCAGTAAAGCCTCAAAAAACCTGCACTGCCTCAAATAACCTTTCTGCAAATCAAAAGCTTCTTTTCTCCAGGTATTCCTAAAATACCAAGGCATTTACTTACAGAAAGGAAGTAATTAGTAACTGAATTAGTTAGGAGCTTTTTCAGACCAAAAGAAATCCCTATTGCTTCCCTATCCTTTTTTATGTAGAACCTAGGCATCTTTCCACATAATTCTTAAAACCTTGAGACTATTTTTGATCAGAGAGAGTAAATTTAACCAATTGAAGCATTATTGACCAAATAAAAAGCCCCCATTTCATCTCAAACTCTTCTGTAAACTGTAAATATCTTTCAGAGGTGCTCTGGAAGGCTTGAATATGTTTTTCTAAGATAAAAGATTAATCAATTGAGTAAAATTAACAAAACAATGGCTTCTCAAAGCATAGTATCTGTCAATCCTCTGCAACCTCCAGTTGTGGATGTAGAACACACTCCATTAGCATACATAGAATTTAAATTTTTTGACCCTATCACTGAGTTTAATCTTCTTGAGCTCCACTGCTGGAGCCATGACAAATCAATTGGTCAAGCAGATGAGGTTTTCATTTGGAAATCCAATTTTCCCAAGTACATTGTCCCATAGACCTTCCAGTGTCCAGAGGTGATTAGACTTTTCCAAACCTGTTATTTCCCTAACCAAAGGGCCCTAATAACCCCTAATAAAGAAATTATGTTCACTATCACAACTGAAACAATAAATCAAATGCTGCAGATTCAACCTAGGCTAGATGAAACTCCTTTGTCCATTGAGACCCTTACATAGATATACCTGAATCTAGAATTCCCCAAGAGGTTCCAAATATTTCAGACATTCATTCCTTCATCTGTAGAGACTCCCAAGAATAATCCTCCTTACCCATCTGCAATATTTTCTGAAAGAACCAAACATATTATTAGCATGTTGTCTTTTATTATTGGTCATTTCACTGATGAGCATGTTGATGCTTCAATCTTGGGTTTCTTGTCTATTTTTGCCCCGGTCAAACTCCTGCTACCATTTTCAAATTTTCCCAGTACCTTGTTGATACTATTCATGAACAGTTGGTTAAAATTATTGAAGAAGCTGTTTTCAAATATTCCTCTATTTTATTCCACATGTTCTTATACTTTCAACCTGATAGATTTGCTATCATTCTTTAGAAAATGAATGTGGAAGGTAATCCACAGTCAGTTATATTTTGGACTCCATTAATTAGAAAATGATCTACACAGTCCACATACACAGACTTCATTGACTCTTTCATCCATCCAATTGTCAACATGTTGAGCAACATCTTTCAACCAAGAGTTAGTAAGGAAATTAAAAATATATTGCAATTATCAGAGCATAGTAGGACAGAAGATTGGTACTTATATCAGAATCACATAGAAATTAAGATATATGGATCTAATATTTTTCCATATAAGCTTCCCAAATACCTCCCAATGAGGTTATTTTCACTTTAGTATATCAGGAAGATCTTTAATTCCGATGCAATAAATTTCTTGGCAGCCAAAAATAAGACACAATTTAAGATAAAGAATCAGGTTGGCCCTTTTATTGGCAACAATAGAGATGCAAGTCCATAGGCATAAAAATATTTGTAGGAGTTTAAGTTCAGTCAGAGTTTTCAGTGGTATTATGATCCTTTAGGAGTAATAAGCAAATTAAGAGTCAAATGTAAAATAACTCCTTATGTGCATGAGTCAAAGCCACACATTGAGAAATACTCCAATTAGTCTGAATGGTTGGAGAACACTTTGATTGAGGCAGATAAGCAAGGTGATACTAGTTCCATCTTGCAGACTCTAGCCCAAGAAGATAAGAAATCTAAAAGAGTCAGAGAAGAAGGATCATACTCAACACAAACTACAATCGAAACAAAATTCAAATTAATGTATAGGAAGAAGCCAAAATTAAATCATGTCAATGAAAAAGCATAAACTATTGAAGTGATTGACACAGATACAATTGTAAAGGATAATGCACCACCTGCAGTTTTTGAAGAAACACACCAACCTTCAACATCAAACACTCAAATGATTCAGAAACAACATAGTGTTGAAGTATCTTCATCCAACGAACCAGTAGAGAAAGTGCAGGACATTATGCAGAAGTACAAAGAAATAAACATTAGAAATGAGGCCTTAAAGGCTGAAACATATACTCAGTACTGGAAGTAGTCACCTAGTGACCAAAGCAGATTGTTGTCTGCATTTGACTACAAAACTAGAAAGATGCAGATGACCTTCCTACAACCAACAGTCAAGCATCCCAAATCATCAACAGATTATAAAAAGACATCATATGAATTTCAAGAAAAAGATCTTCATCCTATTGACCAGATAGAATTTCACAAACAATATGGTAAAATTTTGTATTCTACATTGACAAACAAAGCCATGAGTGTACAGAAGCCGTAAAACACTCTTGAGAACATCAGAGATCATCTCAAATTAGAAAATGCATCTTCACAGGCTAAGGATAACATAATTAAATCTCTGGAAGATTTAGTTATTGAAATAGGATATGATCCTAATAATGTAAAATTTGCACATGAACTAATAAAGAAGAAGAATGCAAACATTGATGCATTAAAGAAGCAACTAAAACTGCCTCCTACTGAACATCCTTAGGAAAAGGAAGTGTTAGAGGATGCAAACCAAAAAGATGAGATGATGAACCTCATTCTTCAGTTAACTGACCAAATAAAAGAAATGGAAAATTAAATGGACAAGTTAGTGCAGGAGAAAAAGGTCAGATCAGAAGAAGTCCCTGTCGCTGTTATTCTTGTAGTCACTATTGTTGTTCCTTCCACATTAGCAGAATCATTGGCCCCTTCAGTTCCAATATCTACAATACTTCCTGTTACATTAGCTACTACTTCAGCAATAGAGTCATCTACGACATTAGCACAACCTACATATGAAGTAGGAAAACTTGTAAAAGCAATGCAAGAAAGGTCTATTTAGACTAATGAAATCAACAGACTCAAAGAGAAGTTGAAAAGTCTGGAGGATGAGAAGAAATTTGCTCAGATCATGCATAAAAATGAAGTACAGAAACCAACAAGTTGACAGAAAAATTGAAGAAGTTAGAGAAACATTTAACACTGAAAGAACCAATGGCACAAGCCAAGTAGCAACTACGAGCCAATATCATTGAATCTATCAATGATATTTGGCCATCCATTCAGGTTATTTATGAACAAAAAGATTTACTCAAAGCAGCAGGTGAAGCCATCCAAAAAATTAAAGAAGAACTTGGTAAGAAGCCAGAAGAGGCTAATGAAATCATTAAGTCTCTTAATTAAAAAATAAGAAAGAACTAGAAGAAATTGGAATTAGTGACAGGACAGATACCATTCTTGAAGTCAGGAAGGTTATTTCAAAGAGAAACTTAATGATACAGCTAGAAGAAAAGTGCCAAAACATGGATCTTGAAATAAATAGATTCATGATGAAGTTTGATATTCTGAGATAGAAAGGCTTGCCAAATCCACTGGTTATTAATTATAGGTTGATGAAGCAAGAGGATTATGATAAAAAAATCAGAGAAGTAGCTAAGGAACATGCAAATAATTCAACCATGCAGGGAATTCCAACAGGGAAAGTTCTCTACAAGAGTTTTGAAAACCTTTTTTACCTACAACATGAGGTAAAACTTTTATTCATCAAAAAGCCTAAATTTTCAAAGTATAGAGAGGCCGATGATATATTCATAAGGATGGTAAAAATTAAGTTACCAGATGCAGATAATTGGGAGAAATTAACTGATTTACTATGAAAACAGTAAAGATTAAAACATATAAAACAAAACAGTAATAGTTTGCAGTGAAAACATGATAGTGAAAGTGTATCAGATGAAAGACAGAGGTTAAAGTCAAACAGGAGGAAACTCCACTACCTAACAAACATCCAGCGTTGAGAAAACAGCTAGAGGCAAATCAGCAAAATATCAAAGACAACAAAACAACAAATTCAATAAAAGCAGGAACAACTTGCATTAGTTAGATAGTTGTCTCTATCTTCTTGTGTGAAGATATTTATTTTTCCATGAATAATTCCTAAGTTTGTTTCAGGATATTTTGTAAGAGATTTTGTATAAATACTTCACATTTTGAAGTATTGAGTGTGGATTTTGGATTGTGGATTGCTAAACACTTCTATAGATGTCCTGATCTCAACCAGAGGGTTCTTTGTACCATTTTCAAGTCAACAGACTGGATTGAGAAATAAAGAGATAGATTACAGGATTCATGTGTTGGGCCACTTCAGTGAAGTACTCTCAATTGTTTTTTGTTTTTATATGAAGTTTTCACATACTTGCATGTTTTCTAAATCTAAATGTATAACATGAATATTATTTCAGAATATGTTTTAAAACACTATGTCTTGAAATGTTATTTCATTTTCATGTTTTATACTGATATCCAGATTAGGGAATTCTTAATTTCTCCCTAGTTTCAATTGACCTCTGTCATTTCCCTCATTATCCGGATCTGAGAAACCTTAATTGCTATTTCATCCTGATTGAAACCATTTCACCATCAGCCTAAGGATCTGAAGTAACACGGCTATCTTGCCCTGTGACTAATTCCCTTTAGAACCTTGATTCTGATCTGACTACTTGAAACTTTGACTCCATTATCCCAATGGAATTTAGACCTACATCTATCCATCTAAAACAGTGATTCCACCACCAAACCAAACCCAATATCAAATTCCAATTAATCCCACATAACTAGCCTAAAATCAACTTAAATCAACAAAGATAAATCATATAGAGAGAGCCCTCTTTGAGCATTAGGAAGGCTAGATCCTAAGGCTTAAAAGTAGGTTTGTGGTTACCTCTAATATTCTTTAAACCAAAAATCCTAACAACCCTTGAGAATTATTGGAGTGATAACACATTCAAGGTTTTAAAGAGTGGAATGATGATCACACTAATGAGGAAGTGGATGAAAATTTTTCTTCAACCTTGTCTTCTTATTTAAAGTCATTTGAGTGCAATTCGGAAGATAAGATTCAATTTTTGGATGAATTTGCTAAGAACATTGAGAAAGATATGGAATTTTTATAAGATCAAATTCAATCCTATAATCTTCATGGTCAAGATTAGTCTTTTCAAAAGTTTTTAATGCCAAAATACAAAGAGAAGGTGGTGCTACCTTTTTATTTTGATATTGAGGAGGAATGCCTTGTTATTGAAAATCAGTTTGATAGCACATAACTAAAATCTTATGTTGCTAAAGAAAGCATATATGAGCTGTCTAAAACTGCATAATGTCTTGATAATTATCAAACAAATTATGTCTTCTATGATCCTATAGCTGACTACATGGAAGAGTTCTACAATCCAAATTTCCAATTATGTTTTCATTGTGAAAATCAGACCCATTTTATGTTGTCTTGGTCATTTTAGTATCCAATTTACATTTTGTTTAAGCATAGTCAAGGAGTATAGGTATCAGATTAGCTCATTGACTGGCTTTATTGGAGGTTTCATGTCGCTTGAATCAAACATGAATATTTCAGTTGTTAGGGTAGGTAGGAGTGTGTGTGAATAAGCTCAAGTAGACTGAGCATTTTTTCATTATGTAAAAATTTGGTTTTTTAGCAGTAATCATCAAGCTTGAGCCCAAGGAGAAGGCTATAAGACTTTGAAGAAGGATTTGTGAATTTTAGAAGTTTTGTTTTCAACAAGTATGGAACTGGAAATTATGAGTTCTTTGCTATACCACAGGGGTACATCATCCCCAGTGGAGCCACTATTTTCACTCATTAATTTAAACAATTCCATTGATAGGGTTCATGCTATCCCATAAGTCATTTTCATGAAAATCACTGAATTTTTTTTGCATTTGGTGATATCCACTATAATTATAAAACCCATCCCAAACCATGTCATATCATGTCAAATCATCCTAATCTCATCCAGTTATCATTCTCATGCCTTTTTACCACAAAACATTCCACTAGTCACTTTTTCATAGTTTCGTAGCGAATTATATGGTAAATCAACAATTTTCACTACGAAACTCCCTAAAATGGTTTTCTCTATGAAATTGGTTTTTTCCTGGAAAGAGTGTTAAAACGGTGTGAGTTGTAAAATTTTGATGAATGAAGACAAAGGTGAGGTGAGTTAAGCTAAGTTAGTTTTCATAATTCCCAAGCATGCAAGATCGTATTTTGTCTCATTATTGTTTTTGTAGTGACATGTGTCATCATCCTCCCTCAAGTTGTTAAATTAATTTTTAAGAAAATCTCCCAAGCTCCTCTCTGTCATTAACACTTCAACCTTTGCATGTATCCATGATTTTTCACCTTGGAAGAGTCCAGCCCATTGCAAAACAACTCTCTATCAATTTGTTTCTTTAGAGGTGTCACATGTTTAAGAAGGCAACTTGGTTATAAAGGAAGATAGCCATGAAAGAGAAAGCATACAAATGAGGATCTATGCTTAGATAGAATCCCATGGACCGTGAGCTATTCATGGAGGACCCTACCTTTTATGAAACATTCACCAAATCAAGTTGCTTGAATTTCTGCTGGAGCTACAAGAGAATTTGTTGTTTTTTTGGACTGTTTGAGCAGTAAATTTCGACAAAATATTATGGATGAACAGAGATAAATTAAAAATTCCGAGAGAGGTTATTGTCAAGAAAAAAATGAGGAAAAATAACCCCCTTCAATTTTATCACAGGTGCTACCATTTTTGAGATTCGAAGATGTATCTGGGACCTATTTTCAGAAACCAGAATTTTCCTGTTTTATACATGTTTTTCTAATACATATTCTGGACAACTGGAGATGGTTTTCAAAACACCAAGAGAGTTTTTTCTTCAGAACATTCTTATTTAAACAAACCTCCTCTAGTTTTGCAACAACTATCAAGGATAGGGAGATAGGAGCTCATCTTTGAACCCTATTGTTTCAGAAAAAACAGAGTCATTGTATTGGTAAATTAACTTGCTAAAGGTGAAAGAAATGCTTTTTGAAGAGGGTAAGAGGCATTTTGAACCAAGTGCGCCTTATAATATTTCATAATATCATCTTGTAGACCTACAAGCTAAATTTTGAAGAAAAAGGAAGACTTTGTAATTTTCAGCCATATGAGGCAGTTTCGTAGCGTGCTCTAGGCTTGAAGGCTGAAAAACGCTACGAAATTTCTGAAGATGCTCATTTGCCTTTAAAATAATTTTTATGAAGAATTTAGGAGGGAGTTTGGCTGTATTTAGATATGTTTTCATAACAAATGTTTTTGACTAGAAAAGGTGGCAAAAGGAAGGGTTAAAAGATTGAAACCAACTCGCTACTAAACTATGCTACGAAATTTCTGAAGATGTCTTTTTGGTTCAAAACCATTAATTTTGGCTTGGTTAAGGAGTTTCAAGGCATATATTTAAATAATTTTTTCCACTCAACACCATCCATTGATCAGAAGTGGTAGATGTATATCCCAGGTGGCCTAAATTGCTTCGCTGCGAAATATTGTTGCAACAGTGCCTAAAAAGATTTGTTTTTGCAACAAAGTAAATTTTTGGAAAAGACTGAAGGATTAATTTGTTTTTAAAGGGTTATTTCCATCTGGAATGTCAAAGAGTATTAGAGGAAATATTTTCTGAATGGAAACACTTATGAATGTTTTGAGATGCCAACTCATCATGCTGCCACATCATCAACATGGTAGCTCCTCAAAAATAGGAAGAACAATTTCATGAAGACAGTGAGGGTATTTATGTTTTTTTTGTGGCACACAAGGATTGCTGAATGTAAACACTTGTCATAAAGATGGTTTGGAGATGCCAACTCATCATGTTGCCACATCATCAACTTGACAGCTCCTCAAAAGTAGGCAGAACAGTTTCATGAAGATAGTGAGGATATTTATGTTTTGCTTGTGGTCAGTGTTGTTGAAACACATGATTCCTTTCAATGTAGTTGGGTTATATTTTAGATAAATATTTAATAAATAGGTGTTTGTGTTATGTTAGGACTCTAAATCTTAAGTTAGTAGGTGTCAATTTCTAATTCATAGTATCGAGTTTATGGTTAGACTAGGTGGTAGCAAAAGAACTTAATGATCTAGCCATTTGGAAAATTCGATGTAAAGGCTAGATGCCAATAAGTAAGCAGCATTTCGATGAATTAAGAGGTTGGAGAATATTGTACCAAAATTGCTACTCTGTTATGTTTTATCAGTTTCAATAATATACAATGATTTTTACTTCCAGACGTGGGATTCGAATGAGGTGTTCAATGTTTGTTTGCCCTATATCTTTAATGTTTAATCATTTGCAGTGAGTTTTATCTCTAATTACTCAGAACTCATGGTAACATGCTATGAATTCCTTTAGAGGTTAAATTGCTGTGTTTTTCCTATGTTGTGTGTATGTACCATCTCTTATTGAAACCTCTATTTGCCTCAACTTCCATAAGAAGAATTACTGTCATTGAGTGTATTGATGTTGACTCCATAGTCCAATGGTAGCAAGTCTTTCATTTTTTAACCTACAATCAATAAAAATAAAGTCACAGTTCATAGAGTTAGCCATCTAATATTATTTACATTGAAAATCATAAATCCACTTTGAGAAAGCCCTCTCAAACTAAAGAGGCTAATATTTAGTTAAAAGTGGTTTGAAAGAGTTACATTAAGTTAGTTTTTTAGCTAACATTTTGGTGCATCTGCTGGGAGCCTAAAGACATATTTCCCGAAGTTTGTGTGCAAACAGAGAAGCTGAACTCTTGGATGTAGCAGGAGCTCAGAACTTTTCGAGGCTGCAAAACTACCTTGGAAACTCCATTGTTGAAGGATTCAGAGATTCATAGCTTCATGGTGATTCCACTGGACTTATGAAGAACTCAAATGCTGCCATTCTCGTTTCGAGGTATGCATGCGTAGATTTTTTAGAAATTTATGGTTTCCAAAATCCTTTTCCCAAGGATGCATATTTTTTAAGGAATGGTCCAAAATTTAATGGAGAAGATTTGAGTTTTACCTTGAAGCATATATCAAATTTCCATGACTTTACTGAGCTTCTTAGAGTCAGACATGAAGATATTTTCATCATATTGTTTTATGATTCATTTCAAGGGAAATGTAAACAATGGATTGAAAGTTTTCCTGTCAGATCTATTAAGTCATTTGCATATTTTTGGCTTCTTTTTTTGGAAACATAAATGGAAAGAACAGAGTTGGTGGCAGACTCTCCTTCCATTCAAGGTTTTAAACAATGGAATGATGATGACACTAATGAGGAAGTGGATGAAAATTTTTCTTTGACCTTGTCTTCTTATTTAAAGTCATTTGAGTGCAAGTAAGAAGATAAGATTCAATTTTTGGATGAATTTGCTAAGAAAATTGAGAAAGATATGGAAGTTTTAGAAGATCAAATTCAATCCTATAGTCTTCATGGTCAAGATCAGTTTTTTCAAAAGTTTTTCATGCCAAAATACAAAGAGAAGGTGGTGCTACCTTTTTCTTTTGATATTGAGGAGGAATGCCTTGTTCTTGAAATCCAGTTTGATAGCACACAATTGAAACCTTATGTTGCTAAAGAAAGTGTATATGAGTTGTATAAAACTGCAGATTGTCTTGAGAATTATCAAACAAACTATGTCTTCTATGATCCTATAGCTGACTACATGGAAGAGTTCTATAGTCCAAATTTCCAATTATATTTTCATTGTGAAAATCAGACCCATTTTATGTTGCCTTGGTCATTTTAGTATCCAGTTTACATTTTGTTTAAGAACAGTCAAGGAGTACAGGTATTAGATCAACTCATTTACTGGCTTTATTGGAGGTTTCATGTCACTTGAATCAAACATGAAGATTGTAGTTGTTGGGGTAGGTAGGAGTGTGTGTGAATAAGCTCAAGTAGACTGAGAATTTTTTTAGTATGTACATATTTGGTTTTTCAGCAGTGATCATCAAGCTTGAGCCCGAGGAGAAGGCTATAAGAATTTGAAAAAGGCTTTGTGAATTTTAGAAGTTTTGTTTTCAACAAGGATGGAATTGGAAAATACGTGTTCTTTTCTATACCACAAGGGTGAATCATCCCTAGTGGAGCCACTGTTATCACTCCTTAATTTAAAAAATTCCATTGATAGGGTTCATGCTGTCTCATAAGTCATTTTCATTAAAATCATTGAATTTTTTTTTCATTTGGTGATATCCACTATAATTATAAAACCCATCCCAAACCATGTAATATAATGTAAAATAAACCTAATCTCATCTAGTTGTCATTCTCATGCCTTATTACCACAAAACATTCCACTAGTCATTTTTTCACAGTCTCATAGCGAATTATATGGTAAATCAACAATTTTCGCTTCAAAACTGCCTAAAATGGTTTTCGCTACAAAACTGGATTTTTTTTGCAAAGAGTGTCAGAATGGTGTGAGGTGTAAAATTTTGATGGATGAAGACAAAGGTGAGGTAAGCTAAGTCAGTTTTCATAGTTCCCAAGCATGCAAGATCATATTTTGTCTCATCATTGGTTTTGTGGTCACATGTGCCATCATCCTCCCTCAAGTTGTTAAATTAATTTTTAAGAAAATCACCCAAGCTCCTCTTTGTCATTAAACCTTCAGCCTTTGCATGTATCATATATTTTTCACCCTGGAAGAGTCCAGGCCATTGCAAAAAAGCTCTCTGTCAATTTGTTTCTTTATAGGTGTCACATGTTTAAGAAGGCATCTTGGTTATAAAGGGAGATAGCCATGAAGGAGAAATCATACAAATGAGGCTCTGTTCTTAGATAGAATCCCATGGACCATGAGCTATTCATGGAAGACCCTAGCTTTGCTGAAACATTCACCAATTCAAGTTGCTTGAATTTCTGCTTCAGCTACAAGAGAATTTGTTGTGTCTTTGGACTGTTTGAGCAGTAAATTTCAACAGAAGATTATGGATGAAAAAAGATAAATTAAGAAATTATAAGAGAGTTTATTTTTAAGAAAAAAACAAGGAAAAATAACCTCCTTCACTTTTCTCACAGGTGCTACCAGTTTGGATATTCGAAGATGTATCTGGGACCTATTTTCAGAAACGAGAATTTTCCTGTTTTATACATGTTTTCTAATGCAGATTCTGGATAGCTGGAGATGGTTTTCAAAAACCCATGAGATTTTTTTTTCAGAACATTCTGATTTACAAAAACCTCCTCCAATTTTGCAACAACTATCAAGGATATGGAGATAGGAGCTCATCTTTGAACCCTACTTTTTCAGAAAAACAGTCATTGTATTGGTAAATTAACTTGCTAAAGGTGAAAATAACGCATTTTGAAGAGGGTAAGAGGAATTTTGAACCAAGTGTTCCTTATCATATTTCATCATATCATCTTACAGACATATAGGCTAAATTTTGAAGAAAAAGGAAAATTTTGTAATTTTCAGCCATATCAGGCAGTTTCATAGCGTGCTCCAGGCTTGAAGGCCGAAAAACGCTACAAAATTTCTGAAGATGCTCTTTTGCCTTTAAAATAAATTTTATCAAGAATTAGGGAGAGAGTTTTTCTGTATTTATATATTTTTTCATAGCAAAAGTTTTTGACCAGCAAAGGTGGCAGAAGGAAGGGTGAGAAGACAGAAACCAGCTCGCTACTAAACTAAGCTATGCAATTTCTGAAGATGTCTTTTTGGTTCAAAACCATTAATTTTGGCTTGGTTAAGGAGTTTCAAGGCCTGTATTTAAATGTTTTTTACCACTCAACACCATCCATTGATTATAAGTGGTAGATGTATAGCCCAAGTGGCCTAAATTGCTTTGTTGCGGAATCTCAGTGCAAAAGTACCTAAAAAGCTCTGTTTTTGCAACAAAGTAAATTTTTGGAAAAGATCGAAGGATAAATAGGTTTTTAAAGGGTTATTTCCATCTGGAATTTCAAAGAGTATCAAAGGAAATATTTGTTGAATGGAAACACTTATGAAGGTGTGGAGATTCCAACTCATCATGTTGCCACATCATCAACATGACAGCTCCTCAAAAATAGGAAGAACAGTTTCATGAAGACAGTGAGGGTATTTATGTTTTGTTTGTGGAAAGCAGAGGATTTCTGAATTGAAACAATTTTCATAAAGATGGTTTGTAGATGCCAACTCATCATGCTGCTGCATCATCAACATGACAACTCCTCAAAATATTGCAAAACAATTTCATGAAGACAGTGAGGATATTTATGTTTTGTTTGTGGTCAGTGTTGTTGAAACACATGATTCCTTTCGATGTAGTTGGGTTATATTTTATATAAATATGTAATAAATAGGTGTTTGATTTATGTTAGGACTCTAACTCTTAAGTTAGTAGGTGTAAGTTTCTAATTCCTAGTATCTAGTTTATGGTTAGACTAGGTTGTAGCGAAAGAACTTAATGATCTAGCCAATTGGAAGATTCGATGTAAAGGCTAGATGCCTATAAGTAATAATTATTTCGATGAATGAAGAGGTTGGATAATATTGTACCAAAATTTCTACTCTGTTATGTTTTATCAATTTCAGTAATATACATTGATATTTTACTTCCAGACCTGGGATTTGAATGAGGTGTTGAACGTTTTTTCCCCCTATATCTTTAATGTTTAATCATCTATAGTGATTTTTATCTCTAATTACTCAGAATTCATGGTAACATGCTCTGACTTCCTTTAGAGGTTAAATTGTTGTGTTTTTCCTATGTTGTGTGTATGTACCATCTTTTATTGAAAACTCTATTTGCCTCAGCTTCCATAAGAAGAATTACTGTCATTGAGTGTACTGATGTTGACTCCATAGCCCAATGGTAGCAAGTATTTCATTTTTCAACCTACAATCAATCAAAATAAAGTGACATTTCATAGAGTTAGCCATCTAATAGTATTTACATTGAAAATCATAAATCCCCTTAGAGAGCCCTCTCAAACTGAAAGGGTGATCTTCAGTTAAAAGTGGTTTGAAAGAGTTACATTAAGTTGGTGTTTTAGCTAACATTTTGGTGCGTCTACCAGGAGCCTGAAGACACATTTCCCGAAGTTTGTGTGCAAACAATGAAGCTGAAATCTTGGGGATAGCAGGAGCTCAAAACTTTTCGAGGCTGCAGAACTACCTTGGTGAATCCATTGTTGAAGGATTCAAAGATTCATAGCTTCATGGTGATTCCACTGGACTTATGAAGAAATCAGATGCTGCCATTCTCGTTTCGAGGTATGCATGTGTATATTTTTCAGAAATTTATGGTTTACCAAATCCTTTTCCCAAGGATGCATATTTTAAGGAATGGTCCAAAATTTAATGGAGAATATTTGAGTTTGACCTTGAAGCATATATCATATTTCTGTGAATTTACTAAGCTTCTTAGAGTCGGACATGAAGATATTTTCATCATATTGTTATATGATTCATTTCAAGGGAAATGTAAACAATGGATTGAAAGTTTTCCTATCAAATCTATTAAGTCATTTGCAGATTTTTGGCTTATTTTTTTGGTAACATGGATGGAAAGAACATAGTTGGTGGCATACTCTCCTTCCATTCAAGGTTTTAAACAATGGAATGATGATCCCACTAATGAGGAAGTGGATGAAAATTTTTCTTCGGCCTTGTCTTCTTATTTAAAGTCATTTGAGTGCAAGTCAGAAGATAAGATTCAATTTTTGGATGAATTTGCTAAGAAAATTGAGAAATATATGGAAGTTTTAGAAGATCAAATTCAATCCTTTAGTCTTCATGGTCAAGATTAGTATTTTCAAAAGTTTTTCATGCCAAAATACAAAGAGAAGGTGGTGCTACATTTTTCTTTTGATATTGAGGAGGAATGCCTTGTTCTTGAAAATCAGTTTGATAGCACACAACTGGAATCTTATGTTTCTAAAGAAATCATATATGAGATGTCTAAAACTACAGAATTTCTTGAGAATTATCAAACAAACTATGTCTTCTATGATCCTATAGCTGACTATATGGAAGAGTTCTACAATCCAAATTTCCAATTATGTTTTCATTGTGAAAATCAAACCCATTTTATATTGCCTTGGTCATTTCAGTGTCCAGTTTACATTTTGTTTAAGCACATTCAAGGAGTACAGGTATCACATCAACTCATTGATTGGCTTTATTGGAGGTTTCGTGTCACTTGAATCAAACATGAAGATTGCAGTTGTTAGGGTAGGTAGGAGTGTGTGTGAATAAGCTCAAGTAGACTGAGCACTTTTTCAATATGTTCAAAATTCTTTTTTAGCAATAATCATCAAGCTTGAGCCTTAAGAGAAGGCTATAAGAGTTTGACGAAGGCTTTGTGAATTTTAGAAGTTCTGTTTTCAACAAGGATGGCACTGGAAACTATGAGTTCTTTGCTGTACCACAGGGGTACATCATCCCTAGTGGAGCCACTGTTATCACTTATTAATTTAAACTATTCCATTGATAGGGTTCATGTTGTCTCATAAGTCATTTTCATGAAAATCACTGAAAAAACTTTGCATTTGGTGATATCCACTATAAGTCTAAAACCCATCCCAAACTATTTCATATCATGTAAAATCAACCTAATCTCATCTAGTTTTCATTTTCATGCCTTTTTACCACAAAACATTCTGCTAGTAAGTTTTTCACAGTTTCGTAGCGAATTATATGGTAAATCAACAATTTTTGCTACGAAACTGCCTAAAACGGTTTTCGCTACGATATTGGATTTTTCCTGCAAAGAGTGTCAAAATGGTGTGATCTGTAAAATTTTGATGGATGAAGACAAAGGTGAGGTCAACTAAGTCAATTTTCATAATTCCCAATCATGCAAGATCATATTTTGTCTCATCATTGTTTTTGTGGTCACATGTGTCATCCTCCTCCCTCAAGTTGTTAAATTAATTTTTAAGCAAATCACCCAATCTCCTCTCTATCATTAACCCTTCACCCTTTGCATGTATCAGTGATTTGTCACCTTGGAAGAGTCCAACCCATTGCAAAATAGCTCTCTATCAATTTGTTTCTTTATAGGTGTCACATGTTTAAGAAGGAAACTTGGTTATAAAGGAAGATAGCCATGAAGGAGAAAGCACATAAATGAGGATTTGTGCTTAGATAGAATCCCATGGAGTGTGAGATATTCATGGAGGACCATAGCTTTGATGAAACATTCACCAATTCAAGTTTCTTGAATTTCTGCTGGATCTATAAGAGAATTTATTGTGTTTTTGGATTGTTTGAGAAATAAATTTCAAAAGACGATTATGGATGAATAGAGATAAATTCAGAAATTATGACAGAGGTTATTTTCAAGAACAGAACAAGGAAAAATAACCTCCTTCAATTTTATCACAGGTGCTACCAATTTGGATATTCGAATATGTGTCTAGGACCTATTTTCAGAAACCAGAATTTTCTTGTTTTATACATGTTTTTATAATACAGATTCTGGACAGCTGGAGATGGTTTTCAAAAAAACAAGAGAGAAATTATTATAGACAAAAACCTCCTTCCAATTTTAAACAAATATCAAGGATAGGGAGATATGATCTCATCTATGAACCCTAGTTTTTCAGAAAAAAACAAAGTCATTGTATTGGTAAATTAACTTGCTAAAGGTGAAAATAATGCTTTTTGAAGAGGGTAAGAGGCATTTTGAACCAAGTGTGCCTTATCATATCTCATCATATCATCTTGTAGACCTATAGGCTAAATTTTGAATAAAAAGGAAGATTTTGTAATTTTCAGCTATATTAGGCAGTTTCGTAGTGTGCTCTAGGCTTAAAGGCCGAAAAACGGTAAGAAATTTCTGAAGATGCTCTTTTGCCTTTAAAATCAATTTTATGAAGAATTAAGGAAGGATTTTGGCTATATTTATATATTTTTTCATAAAAAATGTTTTTGACTAGAAAAGGGGCAGAAGGAAGGGTGAAAAGACAGAAATCGGCTCGCTACTAAACTATGCTACGAAATTTCTGAAGATGTCTTTTTGGTTCAAAACCATTAATTTTGGCTTGGTTAAGGAGTTTCAAGGCCTGTATTTAATTTTTTTTTACCACTAAACACCATCCATTGATCAGAAGTGGAAAATGTATATCGCAAGTGGCCTAAATTGCTTCGCTATGGAATCTCACTGCAAAAGTGCCTAAAATGCTTTGTTTTTGCAGCAAAATAAATTTTTGGAAAAGGCTGAAGGATAAATAGGTTTTTAAAGGGTTATTTCCATCTGGAATGTAAAAGAGTGTCAAATGAAAGATTTTCTGAATGGAAACACTTATAAAGTTTTGGATATGCCAACTCATCATGCTGCCACATCATCAACATGACAGCTCCTCAAAAATAGGAAGGACAGTTTCATGAAGACATTGAGGGTATTTAAGTTTTGTTTGTGGTACCCAACGAATTTTTGAATGGAAACACCTGTCATAAAGATGGTTTGGAGATGCCAACTCATCATGTTGCCACATCATCAACATGACAACTCCTCAAAAGTAGGCAGAACAGTTTCATGAAAATAGTGAGGGTATTTATGTTTTGTTTTTGGTCAGTGTTGTTGAAACACATGATTCATTTCGATGTAGTTGGGTTATATTTTAGATAAAGATGTAATAAATAGGTGTTCGAGTTATTTTAGGACTCTAACTCTTAAGTTAGTAGGTGTCAGTTTCTAATTCATAGTATCTAGTTTATGGTTAGACTAGGTGGTAGCAAAAGAACTTAATGATCTAGCCATTTGGTAGATTCGCTGTAAATGCTAGGTGCATATAAGTAAGAAATATTTTGATGAATGAAGAGTTTGGAGAATATTGTACCAAAATTTCTACTCTGTTATGTTCTATCAGTTTCAGTAATATACAGTGATATTTTACTTCCAGACCTGAGATTCGAATGAGGTGTTCAATGTTTGTTTGCCCTATATCTTTAATGTTTAATCATCTACAGTGGGTTTTATCTCTAATTACTCAGAACTCATGGTAACATGCTATGACTTCCTTTAGAGGTTAAATTGTTGTGTTTTTCCTATGTTGTGTTTATGTACCATCTTTTATTGAAACCTCTATTTGCCTCAGCTTCCATAAGTAGAATTACTGTCATTGAGTGTATTGATGTTGATTCCATAGTCGAGTGGTAGCAAGTGTTTCATTTTTCAACCTGAAATCAATCAAAATCAAGTCACAGTTCATAGAGTTAGCCATCTAATAGTATTTACATTGAAAATCATAAATCCCCTTTGGGAGAGCCCTCTCAAACTGAAGAGGCTAATCTTCAATTAAAATTGGTTTGAAAGAGTTACGTTAAGTTGATTGATGAGCAGCCTATCAGGATCAATTTAGTGATAACACCTTCTTTTAATGGGTCATATAATTTCACGACTAGAGCTTGGGTGAAAATTTTGGATACATACTTCCAACTTAAATCCATGATAGAAACAAAGTAAATTCATTATGCTGCATTACACTTGGAGGGGGAGAGACATGATTGGTCATACCACATGTTAGTTACCTTGGGACACTCTAGTATCACCTCTTACATAGAACTCACAAAAATATTGATCAATCAGTTTGATAAAAATGACCATAAGTTTCATTTCAAGGAGCTTGTGCAACTAAGGAAGATAGGGACGGTAAATACTTGCATCTATGAGTTTAAGAAGATTGTAGTCATGGTGATCGAAATTTCAGAGCACAAATTGGTCACGTTGTTCATTGAGGGCTTATTCGAGTCACTATGTGGTTGGTTTAAGGTCTTTAATCCAAGTTCATCGTAGGAAGCTATCATGAAGCCTTAGAATATGGAGGACATGATTCCTAAAGGTAAAATTGTTTCCGAACCTCTCCTTCCACAAAAAGACAAGAAGCATTTATTGAAGGATTGGTTTGGGAAAAGCAGGATGGAAAATGAGGCCCCAGAGCAACTAGAGAGAAAGCATCTTTGTTTTAATTTCAAAGAACCTTGAGTACTAGGTCATAGATGCATTGGGAAAGGAAAGGAACACTATATAGAAGTACCCTCCAACAATGATGAATAAAAGGAAGCATAATCAACTCCATATAATGGGAATAACATTTCAGATGAGGAGCCACCACTAGTGGAAAAGAGAGGTGTAATTATGTCCAAACTCTCATGTGTTTCCAAATGTAATACTTTCAGGGTCAAAGGAGTGGTGCAATGACAATCAATCACTATTCTAATTGATGGTGGATCATTCCAAAATTCTACTAACTCTGCCTTGGTAGGAAAAAAACACAATCATATAGAAAAATTTGAGGGGTTTCATGTGGATGTGGATATTGGTGCTAGGATAACATGTACTAGGAAGGACCCATAGCTAGAGCTAAATATGGGGAACTATTAAGTAACATATGATTTCTATGTGGTGGAATTGGTCGAAACCAATATTGTATTGGGTGTTCAATGGCTTGTCTCTATATGGAGATGTTGGAAGAATTATCAAAATAAGTAGATGGAGTTCACCATAACATATGGCCAAAAGGTGCTTTTGAGGGGTATGACCAATGGCACCCCTAGGGTGGTGACGACCAAAAGGATCGAGAGTATTTTTCGGTATGGTGACATATCTTCGGTAGCGGAGTGCTTAATCACATCACATGAAAATTTAGATAGAACCTAACAATATGATGCAGGGGAATTAGGCTCTAGACAATATTTTGTATATAAATAAACATAAAGGGGGTCTCATGTTTTTTATTTCCTATATAATTATTCATATTTGAGTAGAATTGTAACTACCTCGAATGATTAGTGGGCATATGAAGAGATAGTCAGTTCAGTTAGGATTTAGTCTAAAGTTAGGAATTTGGGAATTTGAAGAGTTTTGCTGGGTTGTTAAAGGAGTTGAGTCGATTCAATGTTTTCTTGTATAAATGTAAGCCAAAAAGGCATTAGTAGGCAGCCCTGCAGACCTGCATAGAGCTGCATAGAGCTGGGGAAGAATTAGAGACAGAGTAATGTAGCAGGAGGCCATGGATTTGAATATATGGCCGAGGATCAGAAGCCTTTGTAAGTAATTTCACTTGTATATATATGAAGAATTTATTTCAGCATACACAAGTATTGTTTGGTTGAATTCTGTGTGAATGGCCTTAAATTTCAACAATTAGTTGTAAGGGAAATGCGAAATATATCCTTTGTAAGTTGGGCTTAAATGATGTCCTATATATGATAGAAGAAACTGATGTTAATTAATGTCAAAGAATGCCTTGAATCTCCGTAAGCTGGACAGGAGTAAGACTCTGTAATTTTCTTTAAGAGTCTGCCTGTATGTTCTGTGATAAGTGTTATGAAAGTGTATGTGATTGAATGAATCGAGGACTGGTGTATTCGAATTGCATAATCGATATTGATCTTACTGAACCCATAATACATAAATCATTGAGTATGTAAGGCGTTGTATCTCTGCGCAAATGGTGGTATTCCGAGTACATCTGAATTTCGTCCTAAGTCCTGTGAGAAGGGAATCCAATTGCTATTGATATAACCCTATGTTAAGGGTTAATGTCCATCTGTTGGTTCATTGCGAGAAGCAATATAAAGGCTGCCCATAACACGGTGGGAGTTCTGTTGAAACCACGAAGGAAGAATAACGAGGGTGGAGTTTAATTATAATAAGGCGTTAAAGAGTTTAAGATGGAATCCTGAGGGAAAAGAGTGGAACCGCGAACCTGGAACATTAAAGGCGGGTTTGGGAGCCGAAATCGGTAGTATCACGCGAGGCCACAAGTGGTAAGTTGTTTTTATAAAAATAACACGATATCCCTTTCCGCTTGACACGTGGAATAAAGTGGTTTCCAATTACCACTTATGTCGCGCTATTTTTGAGCATTAAAGCTAGGAGACAAAAAAAACGCGATATGCGCAATATCCGTCTGATGTCAGTGCTGGATGATCGACGATGATCATGCCTTCAAGTTGCGTGGTCGAAAAAGGATGAGTTATGGTCGTTGTGGGTCCCAAATTACATATCTGGTTGCGGATCATTGGTTTGATGTGCATTGATACATTATTAATGTGTTGATGCATCGGGGGTTTTAAAACCCAAGGTCGAATATTAAATATGCATGGATATTAAACCAATCAACTCGAACTTTGGAGTTGAGATACTCATACAGTTCGGTTATTATAAGCCTTGGTCTAGTTATAAGGTTGAGGTTTTGAATATAAAACCGATGGTGTGAACCAAAGGCTAGAGTATTAATCCATGCGGAGATTTATATTTGATATAATATATGCTGTTGGCCATATTACAAGTTGAGTTTAATTCAAGCCTAAGTATATTCAGATTCCTGGTGAAGCCCGAAGAATTTTTGGCTAATGTCTGTTTGAGTATCAACCCGAAGATCATGAATAGGTTTTTTATATGGTTCTAACCATTGAAGGAAAATCAAGGCTTCCACATTTATTCATTTAAATTGCCAGTTAAGCAAAATTGGGCAAGAAGTTTGGAGGTGCATTTATCTACACAGGGAGGTGGGGTACCTTTGGAATTTAATCCAATATTGAGTTAATTAGATATTATCAAACCTAAATAAAGGGGGTTATTATAGGGTTTCAACCCCAAGTGTTGAAAGTGAGGTTTCCACATTAAATTGTTAAATTTGCACAGATTGAAATTTGTTTTGGTTACAAATTTTGAGGAGTACATTCTTACATGCAAAGAGAGTTGAGAAAAGTACAAAGAAGGGGTACCTCGACATCAAGTAGTATCAGAGCTGGAATAGCTCTTTGAAATTTAATTTTTGAAATACACATGTACTGAAACAGGAAGAAAGTTTGGTTTTTAAATCTGTTTAACAGAAATTGCAGATTTGATTAGATATGCAGTGAAGGTCTCAAGATGTGCAGAATCTGGAGTTGAAGACAAAGAGTCTTGAAGATTGCAGCAGGTAGAGAAGCAGTGCAGGTGAAAGAAGAATCAAGATCATTCAGGGATCTTGGAAGGTGAGTTGATGAGCCTTATTTGACTTTGGTTTCAAGGATTTGTTTGCAGAATGCAGAGCGCAAGAAATTGAGGAAGAAATCTCAGCAAGAGCAGATCACAGCTTTGAGAGCAGTGATGAAAGAATCCAGCAAGGGATTCTGAGTGAAGAAGAAAGTGTGGCAGAACCTGGAGGATTCCCACAGAGGTTGGATGAAATAAGAACAGATGTGTTCTTGAGAGAAGTTGCAGAGTGAAGCCTAGAGAGAGCAGAAGAGAGTGCTCAGAAGGTTCTAGCAGATAGGGGACTAGTAATTGCCAAAAGCTAGATCTGGAGGAAAGGATTGGTGAGGTAAGTTGCAGCAAGAGAGCTTGCTGTTGCAGAGGCTTAGTGCAGCTTGTGAGTGAAGAACTCATGGAGGAGAAAATGGCTACTGATAGCCACAATAGAGATTGCAGAGGTTCTGAGGGAGGCCACAACAGAAGAGTGAGGGAAGATGCCAAAGAAAATGGCATGAGGAAGAAACTCACTGATGAAGAATATTGGAAAGAGATAGCTGAGATCATGAAGCAGTTAAACAAGTTGGAAATGATGATAAAGGAAAGCCAGAGAGTTGGTTGGCTCATGAAGAAGCAGGTAAAGTGGCAGAGGCTACAAAGGAAGAAAGAGAAAATGACAAATGCTCGACTGAAAGAGAAAATACTCAGAATGATTGAGTATTTGGAGAAGGAATTGAAGAATGAAGCTTCAAGTAAGACCAAGGGGTCAAAGGCCTTACATCTGACAAATTTTGAATGTTTTCAGGAAAAACATGTGAAGAAGGAGGAAATGTTGATGTTGTCACTGAGGAGGGAAATGGAATAGCCAGATGTTTTGGAGATTTCCATGCACAGTTGGAGAAAGGTTCTGTTTCCCAACATATTGGAAACAGAGGAGATTTAAACTGTGGCCAGAAGCTGGAAGTTGAACAACTTGAGGAAATTGAAGAGGGGACCATTGAAGAATCTCTGAAGTGTATAGAAGACTTGGAACAATAGGGAGATTTGATGAGCAAATCATCAAATGAGACCATGAGGTCTTATGTTTTTACAACTGACAAGTTGTGTGTGAATGCAGGTATTGAAGAAGACAGTTCATATGATGAAACTGTATTCAATGAAGCTGAATGTTGTCAAGTAAAGTATGATGAGTATCTTTCTGATGAAGATCATATTGAATTATTGCAGCAAAAGGAATTCATAAATTCCTTGTTTTATAAAAGGGATTGCTTCAATGAGGACATGATAGTTATGTCTGAAGATGATAAGTTTGATAATGAGAGATTGCTTTTATTAAATGGCCAAATGAAGGATGATGGACATATAACTGAAATTATTGCAGAGATGGAAGATCAAAATTCTATTCTGATGAAGGCTGAAGAGATAGTGACAACAGGGAACTTGGCTTGTGTGAATGTTTCCTCAGATGAGATGCCAGGATTGTGGCATGAGCAGAGGACAGAAACACAGAAAGAAGGTGTTTAGATTGTAAAGGTAGAAATGATTGAGGATGAGAAGGTTCAATTTTATGAAATAGAGCAAGGAGACATCCTTGAAGAGGGTGATGCAGAGGAGAGACTAACTGACAGTCTCAAGAATTGTTTGAAGGGTTGGAATCATCATACTGAGTTGTTGCTAGAGAAGGAAAGAAATTTAGGACAACATACTGAAATGCTGGCAGAGGAGAGAAAGGCACTAAGGCCTTGTGAATTTTGTTTTAACAACTGTTTTGTGAATGCAGATTTTGTTGATGATAAAGATAAATTGACACCATTGGGTAGTCAATTAAAGGAGGAGGAGAATTCCATGGAAGACTTTAATCCATGGAATGGAGAACTTGAGTTGCTGGAGATTATGCTAAATCAACAGGATTAAATGCAAGAGAGAGAACCTCAATTTCAGAATTGGGGATTGCAGAATATGAAGACACAATGGAATGAAGACAATGAAGATATTCTGAGTCTCATAAAGGACTTAGAATTGCAGAAGGGAGATGAGGATATCATGCCTCTAATAAAAGAACTTGTTATTTCTGCAGATGACAAGAAAGAGTTGGCTTGTCTGAATAGCCAAGAGAAGACTGTAAGGCCGAATTTTGGGGCTGATACAACAATAGAGAATCAGAGTTTTACTCTGATATAAGATGAAATTGCAGCACTTGAAGAACTTGATTTGATTGGCAGAATCAATCAAGAAGAAGAAAGACAATTGCTGAAAATTGTCAAGGAAGAAGAAGAAGAACATGCTGAAACCGGTTTGCAGCATATTGATGAAGTGTTTGGAAAAGGATGGCTGAAATTTTTGCTGAAACCATTTGGAAAAGAGAGTGAAATGGCTGAACAGCAGCTTGGAGTGTTGCTGGAGGAAATGTTAGAGCAACAAATTGAAGTGTTGCCAGAAGAGGAAGAAGAGACGGAAATATTTTATAAGTTTGATGTTTGTCTTATGATTGTAGGTACTGATGGAAGGACTAAGGCATGTTTAGTCCAGGAGAAGAAAAAATATAATGATAGTGACTGGAAATTTAAATACCAGTCCAAGAAGTTGCTAAAGCCAGGGAATGAAGAAATTGTCTTAGATGACAATCAGAAAGAGTTTTACTGTTGCAGAGAACAAGAGGGTATGGATGATTGGGTGGTAGTTAGAGCGGGGGCTACAACAACTGCAGGAATTAAGAAAGTAAGAGTTCAACATTTAAGAACTCAAGAAGCAGAAGTATAAGTTCAGTAATCAAGGAGAACCGGTATCCAGCAGTCAAAAGACATTTTAGATAGGGAGATTGAATTTATAAGAAAGCTAATGGTGCAAGTTTCTCAGAAGAAGATAACAATAAGAAAAAAGAGAAACAACAACAGAAAGAAGAAGACAGTCACAGACTGTGAAGGCATAGCAAGTGGAAGGATGTAGCATAAAGTGTGGAAGCCTGGAGGAATGCAAAAGAAGAACATTGCAACAGATGACTAGTTGCAGAACAAAGTGTGGGATCCAGGAAGGCAAGGATGAAAGCACATGATCAGGAGATCATGAATCATTTTAACCTGGGGAGTCTGATGCAGGGGCATTAGGCTCTAGACAATATTTTTTATATAAATAAACATAAAGGGGGTCTCATGTTTTTGATTTCCTATGTAATTATTCATATTTGAGTAGAATTGTAACTGCCTCGAATGATTAGTAGGCATATGAAGAGATAGTCAGTTTAGTTAGGATTTTTTCTAAATTTAGGAATTTGGGAATTTGAAGAGTTTTGCTGGGCTGTTAGAGGATTTGAGTCGATTCAGTGTTTTCTTGTATAAATGTAAGCCAAAAAGGCATTAGTAGGTAGCCCTGCAAACCTGCATAGAGCTGCATAAACTGGGGAAGAATTAGAGACAGAGTAATGTAGAAGGAGGCCATGGATTTGAAGATCTAGCTGAGGATTAGAAGACTTTGTAAGAAATTTCACCTATATATATATGAATAATTTATTTTAGCATACACAAGTACTGTTTGGTTGAATTCTGTGTGAATGGCCTTAAATTTCAAAAATCAGTTGTAAGGGGAATGCATAATATATCCTCTGTAAGTTAGGCTTAAATTATTTCCTATATATGATAGAAGAAACCGATGTTAATTAATGTCGAAGAATGCCTTGAATCTTCATAAGCTGGACAAGAGTAAGACTCTGTAATTTTCTTTAAGAGTATGCCTGTATATTCTGTGATAAGTGTTATGAAAGTGTATGTGATTGAATGAATTAAGGACTGGTGTATTCGAATTGCATAATCGATATTGATCTTACTGAATCCATAATACATAAATCATTGAGTATGTAAGGCGTTGTATCTCTGTGCAAATGGTGGTATTCCGAGTACATCTTAATTTCGTCCTAAGTCCTGTGAGAAGGGAATCCGATTGCTATTGATATAACCTTGTGTTAAGAGTTAATGTCCATTTGTTGGTTCATTGCGAGAAGTAATATAAAGGCTGCCCATAACATAGTGGGAGTTCTGTTGAAACCATGAAGGAAGAATAAATAGGGCGGAGTTTAATCGTAGTAAGGTGTTAAAGAGTTTAAGACAGAACCCTGAGGGAAAAGAGTGGAACTGCGAACCCGGAACAGTAAAGGCGGGTTTCGGAGTCGAAATCGGAAGTATCGCGTGAGGCCACAAGTGGTAAGTTGTTTTTATAAAAATAACGCGATATCCCTTTCCGCTTAACACGTGGAATAAGGTGGTTTCCAATTACCACTTATGTCATGTTATTTTTGAGCATTAAAGCTAGGAGACAAAAAAAACACGATACGCGCGATATCCGTCCGATGTCAGTGTTGGATGATCGACGGTGGTTGCACCTTCAAGTTGCGTGGTTGATAAAGGATAAGTTATGGTCGTTGTGGATCCCAACTTACATATCTGGTTGCGGATCATTGGTTTGATGTGCGTTGATACATTGTTAATGTGTTGATGCGTCGGGGTTTTAAAACCCAAGGTCGGAGATTAAATATGCATGGATATTAAACCAATCAACTCGAAGTTTGGAGTTGAGATACCCGTATAGCTCGGTTATTATAAGCCTTGGTCTAGTTATAAGGTTGAGGTTTCGAATATAAAACCAATGGTGTGAACCAAAGGCTAGAGTATTAATCCATGCGGAGATTTATATTTGATATAATATATGCTTTCGGCCATATTACAAGTTGAGTTTAATTCAAGCCTAAGTATATTTAGATTCCCGGTGAAGCCCGAAGACTTTTGGGCTAATTTCTGTTTGATTATTAACCTGAAGATCATGAATAGGTTGTTTATATGGTTCTGACCATTGAAGGAAAATCAAGGCTTCCACATTTATTCATTTAAATTGCCAGTTAAGAAAAATTGGGCAAGAAGTTCGAAGTGGCATTTATCTGCACAGGGAAGTGGGGCACCTTTGGAATTTAATCCAATATTGAGTTAATTGGATATTATCAGACCTAAATAAAAGGGGTTATTATAAGGTTTCAACTCCAAGTGTTGAAAGTGAGGTTTCCGCATTAAATTGTTAACTTTGCATAGATTGAAATTTGTTTTGGTTACAAATTTTGAGGAGTACATTCTTACATGCAAAGAGAGTTGAGAAAAGCACAAAGAAGGGGTAACCTGGCATCAAGTGGTATCAAAGCTGGAATAGCTATTTGAAATTTAATTTTTGAAATACACATGTACTGAAACAGGAAGAAAGTTTGGTTTTTAAATCTGTTTAATAGAAATTTTAGATTTGATTAGATATGCAGTGAAGGTCTCCAGATGTGCAGAATCTGGAGTTGAAGACAAAGAGTCTTGAATATTGCAGCAGGTAGAGATGTAGTGCAGGTGAAATAATAATCAAGATCATTCAGGGATCATGGAAGGTGAGTTGATGAGCCTTATTTGACTCTGGTTTGAAGGTTTTGTTTGCAAAATGCAGAGCACAAGAAATTGAGGAAGAAATCTCAGCAAGGGCAGATCACAACTTTGAGAGCAGTGATGAAAGAATCCAGCAAGGGATTCTGAGTGAAGAAGAAAGTGTGGCAGAACCTGGATGATTCCCACAGAGGTTGGATGAAAGAATAACAAATGTGTTCTTGAGAGAAGTTGTAGAGTGAAGCCTAGAGAGAGCAGAAGAGAGTGCTCAGAAGGTTCCAGCAGATAGGGGACTAGTACTTGCCAAAATCCATATCCAGAGGAAGGGATTGGTGAGGTAAGTTGCAGCAAGAGAGCTTGTTGTTGCAGAGGCTTAGTGCAGCTTGTGAGTGAAGAAATCATGGAGGAGAAAATGGCTACTGATAGCCACAACAAAGATTGCAGAGGTTATGAGGGAGGCCACAACAGAAGAGTGAGGGAAGATGCCAAAGCAAATGGCATGAGGAAGAAACTCACTGATGAAGAATATTGGAAAGAGATAGCTGAGATCACGAAGCAGTTCAACAAGTTGGAATTGATGATAAAGGAAAGCTAGAGAGTTGGTTGGCTCATGAAGAAGCAGGTAAAGTGGTAGAGGCTACAAAGGAAGAAAGAGCAACTGAAAAATGCTTGGCTGAAAGAGAAAATACTCAGAATGATTGAGGATTTGGAGAAGGACTTGAAGGCTGAAGCTTCAAGTAAGACCAAGGGGTCAAAGGGCCTTACATCTGACAAATTTTGTATGTTTTCAGGAAAAACATATGAAGAAGGAGGAACTACTGATGTTGTCACCGAAGAGGGAAATGGAACAACCAGATGTTTTGGAGATGTCCATGCACAGTTGGAGAAAGGTTCTATTTCCCAACATATTGGAAACAGAGGAGATTTAAACTGTGGCCAGAAGCTGGAAGTTGAACAACTTGAGGAAATTGAAGAGAGGACCATTGAAGAATCTCTGAAGTGTATAGAAGACTTGGAACAACAAGGAGATTTGATGATTAAATCATCAAATGAGACCATGAGGTCTTATGTTTTTACAACTGACAAGTTGTGTGTGAATGCAGGTATTGAAGAAGACAGTTCATATGATGAAATTGTATTAAATGAAGCTGAATGTTGCCAAGTAAAGTATGATGATTATCTTTCTGATGAAGATCAGATTGAATTATTGTAGAAAAAGTAATTCATAAATTCCTTATTTTAGAAAAGGGATTGCTTCAATGCGGACATGACAGCTATGTCTGAAGGTGAAAAGTTTGATAATGAGATATTTCTTTTATTAAATGGAAAATTGAAGGATGATGGACAGATAACTGGAATTATTGCAGAGATGGAAGATCAAAATTATATTCTGATGAAGGCTGAAGAGATAGTGACAACAGGGAACTTGACTTGTATGAATGTTTCCTCAGATGAGATGCTAGGATTGTGGCATGAGCAGAGGATAGAAACATAGAAAGAAGGTGTTCAGATTGTAAAGGCAGAAATGAATAAGGATGAGAAGGTTCATTTTTATGAACTAGAGCAAGGAGACATCCTTGAAGAGGGTGATGCAGAGGAGAGACTAACTGACAGTCTCAAGAATTGTTTGAAGGGTTGGAATCATCATACTGAGTTGCTGATAGAGAAGGAAAGAAATTTAGGACAACATACTGAAATGATGGCAGAGGAGAGAAAGGAACTGAGGCCTTGTGAATTTTGTTTTAACAACTATTTTGTGAATGCAAATTCTGTTGATGATAAAGATAAATTGACACCATTGGGCAGTCAATTAAAGGAGGAGGAGAATTCTGTGGAAGACTTTAATCCATGGAATGGAGAACTTGAGTTGCTGGATATTATGCTAAATCAACAGGATTCAATGCAAGAGAGAGAACCTCAATTTTAGAATTGGGGATTGCAGAATATGAAGACACAATGGAATAAAGACAGTGAATATTTTCTGAGTCTCATAAAGGACTTAGAATTGCAGAAGGGAGATGAGGCTATCATGCCTCCTATAAAAGAACTTGTTATTTTTGAAGATGACAAGAAAGAGTTGGCTTGTTTGAATAGCCAAGAGAAGACTGTAAGGCGGACTTTTGGGGCTACTATAGCAACAGAGAATCAAAGTTTTACTCTGATAGAAGATGAAATTGCAGCACTTGAAGAACTTGATTTGATTGGTAGAATAAATCAAGAATAAGAAAAATAATTGCTGAAAATTGTCAAGGAAGAAGAAGAAGAACATGCTGAAACCAGTTTGCATCATATTGATGAAGTGTTTGGAAAAGGATGGCTAAAATGTTTGCTGAAAGCATTTGGAAAAGAGAGTGAAATGGTTGAACAACAAATTGCAGTGTTGTTGGAGGAAATGTTAGAGCAACAAATTGAAGTGTTTCCAGAAGAGGAAGAAGAGACACAAAGATTTTATAAGTTTGATGTTTGTATTATGATTGCAGGTACTGATGGAAGGACTAAGGCATGTTTAGTCTAGGAGAAGAAAAAAGATAATGATAGTGACTGGCAATTTAAATACCAGTCCAAGAAGTTGTTGAAGCCAGGGAATGAAGAAATTGTCTTAGATGACAATCAGAAAGAGTTTTACTGTTGCAGAGAACAAGAGGGTATGGATGATTGGGTGGCAGTTAGAGTGGGGGCTAGAGAAACCGCAGGAATTTAGAAAGTAAGAGTTCAACAATTAAGAACTCAGCAAGCAGAAGTAGAATTTCAGCAATCAAGGAGAATCGGCATCCAGTAGTCAGAAGACATTTTAGACAAGGAGATTGAATCTATAAGAAAGTTGATGGTGCAAGTGTCTCAGAAGAAGACAACAGTAAGAAAACAGAAAAACAACAACAACAAGAAGAAGACAGTCACAGACTGTGAAGGCATAGCAAGTGGAAGGATACAATATAAAGTGTGGAATCCTGGAGGAATGCAAAAGAATAACATTGCAACAGATGACCAGTTGCAAAACAAAGTGTGGGATCCAGGAGGGTAAGGATGAAAGTACATGATCAGGAGATCATGAGTCATTTTAACATGGGGAGTCTGATGTAGGGGAATTAGGCTCTAGACAATATTTTGTATATAAATAAACATAAAGGGGGTCTCATGTTTTTTATTTCCTATATAATTATTCATATTTGAGTAGAATTGTAACTGCCTCGAATGATTAGTGGGCATATGAAGAGATAGTCAGTTTAGTTAGGATTTAGTCTAAAGTTAGGAATTTGGGAATTTGAAGAGTTTTGCTGGGTTTTTAGAGGAGTTGATTCGATTCAATGTTTTCTTGTATAAATGTAAGCCAAAAAGGCATTAGTAGGCAGCCCTGCAGACCTGCATAGAGCTGCATAGACCTGGGGAAGAATTAGAGACAAAGTAATGTAGCAGGAGGCCATGGAGTTGAAGATCTAGCTGAGGATCAGAAGAGTTTGTAAGTAATTTCACCTGGATATATATGAGGAATTTATTTCAGCATACACAAGTATTTTTTGGTTGAATTTTGTGTGAATAGCCTTAAATTTCAACAATCAGTTGTAAGGGAAATGCGGAATATATCCTTTGTAAGTTTGGCTTAAATGATGTCCTATATATGATAGAAGAAATTGATGTTAATTAATGTCAAAGAATGCCTTGAATCTCCGTAATCTGGACAGGAATAAGACTTTGTAATTTTCTTTAAGAGTCTGCCTATATATTCTGTGATAAGTGTTATGAAAGTGTATGTGATTGAATGAATCGAGGACTGGTGTATTCAAATTGCATAATCAATATTGATCTTACTGAACCCATAATAAATAAATCATTGAGTATGTAAGGCGTTGTATCTCTGCGCAAATGGTGGTATTCCGAGTAAATCTGAATTTCGTCCTAAAGTCTTGTGAGAAGGGAATCCGATTGCTATTGATATAACCCTATGTTAAGAGTTAATGTCCATCTATTGGTTCATTGCGAGAAGCAATATAAAGGTTTCCCGTAACATGGTGGGAGTTCTGTTAAAACCACAAAGGAAGAATAACGAGGGCAGAGTTTAATTTTAGTAAGGCGTTAAAGAGTTTAAGACAGAACCCTGAGGGCAAAGAGTGGAACCGCGAACCTGGAACAGTAAAGGCGGGTTTGGGAGCCAAAACTGGTAGTATCGCGCGAGGCCACAAGTGGTAAGTTGTTTTTTTAAAAATAACGTGATATCCCTTTCTGCTTGACACGTGGAATAAGGTGGTTTCCAATTACCACTTATGTCATGTTATTTTTTAGCATTAAAGCTAGGAGACGAAAAAAACGCGATACGCGCGATATTCGTCTGATGTCAGTGTTGGATGATCGACAATGGTCACGCCTTCAAGTTGCATGGTCAATAAAGGATGAGTTATGGTCATTGTGGGTCCCAACTTACATATCTGGTTGCGTAACATTGGTTTGATGTGCGTTGATACATTGTTAATGTGTTGATGCGTCGGGGTTTTAAAACCCAAGGTCGGAGATTAAATATGCATGGATATTAAACCAATCAACTAGAACTTTGGAGTTGAGATACTCGTATAGTTCGGTTATTATAAGCATTGGTCTAGTTATAAGGTTGAGGTTCCGAATATAAAACCAATGTTGTGAACCAAAGGCTAGAGTATTAATCCATGCAGAGATTTATATTTGATATAATATATGCTTTCAGCCATATTACAATTTGAGTTTAATTCAAGCCTAAGTATCTTCAGATTCCTGGTAAAGCCCGAAGACTTTTGGGCTAATGTTTGTTTTAGTATTAACCCGAAGATCATGAATAGGTTGTTTACATGGTTATGACCATTGAAGGAAAATCAAGGCTTCCACATTTATTCATTTAAATTGCCAGTTAAGAAAAATTGGGCAAGAAGTTTGGAGGTGTATTTATCTGCACAGGGAAGTGGGGCACCTTTGGAATTTAATCCAATATTGAGTTAATTGGATATTATCAGACCTAAATAAAGGGGGTTATTATAAGGTTTCAACCCCAAGTGTTGAAAGTGAGGTTTCTGCATTAAATTGTTAAATTTGCACAGATTGAAATTTGTTTTGATTAAAAATTTTGAGGAGTACATTCTTACATGCAAAGAGAGTTGAGAAAAGCACAAAGAAGGGGTACCCTGGCATCACAATATCATGTAGATATTTTATCATTTTGAATAAACATGACAATGTATTCAGGGATATTACACCAGGGAGACCTTATAACATGTTTTGAGCATACATTGAGCTTGAAGAGGGGGCCATACTAGTGATACCAACCCCATACAAACACCCAAAAAGGTTCAAGGAGGAAATAAAAAAGGCCATCAAGGAGTTATTAGTGATGGGGCACATCAGACATAGTTCCAGTCCATTTGCTTCATCTTTAGTATTGGTCAAGAAGAAGGATGGGACCTTGACAATGTGCATCGACTATTGGCCCTTGAACAAAAAGAAAATTAAAATAAAATACCCTACATAAAGAATCGATGAACTTCTAGAAAAATTTCATGGGGCATTTTATTTTTAAAAGATTGATCTTAGATAAAGATATCACCAGATTAGGGCCAGAGAGGAGGACATCATGAAGATCGCTTTCTAGTACCATTATGGATACTATGAGTTTTTGGTCTTCCCGTTTTGACTGGCCAATGCACCCACAACTTTCCAATCATGCATGAATCATATTTTTAATAAGTAGTTGCAAAAATTCCTATTAGTATTTTTTGATTTCCTTTTGATATACAACCAGACTTGGGAGGACCACTTGTGGAATCTGGATGAGGTGTTAGGAATATGAGATAAGTAGTCACTATATGCCAAGGAATCCAAATGTGAATTTGGCATGACAAAGATCTTATATCTATTCCATGTGATCCATGTGGAAAATACCGAAGACTCTTACAAAGTTACAAGGGTTCTTAAGAATTTTCAACTACTATCAATGCTTTTTCAAGGGTTATTTACAGTTGGTTGTGGCTATTATGAATTTTTTGAAGAAAGGGGCCTTCATTTGAATATAGGAATCTCAATAAAACATTTGATAAGTGCAAGGAGGTAATGAGCACTTTCTCATTTTTGGCACTTTCAGATTTCACTCAGCCCTTTATGCTCGAGTTTGATGCTTCAGGAGAAGGGAAAAGAGTCACTTTGATTCATAAAAAGCACCTAACTACATTTGAAAGAAGGAAGCTCAAGGAGACAAAGAGGATATATTTAATCTAGGAAAAATAGATGCTCACCATCGTGCATGTGTTGTCCAAGTTCAAACAATATGTAGTAGGTGGAAATTTTGTGGTTAAGACTGACCACAATAGTTTATGATATTTCATAGAGCAGAAGGACTTGAACAAGAGGCAAAAAAAGTGGATAAGTAAGATACGATATTACACCTTCAATATTGAGTACATGAAGGGTAAGAAGAAATTTGTTGCAGATGCCCTTTCTCAGAGACTAACAACATGCTGTCTTATGGATATTTCAACTGATTCAAGAGTACACCTATTAGTGGATTATTCCAAGATATTTTTTTATTGTGAATTGATGGATGGGTACATTCAGGATGACAGGAACATGGTGGTGCATGACATCATCTTCTATAAAGATAATATATATATATATATATATATATATATATATATATATATATATATATATATATATATATATATATAAAGTACTTAAGTTGCCCGAAATATCTTGAGGGCTCTTCATGCCTCACTCATGAATCACCTTTAGTAGGTCACCCTAGATATTTTAAAACCTATAGAAAAACCAGAGAAAGGTTCGCTTGGAAGGGCCTCAATATGATGCATTGAGGTATGTAAAGGAGTATATGAAATTTCAACAGAACAAGTCAAAGGCTGTTCATCCCATAGGTTTTTGCAACCCTTTCCTATTCCAACATAGAAGTGGGAGAGTGTATCCATGGAATTTACCATAAGCCTTCATAGGGTATATGGAAAAAATTGCATCTACATATTGGTCGATCAGTTGACCAAGTTCACACAATTATTTGCAGTCCAATTGGAAAGAAAGGTAACACAAGTGGCCAAGCTATTTTCGGTGAAATATTTTCTCCATTGATTTCCTAAATACATGGTTAGTGACTTGATAGTATATTTCTTTGTGCATTTTGGTAGGATTTGTTCAGGTTAGTTGGAACATAATTGATGCCCAACACTAGTTATCACCCATAGAAAGATGGTCAGAGATAGATTGTGAAAAAATGAGTTGAAGGATATTTGCATCACTACGTGTTTGGGAAAGATCCAATGGTTACATATTGGTGGGAACTATTACAACACTACCTATTTTGTGTCCATTGGTATGACCCCATTTCGAACATTATATGGTTATGATTCTCCTTCATTTGTGGACTTGGCTTTTGGGAGTATAGCTCCTAGGCCAAAGATTTGATACAAGAGAGACAAAATTTTCTCAAGGATCTTAAGGAGAACCTACAAGCTACTTAAGATCAATAGGAAAATATAGGCATAGGATTGAATGCATTTTTGAGGAAGGAGACTTGGTTTTTATATTATTTCAGCCATACAAAGAATATTCATTGAAGAAAAGTTGTGGAAAACAATTAAAACCAAATTTTTATGGTCTATACAAGGATTCTTGGAGAGTGGAGAAGGTAGCATATGAGCTCGAGATACCAAAGTAAATAAAAATTCATAATGTAGTTCATGTATCATGCCTAAAAATGCCCTAGGACATGTTATGAATTTTACATACTTACATCCATTGGATGAAGAGGGATATTTAGTATTGATTCCATAAGAGATCTTGGATACCAGGGAAAGAAAGTTGAGAAGCAAGATGATCAAGGAATAATGTCAGATGCAAGAATTTTCTAGTGGAAGATGCAACAGGGGAGGGAGATCAAATCTTACAACATCCCAACTTACAATTTCTTGAGGAGAAGAAATTTTGGGAAGGGAGTATTGTAGTGTCCCTTTCCGAATAATGACTGCAGAGGGGATGACTAGTAGCCTATCTTAATTCCCGTAGGCTATAGTTAGAAGAAGAAAGGATTAATTATTTAATTAACAAAAGGGGAAAACAAATTTTCTAGAGTGATATTAGATAATTAAATTAAAATGGAAAATTAAAGTGAGCCATGGTATTTCAGTGATCCCTAATATTGACCCATGGTAGTCGAGTGAGGAAATTTTACAAAAATAAGATAGAAGCTCATTTTGGGACATTATGGGAATATTTGTGAATTGAATTCAGAAATATGTTGTGGCTTATATTGTAATGGGAAACCCTAGTGAGAAACTGGTTTCGGTGGTGAGACTATCTGCCCTAGTTGGTTAAGATTGATTTTGGTGGTGAGACTTATCCACCCTAGCCAATCTAGGGGAGGATCGTTGATATTATAGTGCAATCAAGGCTAGTGCAATTTTTCAAAATTGATAACTACTTTCAATGATACAATTAAACTTCTTTTGGCATTCCAATCATTAAGTAGTTATACATGAAAAAATTCAAACATTCACTTTCATTAATAGAGAAATAGATATCACAATGAACAGTAAAGCAAGAGCCATGAGACACGAGACACCAGAAATTAGGCTAGTAGCCAAGGAAAATCCCACAAAGGGAAAACCAAACCAATCTTTCCTTATAAGGGAGATAATTCAATTCATCAGTAGTACCTCAAAATATTCCAACGATATTCCAAATCGAACCTCAATATTTCCAAGTCAAAACTAGTCAACAAAGAGAGAAAATAGTCAAATCTGGTCAAAGTATTATTTGCAACAGAGAGGTAAACCTTTGGCCTAAGGTAGATCAGAACAGGAGGCCGGAATTTTTTAAAAGCCTCATTCAAACAATCCTTTGAAATTCTCAGTCAAATTCTCAGTCAAACTTGTAGTCAACCCAAGTCAACAGACCAAGAAATAGAATTAGAATCTCCAAAGTCAACACTACTCAAACAGAAACTAGAAGGCTAGTCAATGCAAAACATATTCTCCTTTGAATTATTCTCATTGGCGGATGTCTCTTTGCTATTTTAGATCAAATGATGTGTGATGAGATGGTGCCAAATGAACTTCAACAAGCCCTCACTTATATGTGATTTTGGAGGCGAATTTTCTACATGTGGGGTCGAATTGTGCATCTTAGGCTTAGTTAAACATAAAAATTTGAAGTTTCTCCATCAATTTTCCAATGAAAATACTGACCATAGCTACCCATTTTTCAACACTCCCTCTTAGCTAGGGAGGTACTTTTCATTCTCTCTCAAGATCAATCTCCCTGACGATTTGATAGGTCTCTCAGCCACAACCTAAGGGAGGGATCACAAGTACAAGTCTCTCTCTCTATAAATATCAATATATCGAACCAATATATAGGTCTCTCAAACAAATCTTAAGGTAGAGATAACCAGTCTCATAATAAGTAAAAATACATAACATCCAACACATCCCAAAATCCACAACCTTATGGCACATGGGTCAGTGCCGTACTAACCAGTGGGATCAATCAATGAGGTCAAACCAATCATATGCATATTGTAAATCTCCCCAACCATAAACAAGGTTTCTCGGTCCATGACCTAAGGGATTAATCCCTATCTCAATCCCCGACTATATAGTCTCTCGGTTCATGAACTAAAGGAGAGAACTTGAGATCAATCTCCTTGACCAATCCATAGGTCTCTTGAAAACTGTGTAAGGGAGAGGTCAAAAAATCAGTGTCCCAAACGAAACTAGCCTCTCGGTCATCATGACTTAAGGGATCATTCCATTCCTCATAACCAAGCTCCCTGACCAGACTCACTAGCCTTTCGTTCAATTGACCTAAGGGAGTGACAATATTCCCACCCAATCCATAGGTCTTTTAGTCGTAGCCTAAGGAAGATTGGCGATCATATGATGTTGTACAATAAATGATCCCTCTCTCTTAGAGAGGGGTTCTCAACAACTCCAAGTTTTTCTTTAAAATATGAAAACTTCATTCATGATAATGGATTTGTCAGAAAATCAACAATATGCTCATCAGTAGGGACATACTCGAGTCTCACATATTGCGTTTGGACAATATTTCATATGTAATGATACTTTATCTCAATGTGCTTCGACCTATCATGAACCACCAGGTTCTCAGAGAGCTTCACACATATTTTATTATCACAATATATAATGGTCAATTCCAACACTTGATCAAACAATATAGAAAACAACTTTCGAAGCCACATAACTTCACAACAGGTTGAACATGCAGCTATATATTCAATTTCAACCATACCCTGAGTAGAAAAAGCTTTCTTTCGACTAGACCATGAAATCATAGTGGAGCCCATACTAAAACATAATCCATAGGTGCTATTTCTATCATCATAGCTTCCAACCTAATCAACATCAGTGAATCCATGCAGTTTCCATTCTCCATTAGAATAATATCTCATACCATATTCAATGGTGCCACACAAATATCTCAGTATATGTTTCGCTACAAATCAATGCACATGTCAGGGGCTCAACCAAAAAATGGCTCAACATGTTCCTAACATAATAAATATTAGGTCTAGTGTTCACAAGAGAGTTCAACGAACCAATAAATTTGTGATGCATAGAGGGATCGATAAAATCAAAGTCACAATCCCATATTTTCTTAAAATGTTTCACCATAGGAGTGTCTATGGAAGTTCAGTCCATCATGCCAAACCTCTGAAGGATATGAATAATGTACTTTCCTTGGCCAAAAAAGATTCCATTAGGCTTTTTCCAAATTTCCAATCCAAAATAAAAATGCACAAGACCAAGATTCTTCATCTCGAATTCAAAAAAAACTCCCTTTTACATTGGACAATTAGAACTTCAACCCCTATAAGAAACATATCATCTAAATATAACAACAACATTAAGGTCTCGCCTTCAACAAATTTTAAGTACAAGTTTGGATCAACATTTCTCTTCTTGAAACCAAGACTTAACAATAGCCATCAATACAGGAGTGCCATGCACAAGGAGCCTGCTTCATCCCATGGGATTTCTTCAATTTGCAAACATGTGTTTCTCTATCATGAACCTCAAAACCTTGAGGTTGATTAATATACAATTTCTATTCAATGAACCCATTCAAAAAATTATTCTTGACATCCATATGATGAAATTTCCAACTTGAAATAGAAGGAAGATCAATGACATATCTGATAGTAGTATACCTGGAAATAGGGGCAAACATGCCTTTGTAATCCTCTCCCTCTTTATGGGAGAATCCTCAGGCCACAAATATTACCTTGTACTTTTCAACACTTCCATCAGCTGCATGCTTGATTTTGTAAATCCATTTTGAAGACATACTGGAATTCCCTTCAGGTCTTGTCACGATTTCCCAAATGTATTCTTCATTATAGATTGGTACTCTTCAATCATTGCATCTTTCCAAATTTGCTGCTCAACTACTTCCTTATATGTGGAGGGTTTGGATTCAATGATCTTACACATCATTGTTTCATAACCAGAATAATTCTTTGGATTTTTTCTTTCCCTAAAGGTCCTACGATATGCAGCATGTCCTTCAGCTTCCTCCGATGTTCTTTCAAGCCAAGAACATCTCTTTCTAGTCTTAGGTACATTGGCTCTTGGAGATTCAGTAAGTTCATGATCATCAAATTCTTCATAAGGATCTTGTTCCATTGGTTCAAGTTCTTTAGATTTTGATTACACGTTAGTTGGATCCACCTGCATCTCATCATCAAATTCCTCATCAAATATAACATCCCTGCATGTTTCAATAGAGTGTTGTATTGGAACATAGACCATAAAGGCCTTTGAATTTTCACTGTAGCCAAAAAAATTTCCTTTCTTCCTAGAAGTTTCCAACTTCATCCTTTTCTCCTTAGGCACATGAACATAAATAATACAACCAAAGATTCATAAATTATCAACAATTTGTCTCTCACCTATGAATACTTCTTCAGGAGTCTCGTAGTCGAAGATTTGACGTGGGAATCTATTTTTAACATAAACAATTGTTCTTGAAGCTTCTCCCCAAAGAAACATAGACAAATCTTGATCATGAAGAATGGCCTTGAAAACTTCCATAATAGTCTTGTTATTTATTTTGAAAATTCCATTTTTTTTAGGATAGTAGGGAACTATCATCTCCCTCTTAATTCTAGCATTCCTACAGGAAGCAATCAATTCCTTGGATACATATTCTCCTCTATTGTCGGATCTTAATTTCTTGATCCTTATTCATGTAGAATTCTCAACATGTGCTTTGAATTCATGAAATTTTTATAATACTTGTTCCTTGTTCCTTAAGAGATAAATCCATGTTTTTCGAGAGTAATAATTAATGAAAGAGACATAATACAAATTCCTACCCAAGGTCTTTCTAGACATAGGCACACAAACATCAGAGTGCACATGATCCAAGATTCCTTTGGATATATTATTGATGCTAATACATATTCCTTTAAAATTTTCCCCAAGGGCACATCCCTTGCAAACTCCATCATGCTCAATCTTAATTTCATGTACACCTTTAACAAAATATTTCAATCTAGAAAATGCTTTATAATAAACATGAACGTGCCTGTAATATTCCCATTTTTCCACAAGATAATTGGAATATTAGAGTTCTTAATTTTCATGATTAATTAAGTAAATAAGAGGGTGGAGGGACCCAAAAACCCATAGATGAATAAAATCCAATTTTGATGTGTGTATGTGGATATTTATGATCTAGTTCTACATTATGGAGTAGTGGAGCAACTTGTTAAATGAAGGAAGAGTGGAGATCATGGATCTTAAATGTAAAATCATGAGGATCTTGGAGGAGGTCAACTAAGATCATAGTGCATTCAAAGTAAGACCATAAAAGAATTATGATGAGATAGTGGAGGAATTGGTGCATCTAATGCACACATGATGGTGAGAGTGGGAATTAAATGTTGACATGATGGAGATCATGGAGAGACAACACAATCTTCATGGAGGCTAGTGGCCACATAGGCAATGCAGTTATGAGGTGGGCCTAGGCTATGGAAGGCTTATAATATATATAATGAAGATGAAGGCACAATATAAGGCATGCTTTGGATTATTATTTTTGAACTATTTAGATCTAGATTTTTTATTGGACATTTCTATGCACGCTTATGCTATTTAGCTAAGTCTGCAGTGCTATTTAGCACACAAGCGTTTTTGAGCAAAAATCCCACCCTTACCCACAGGGGACTTTGAGTTCCTACTCTGGGAAGGTTTCTATTGAGATTTATTCATCATCAGGCATCAATTCCATCTTCAGCCACACTCATATGTGCTTCCAACTATAGGAATAATGCAATTCCTGCTCAAGGGTTTGAGAGGTGGTGGTTATTTCTAGCACTTTAGCTAGGAAACCGATGGAGGATTCATCCTTTCACCTTGTGCTTCATGTTCAGACTTCCAGGAGCTATATATTCATATCTGGAATTTATGCCATTGTATCATACCTCCATGTAGCATCAATCCCCTCAAGGATTGAGTAGTCTAGTATTGTAGATCCATTAGAGGAGGGAAGTTTTCAACATTTCAGCTAGAAATCCTGTGGGGGCCATTTCTTCACCTTGGGCATATTATTTACATCATTCTTGAGCTTCATTGCAACATCCATCATCATTCTAGAGAGCCTCCATCCTTGACAACACATTTTTTGGTAGCAGTTGTGTAGCAGCAGCTGCAATTAGTGTACGAGGATAGAGGAGCTAGACCTTGAGCTTCTAGCTTGAGGATCTAGTGAAGAGATCAAGCCTTCTTGCATAGATCTGATTGTGTACCATATTGTAGCCATATGTTTACCAGATCTTGCTTCATATTTTCATACCCAATATTTATATGTGCAAGCCCTAAGAGGGTGATTTTCCTAGATTCATAGATCTGGAAAATCCTTTCTGGGTTATCTTGGGTATCCATCATAGAGGCCAGATCTACATTTTCAACATCATTGAAGCTCCAGAACTACCCAGATCTAAATCTAAATTTTGTCGACAGTTGCAGTCCCAGTAGTTGCAGTAGGGACAATGAAATTTTCCTTCTAGCAGTCCAGAAATTATGCAATCCCTCTTGTGGGGTCATTTCAGGGTCATTCTAGGCCATCTCTTTGGCTTGAGTGTCTCATATTTTGAGCACTCTTGTACTTGTTTATCCACCTCCACATAATAAAATGGCTCAGCTATTCTGTATATTTGTATGGTGTACATAGATTTATTGTTTACTTAGTTGCAATTCATCTATTGTGTTTTAGTATTACTGCATTCTCCCTTTTGGGATATTACAGTGGTATCAGAGCATGATCTTTGGCTCAGCTTGTGGACACTTCATCTTTTGCATAAAAAGAAGAAGAAAATAGTAAAGATCTATCATGAAGGAGGATTGAAGTTTTGCCACTCTACTCTTTAGATCCCTGCAAGATCTCTCCAAGGAGGTCAATCAAATGAAGAGAGAAAGTAAAAGGATGGATCCAAGAAGAGGATTTTATGAGGAAGGTCCAAGCACTTCCTATCAACATGAGAAGCAATCAGAGAAGCAAAGAGCTTCACATCATTTTACTAGATCCACTTTATTTGATAAGAAAGAGGACTGGTTTGAATATGAAGGAGACTTGGGGCATGAGACCCTAAGTAAATATCTGTTTGAGTACAAAGCACAACCTAGAGCATTGAAGGAGAATCTCTCTCTCCAACAATTCTTGCAACTCAAAGAAGAAAGAAGATCCCAAAGCAGCAATAGAAGAAAGAGGCATAGATTCTTCTTTCCTACATTTGATGGATCTTCCATAAGCACATTGAGGGCTTGGATGGAAGAATTAGATACCTACTTTTAGCTATGTCCAGTAGTAGAAAGAGATGCTATGGAGATTGCAGTGCTGCACCTAGAAGGTGAAGCAAGAGATTGGTGGTTCAATCACTTGTCCCATATGAAAGTGTCTGCTTATGCATATTTTATTCTAATATTGAAGAAGAGGTATGGTAGGAAGAAACCAAAGACATCTCACATAGTGACATCTCCCATCATTGAGGAGATATTACATTAAGAGCGCAAGGAGGATGTCCTCATTATCACTAAGGAGGAGGAGCCTCTACCACCACCACCAGCTGCATATGAATTACATCAGGAGGAGGATCACTTGTATCTATGCAATATGGTCTTGATTTCTTGACATTTGGAGCCCCATGCATTATTCATGAGATGCATGATGAGGAGGAGACATATACTAGCACTGGTACAATTGAAGAGATGCAACCATCATCATTACCAGTAGTTGGAGAGACTATTGCACTGGTTGGAGGAACTCTTGTGGATGTGCAAGATGTTCTAGGGATTCAACTTATCCAAGGTGTGCACATACTTTCATCTCATATTATTTCAGTACCTCATATTGAGATTTTTGAGACCATGCCATTAGGGAAAGTTCATAACCAAGGATTAGAGCACCTTGCTGGTTTGGAGCAGAAAATTATCATTGCATAGAGGACCCTTGATTTGATCAAGGAACAGATGTATAGCTATCCCAATTTTTCATGGTTGAGTTACACCCAACACTTTGTGTTGAAGTGTCGATTTGTAGAAGATGGGAGGAGCACAATCCTATTCAGTACAGTGCCAAACTATGAGTTTAGCATTGTATGTGGCCATGAGACAACACATGTATCACCATGCAGATCTACAAAGTTGTCACTTAACAGTAGTGATGATGAGAGGGCCCCATTATTCCTAGAGAATTTTGAAGGTAGCTTCACTCATGAAGCACTGGAGGGACATATGATAGATGGTGGAAATCTTGTGATGGAGAGTACTTTCCATTGTCAAGATGAAGTTTCCATGATGAGCATATCACAGCTCAAAGAGGGATCTCTACGGAGCCTTATGGGTTCCAATGGGCCTTTGATGAGAGGATCTCATGGAGAGACTTAAGTGGAGATGCACTTCAAAATTTCATGGAGTGCAAAGCTATTCACATGGAGGATGTTGGTATTCTACATTGGGAGGATACCAAGGTTGATCTTGGCATGATTCATCATCCACATTGGGATGAATGGATCCAGATGAAGAGTATAAGGTTTCCTACCTTCCTGTAGATCTATGATACTAGGTAGCAAGAAGCATGGATACGCTAGTTGCTTTTGGGTGAGTATGGATACTACCCAACAACTCACACTGGTGTGGTCTGTGCCAAGTATATCACTGATGACATCCAGCAGTAGGAGGCATGGCTGCGCTAGTTTTTGATGAGAGAGTTTGGACATCTCGTGATATATCTTATGTCCTTGTATTTTCTTTTGTTTGGGATATGCCTCATGTCTTTACATGTATTTTTGTTTGGGATATATCTCATGTTCATGTATGTACTTGGGTTTGGGATATTGCATAAATCTCACATGGTGTGGCATAAGGGAGCTTATTTGTATTGTTATGATGAGACATTCCACATGTCCATTAATATGTTTTTGCTTCATGACCTACATCATGATGATGTAAGGAAGCAACAAGAATCCTTGTTGCTTTGGTTACTATTGGGAGAGTATGGGCTGATTTCTTCCCATACATTTCATGACATTGATGGAGGATGGAAACATGAGGCCTTATAGCATTGGCTTCTGTTGGGGGATTATGGCCATTGTATTTGGTACAATGATGATGTGGTGTGGCAACAAGAGGCATTGTTGCGGTGGATTCTTTTGAGAGATTATGGCTCTCATATTTATATTGATGCTGATTTGGCATGGCAGTAAGAAGCATTGTTGTGGTGGCTTCTATTGAGAGAGTATGGCTCTCTTACTTGTTTTCATGATGATCTAGCATGGCAGAAGAAGGCTTTGTTGTGGTGGTTGTTATTGGGAGAATATGGTTTGACATTTTTCATGTTTTTCCATATGTCTCTACTTCTTGTTTTTCACTATGTTGATGTTATGTTTGGATCCTACATGGAAAACAGGGCTAATGATGAGAGCATTGATATATGCAATCTAATCTATGTCTCATGGGTTGGAGGGATAGTTCATGAGTTGGGACTTTCCACTTTGGGAAGGAACCACTTCATTTCATGTATCTCATGTATAGAGGAGATCTTTAGACATCATATGGTTTCCACTTGGAGATTCATTGATGAGGATAGGTATTTAAATTTTCAGTTGGAGGCCATTATAGACATTATAGAGAGGAAACTTTGGAGCCGGACATGCATGACACATTGTGATAGATGGGAAGGCCTTCCATATGAGGATGCCATTTGGAGGGAGGATGTTTGTTGTAACATCCACTTTTGCAGTTGCTTGAGGACAAACAACATTTTGGCGGGGAGGACTATAATATTCCCAATTTTCCACAAGATAATTAGAATATTAGAGTTCTTAATTTTCATAATTAATTAAGTTAATAAGAGGGTGGAGGGACCCACAAACCCCAGATATGAATAACATACACTTTTTATGCGTGTATGTGGATATTTCAGATCTAGTTCTACATTATGGAGTAGTGGAGCAACTTCTTAAATGAAGGAAGAGTGTAGATCATGGATCTTAAATGTAAAATAATGAGGATCTTGGAGGAGGTCAAATAAGATCATAGTGCATTAAAAGTAAGATTATAAAGCACTTATGATGAGATAGTGGAGGAAGTGGTGCATCTAATGCACATGTGATGGAGAGAGGGAATTAAATGTATACATGATGGAGATCATGGAGAGACAACATATTCTTCATGGAGGCTAGTGGCCACATAGGCAGCACAATTATGAGGTGGGCCTAGGCTATGGAAGGCTCATAATCTATATAATGAAGATGAAGGAACAATAGAAGGCATGCTTTGGATTATTATTTTTGATCTATTTATATATAGATTTTTCATTGGACATTTCTATACACGCTTATGTTGTTTAGTTAAGTCTGCAGTGTTGTTTAGCACACAGGTGTTTCTAAGCAGAAATCCTAGCCTTACCCACAAGGGACTTCGAGTGCCTACTCTGGGAAGGTTTCTATTGAAATTTATTCATCATCAGGCATTGGTACCATCTTTAGCCACACTCATATGTGCTTCCAGGTATAGGAATAATGCAATTCCTGCTCAAGGGTTTGAGAGGTGGTGGTTTTTTCTAGCACTTCAGCTAGGAAACTGGTGGAGGATTCATACTTTCACCTTATGCTTCATATTCAACCTTCTAGGAGATGAATATTCATACCCGTCATTCAAGATATTGTATCATACCTCCATGCAGTAGCAGTCCCCTCAAGGATTGTGCAGTCCAGTCTTGTAGATCCATTGGAGGAGGGAAGTTTTTATAATTTTAGCTGGAAATCCTGTGGGGGACCATTCCTTCACCTTGGGCATATTATTCCATCATTATTGAGCTACATTGTAGCATGAAACATCAGGCTAGAGAGCTTCCATCCTTAATAGCGCAATTTTTGGGAGCAGTTGTGTAGCAGGAGTTGCAATCAGTGGAGGAGGATAGAGGAGCTAGATGTTGAGCCTCTAGTTTGAGGATCTAGTGAAGGGATCAACCCTTCTTGCATAGATCTGATTGTGTACCATATTTCAACCATATTTTTGTCAGATCTTGCTTCAGATCTACATACCCAACAGTTATATGTGCAAGCCCTAAGAGGGTGACTTTCCTAGATTCATAGACCTAGAAAATCCTTTCTAGGTTATCTTGGGTATCCATCACAGATGTCAGATCTACATTTTCAACATCATCGGAGCTCCATAACTTCCTAGATCTAACTCTAAATTTTGTCAGCAGTTGCAGCAGGGACAATGCAATTTTTCTTCCAGCAGTCCAGCAGTGACGCAGCCCCTCTTGTGGGGTCATTCTAGGCCATCTCTTTGGCTTGAGTGTCTCATATTTTGAGCACTCTTGTACTTGTTTATCCACCTCCACATAATAAAATGGATCAAATATTCTGTATATTTGTATGGTTTACTTAGATTTATTGTTTAATTAGTTTCAGTTCATCTATTGTGTTTTAGTATTACTGCATTCTCCCTTTTGGGATATTACAGTGCCTTTGATGCCATAGTTCACAAAGATCAGTGGTGTTGTGTGTCAATGCTTAAATTGAATGTCCAAGGAGATGATATATGCCTCCAATATTTCACACAAAAATTACCTTGGAAAATTCAGAGGAGGCATCCTTCTTCCATACTAGAAATTTCCCATCAACTAAAGCAATTCTATATCCTTTTCCTTCAAGAGATGAAATAGAAAACATGTTCTTATTCAAACCATGAACATATTTAATGTTGTTAATTTATACATTACCTCCTGCTTCCAATTTGAAGGTTGACAAACCAATGCCCTTAACTTCCTATTTTCCATTATCTCCGAGATCAACCCTTCGAGAAATATTCTTTTTACCAATTCATAGATATCTTCACAACCCCAAATCATGTTCCTAGAGACACCACTATCCACCAACCAAATTTCATCATGACCTGCAATGGAACCCGTAGAAGCAGAAGAAAATGAGTATTATGTAGAAAATCAACATAGATTCAAATTATCTTGTAATATGCTAAAAATGAATACTTTAATCTATTCTACAAATTGCGGAAACCAATTATGATCGCAAGATCACATGATAATGAAAGAGAAATAATTTCAAATGCACAACATAAATATTTATTTGGGGAAAACCTCAGCTAAAAACCCTACTATTTGTATATTACATTAAGTCAAGAATATGAAACAATACAATGCTTCTCTCAGGCTTGAGAGCTCTCTGCACTATCTCTAACTGTCTCACTTTGATCCAAGCAATTTTGGTCCAACACTTAATCAATTTATTGCCTCTGGATTCTCAACCTTGCTTTCGCAATCCCTAGGGAAATTGAGCCCCTATTAATTAAGAAGTTCCCAATAATTTATTTCACAATACATCCAAGGAATCATGCTGACCTCATGCATGAATTGTAGAATTTTCTAATTATACAACTGCTAGTATACTTCTATTGCGAAGATAAATCCCCTTTGCGGACATAGGCGATCTCTCTAGCCCTAGTGTGGGTCTAGCAACTTACGAGACTATCTACTGCAAGATTTCTTAGCTACTATTTAAAACAAGATAAGAAAGGAAATAGGCCTACCTCTTCCTGATGTTATGCTTGAATCCTTTGATGATGGCCTCGATCCACAGTCCCTCAGGCTCACTCCTCACTACTAGTGGCATACAATTACCTGCAGGAGATCAATAAAAAATAACAAACGTAATCCAATACAAAACATACTTTGAATATCAAATATCTAACAAATCAAGGAACATTAGACTCTTTGTATAAAAGATTAGACAAATATAGAAAGGAAACACCAGATATTTTATTAATAAATATGAAAAAGAGAGCATACAATTGTGGCCTTGATGTTGGAGGCCTCCCTTTGGTGATGTCTGAGTCCTTCACCAAAGCTCTTAAAGCACTCCTTCTCCCAGATATCTTAGGCATTATCACAATACATGGATGCAAAGGAAAATGAATGATCAGACCATCCCAACAATGACCAACCAGTAGTGGAAGGATGGGGATCAATTTATAGGAAGGGAGGGGGAGTTAGGAGCCCATGAAAGAAGGAGGAAGGCCCACTTTTCAAGGGAGAATTCCCCATTGATAAGATCAAAGCTCTAAATGAGAGATCTTGACCCTATCTCCACCGAATAACATCCATATCGCCACCCTGGAAACTTATAAAGGTCGAAGCTTCTCCTCTATTTGAGGAAACACTGCTAGAAAGGGTTCAACATGGTTTTCTCAGTAAAAAGAGTGCTGATAGTGCTAGGCTAGAACTATAAACCTGCCATCAACATGGACAGAAAACTAGAGAAGCACTTTGACCCAAAAATTTAGGGTTTTAGCTAAGTTTCTTTAATGATTTTTCAATGTATCTTTCTTTTAGTCTTTAGAGGATGTCTTTATGTATTTTTCCCAGGTGGGTATACTGCACAGGATTCATCACAGGGTACTTCAAGATCGGGGACGGGAAGTGAGCAGGGTGAAAAATTATTGTGTAACAAATTCCCCCCAAAGCATGAAGGCATAATGAGGAGTGATGGGTGAAATTATTTACAAATGAAGGTAGAGAACTTGGAATACTGCTAGGAAACCTACAAAATAAAACGTAATACAATATATGAAATATATGATATGAATATGACTAAAAACATGTCTTTGGACTGGGCATCAATAACACATGAACCCATGACATGTTCACAACCATTCACCTGAAGGAGATCATGGAAATAGATCCACGTCATGGATGCAACCATTCGTATAGACAAGATCATGTGTAGAATCATGAATACTCAATAAATCCACACAACTTAGATAATGGAAAATGTGATCCAAGGTCTTCGTCTCGATCTCAATCTACCCCACATATGAATCTAGCCATGTGAATAGATGTTCTGATGTTGAACATGGTAGAAGCTACCTGATTACCGGTCAATGATGAGAACCGTTAATAGGCACAAGAGAAACCACCAATAATGGAAATGGTCCTCAAGGTACAAAAACACAATATACAAGTATGAATAAATTTGTTGAGGCTGAATAATTGTAGAATCATTCGATCGAAGGCTAATGAGGTGAACTAGTCGTTGAACGTGAAGAACTTGCCGTCAAGGCATGCAAGCTCCAAGGTACTGAAAAAGAGTTCCTAAAACATCTTCCTGGATAATGAGATGAAGTCGACAGGAAGTAATTCATCGAAGGAGGGCCATAATTATTACCACATCATCGACATAAAACAATGGCTACATCAAGATAATATGAGTGACTCAGGACTGTTACAGAGAGGTTCAAATAAGCAGAGGATGGTTGACTTTGACAAAAATAACTTCTCTTGAACATATTGGTAGAGGAGTGTGGCATAATTTGACTCAAATGGGTTCAGAGGTCATGATAACATAAATAGTGATCAAATGGATTTCCCAAACCATGAAGAAAAAAATGATGAATGAAGGATATCCCCAACCCGACACGAAATGTGGATGAGTGTCATCTTCAAGAGCGACAAGCTACCCAAAACACATAAGATGTTCCACTTTCAATTTTACTACATTATTGCTAACGAGTACCTCTTTATTTTTGATAGCCAACGTGAAGAGGATAACATATGTTGAGCATGTAATTTCATTCTTTGAATGAATTCATCCTAGTAATTTTAACGAGCCCTAGGAAGGAGGAACTCGGTCTCATCATGGTGACAAGTCTTTCTCCGTTAATTTTAACGAGTCTAACAGAAGAGTAACCTGGTATCTTTTTCATGTCTAGGGAGTTTGAAAAAGTAATAAAAAATAAAACTCCATCATGTCCCTTTTCATAAATCATCCCTCGAATCTGAAAAGGTAGAAAATAATATTCGAGAGAACCTCTTGACCATGTTCTGTAGAAATTTGAATAATTGTTAAATTATTCACTGAGATTATCCTGATCACACACTATTTGAGATTCATGCATAATACATAACCTCTTCTACTATTGATCATCAATTTGCGGAAATTAAACAATCGCATGCGCACATTAAAACCATAAACAATCACACATATAAACACAGTATTTATGGGAAAGCTTAAAGCTGAAAACCCCCAACTATCTGTATATTATAATGATAAATATCATGTAACAATCATAGTACAAACTCCGCACAAGCTCTCAGCACTATCTCCAATTGTTACACACTACACAAGCTCAGATCATACAAATCACTTGCTCCAATCTGCTCCACCTGTTAGCCAGCCTCTACTGCGCAATCCAATATGGATAATCATGAGATCAAGGTTCAAATCCCACCAGTATGTACTGCGCAATCCTCATTGGCTTCTCAATCAATGTGTGTGCAAATCTCATGCACCAGTATAGTCACAACTGATAGTCACACTTTCTCTTTCACCTACCTCTCCACTGGTCTCCATTGAAACTGTCCATGCACTGCAGTTAACTGACGTATTCTTTAGTTGATTTATGAGTTAATAATTAATGAATTAATTCACACCACTCTCACTAATTGTATCAATCAGTTAGACTAGATACAACTAGCTCAACTAAGTTAAACTGAACACAACTCCATTAACTGTCCCATCGACTCCACCAAACTCTGTCACATGAGTTCTAACTGAAGTCAACCATGCAATAGCTCCACTAAACCCCAGGAATAGCGTAATTCCTTCTGTCAGCTGTATGTGCCACATCCAGGCATCAAACTGAAGTGATCCAAGAGGATAAGATAATGTTTAGAGTCCAAACATTAATAAGAGCTAATAATATTCGACATATCTATTTTTAGACTGGCAATCTAAAAATAGATTCCGCCCATTATGTCTAAAAATAGAAGTCCATCTATTTCTTTCGACTTGACCAACCACCCACAAATAAAATCCTGCAACTCATAGAACATGATGCATATGTCTAAAAATAGACTTTGCGCCAAAAATACCCTACGGGCCCACTTAGTGAAGGCGACTCCTTTCCACTAAGCTCCTCATCTTGTTGCAATCTCAACATGTTCGGTCAAGGTATTCCTTTTTCATAAATAGTTAATCTCATCCTAAAAAAGGGGTAAACGTATACTGAGACCATGCCAATTCATTTACTTAATGAGTTCCAAAAGACAAGTACTCGACAATATTTTCATATTTCGAGTCATAAAAGAGCTGAAAAATGACTCCAAGGGGGTTCCTTTTTTGTTTATTTTTACAGAGTCTGAAAAATAGATAAAATAAAACTCGTCGCATTAGAAATAATCACTAGGATCCTGTTGTTGTGCAAAAACAACAAATCACTGATATCTAGGAAAAATAATAAAATAATGGTCAAAATATCTTCAAAAATATATAAATAGATAAAAAGTAAATCATTTTAACCATTCTATTTGGAGTAAATTGTGAAAGTGCATTTTAACCCTTTTTTCCTTCAAACTACAGATCAGTGGTGTGGCCGATCCAGGATACCATTCGACAATCGATCAACTGCAGGTAAAAATTCAAACTTTTCTCTTTAATTTAATTCCATTCTTAAGTGGTTTATCTTAGAAATTTTGGGTTTGGGGGTAGAATTCCAAATTTTATTTTCACTGGCGATCAGCGTGGGTTCGACCTATCGGACCCGCGCTGATTGCTCTTAGCCAGTCAAGGCAGTGGGTCATCAATGTCTTTTTAATTCTGACAGGAAAAATGACCGCGGGGAGGAATTTAAAACAAGAAAATCGCCCATTTCAAATGATTCATTTCAGAAACTACTCCAATGAAAGCTCCTAAAATTCCATTTTAACATGTTTTGTTGGTGTTTTCAGTGAATATGGCAATTGAATGGAAAGAGAGAGGCCATGAGGTGGAAGACCACCAAGCTCTCCAAGAATAAAATTGCATAAATGCACTAAGGAATTGTGGATTGCTCAAATTATTCCAGAATTCAGGGCTAACAACTCAGTTGGAGTTGCTTGAGTATTTGATCAGAATATGGGATGTGGATCACGAAGTTTTCATAATTGGGTATCAAGAAATTGAGTTAGAAGTCATGGAAATATACTTCATCACAGGGTTGTCCAGGAGAGGGGAGAGAATCCAACTCTTCAGAGCTCATGCTGGAGGGGATAGCACTAGCATGCTCATCCAGAGACATTGTCCAGGGGCCAGAAATATTAGCAGTGAGAAGGTAGATATAAAAAAAATCACAAATCTACATTTGCAGACAATATTGCATTGTATGGCCAGAGTAGTTGGATCCCAAGCGTTTCATGAAGCAATGAAGTCCCAGTTCCAGTATGAAGTGGATTTTATAACTCCCACAATATTTAAGTGGTGCGAGGGGTTGTTAGCCAATATTAAAAGCCAACTAACCAAGTACAAGACAGGGCGAATGAAACAGTTTAGATATGGATCCATCCTAGATACCTTCTTCTTGAAGAGAGTGCCTCTGTTTCAGTACCAGTGGTTAGAGATATATGATCTAGAGCCGAGGGATCTGAGGCCATTGAGGTGGTGCGATAGCATGCCCCGTTAGGGAGGGGGTCAATTGATGCACTTTACGATAGCGTTTTTCAGCTAGCTACATCATCAACTAATCTTGGTTGAGGACTATGCATATGCAGGCACCGATTTCAGAGGAGATCCATATCTAACTCTTCCGTCAGGCGCATAGTGGTCCGATGCAGGTAAATATATATATTTTTTAATTTCTACTTTTTAATATATTTTTATGTATTCTGAGATCTAAACTAATGATGTTTTTACAGATGTTGGACCTGAGAGACCAACCGGTATGTCCTTGGTTGCGAGGAGTAAATCTCACCAAATCAAGTATGTTCCTTATGAGGAGGGAGAATACCCACTAGCGGAGGTGGATTATAACTTGACAGGCCTCATGAGAGGAATCCTAGAGTACGTTACATTTGACGAGATTCCACTGTGTTACTAGAGGAATATAGTTGGGGTCCTAGGCAGACTGTGCTAGTTACTTTGGCAAGTCATCTCAGCAATCACATGCTATCATGAGCACCATGTGGGTGGATAATAACCTTTAGTTTATATTTTGTATTGATATAAGCTCATAGAGCCATTTGTGTCACAGAACACACATTTTTTTAGATTTTGATGTAACAGACTTGACATACTTGATATATATATATATATATATATATATATATATATATATATATATATATGCATGTTTCTATGAATAGTAAGTGTTCATGTATCATGATGACGTATTGGTTTTTTACATGTTATGAAAATGTCTATCTAATACATAAATTTCTAATGTATCCGTTATGTATTAAAATTTCTTGGAATATGTTGATATATAATGTAATCAAAATTCCTTTCCAATAATCGAACACGTAAATACATGCACCAAATTTGAGGGTTTCTTACTGAATAATGATTATTTAATTGCAACACAACGAGTTGTGAGTCTAATTTGACCACCAAATCTCTAATACTGATATCAATTGCATTCGAAAATAGCTCAATAAACACACTATATTCTTAGTTGTTTGACCCAAATAAATGCCTTGTATATTAAGCAACTCGCCGTCAGGGGCAAAGAGTGCCCATGATGCGGAAGATAAGTTCTACGTGCTATGACAAGCACTATCAGCAAAATCGACAAAATGGTTCGATGACATCTGTAAACCAAGTGGAACATGAGGTAAGTAGAGGAAACATGTCTACAAAGAAAATAATCACACCAAAAATCTAAAAGATCACATTAATGTACAAAGTACCATACTTAGGGTCAAGCATAATACTTCTTTAGATAGAGCTCAACAATGAACTCATATGACTGATTTCCATCATGATTAATAGAAATAAACCCACAGTTCTACCCTTGATATAGCTTGTGAGCATTACCTCAATCAATTTTGTGATAAAATTCATAACAACGATAAATTTCCCATGCCCCTTGGCCAAGTAAGGGTTACAAAGCATGGAAATAATGCCCCCGTCGGAAAATGACCAAATGGTAAGAACAGGGTCGAAGGGAGTGGGTGGGTCACACTTTTTGAAGAAAGCACTATAAATATTGAGCTCATTAGGAGAACAAGAAACTCAGAAATAGACATTCTTGACAAGCCCTGATTTAATAGAGATGTCAATTGGAATCGTAGTAGAAATGGTTCCCATGTTTCGTTCAGACAACATGTCATGAATAAAAAATGGGATTCTGAAGCGAGCCGGTCGATACAGACAAAAAAAGGGATTCAAGACAAGTGAAGGTCCAACCTAGGCTTGGGATAAATGAGGAACAATGATGGCCATCATACCACAAAGTTTATTCAAGAGACATAACCTCCACGATACTTTCTTCGGTGGGGAATGTCTCCTTCAAGGGATCATCTGAATCTAAAGAACCAAACCAGGGAGACTACGTATAAGTGTCCAGGGATGAAAACAATTTTTCATTGGTTTCAAAAACAACCTCAGAAGCTAGAAGAATATTCTGATTCATTTTTTTGCATGGACAAGAGGAATAACGTCACCAAAGCTTTCAAGCTGGTCAGGACTAAGAAAAATCCATGGATCATGACCAAATGATATCATGTTGATAGTAGCAAAATTAGGAAGGCAAGAGTGGAAATATTCCCGTAAGGGAAGAGTCCTTGAAAAGGCCTGACCCAACATTATCATAGAGGGAATAGGTATTCCCAACATATGGAATGTTTCCAGTTGAAGAATCAGAGGAAAAGAAAGCGAGTTGATCGACAGTAACAATCTTCCCTTGAGGAGGAAAGTAGAGAACACGGAAGACGGTGGAGACCATGCAAACCATCACATGGGTCCAAGTGCGTCCAAGAAGGAGGTTGTAATTCAGGTGGGCATCTAACGCCTCCACTTCCAGGTTCACTATATTTCCATCCAAGACAATGGGAAAATATTTTAGAATACCGTACGAATGAGAACCTATGTCTTCGAAAGATTCCAAAGTGTTTGGGAACTGACTCAACGGAGGACAGCCAATGGATTTCCAACAAGCGATAGACATGATATAGGTAGAAGCACCTTCATCAACAAAAATCCTATGAATGGTTTTCCCCATTACGGTGACTAGAAACAGAAAAACCCCTTGAGATGGGAGATGAGGAACAAATTTCTGAAGATCGAAAGTAAAGGTTGGAATCCATCAGATCAATCCCTCCAATGGAAAATAATAGTGCCTTCCATTGTGATGGACACGACTGAAGGACTTCCAATTCCGACATCTCCAAAGGAGCTTGAGCTAAATCATCTACAATATTATAGTGTTGAGCATCTCTTGCATCCAGATTATAAGACGACTTCCTAATAACATCGTTTGGAGGTGGTTGGATAATGGAATCACTACTAGGTCTCTCAATCTGGAGAGGACCAGAACTAGGAGGTATGGAAGAGGAAGGGTTATCTGTGGCATCCTGTTCCATAGGAGCTTTCGATGGATTCATGAAATATTTAGATCATGTGGTGACATAAATAGGTTTTGTGCCAGCCATAAAAACTTGGGAGTTTCTGGACGTAGAGGGTTGATCGACTATTTACATTTTCTAAGAGGGAAATGGCTCTTTCAAGACAGTCGGAGTCCTGGGCGCACCCTTCAAGAGACGGGAAACTTCGTCACGCTGAGGAAAATCCTTGGTGTAATGGTCGTCATCACATATAAAACAAGGATATTTAGGCTTGCATTTGGAAGGTTCGTCAGCAGATGACTTATTGGAATCCTATTTAGGGTTATCGAATTTGAATTTTCCTTTCCCCTTTTTCTTACCTTTTGAAGATTTTTTTCTGCGGTAGATTGGACAACATTTACCTCAGGGGTTTTATCAGGATTCTTCTAGTTATTAAAAATATTGGAGGGTGTAGTGGTAGAAGTAGACTTAGACTTCTAGGATGATCTGAAGGAAGTATGTTAGTGTTGTTGTGCTAATTACTCTTTCAGATTCTGAAATTTTTTTTCTTATGTGTCCTTAAGGGTTCAAGTTCTCTTGCAAATTTTTGAGTCTCATGAGTTTTTTTCATGTTAATTTAATGAAAATTTTAACATAAAATAAAGGCTAAACAACAAAAAATAAAATTATAGTACATCACCACACAACAAATCAACACAAGAATTTGATGAAGGATTTCACCCCTCCTGGGCTACATCTCCTGGTCCAACTTCCATGGCTTGGGCCTCTATATTATCCTCAAATTTGAAAAATGATGTTTTTACAATGATTTTATGCTCTTGAAACTAGCACTAATGAGTCTAGAATGCCCAAAAATGGTCATATAGCCTCTTTCTACACCTGATTTGGTTGAAAACTCCAAAAGTTATGACCATTTCTAGTTTCTCCATAATTTCTGGCTGAAATTTAGCTAACTGGAGCTAAATTCGGTTAGTTGTCACTAAACTGGCAGTTCCAGTAGATTTGGTGGATCGCCAAACTAATCCTATTTCGTGTAATTAACCCTCATTAACTTAATTAAGCATGTTTAGTGCTTTAATTTGTGCTTAGTGGTAAACACTGGATTATCATTAAATAAATGAGGTTAGGGGTTAATTAAACTGGGTTAAATGTTAAATCTGCATTTAACATTTTGGCTTCGCCGGTGGTCATAGCTACTGGTCATATACGTTGGGGGTTGGCCCCCTCTCCCCCTGAAGACAACTTTTCAAAACTTTAAATATATATGCAACCGCAATATGGTTAAGACCTTTGGTGTGGCATGGCGGTAGTTGACATGTGTGTTGTGTTGGAGGTTGCAGGGTTAAACCCTGACGCTTCCATCCGTACTTAAAACAAATTTTTTACACCACCATTGGGGGGGGGGGGGCACATGCGGCCCTAGGCTGCACCACAAGACCTCTCCCCATTGGCCCACTTTTAGCCAAAAATAAATTGCCACAAACCACAAATTTGAACTAGTAAGAAACTGCCACTTGGTAATCCCTAATTCGCCAGTGTAAAATTGACCAAAAATTGACCCTGCTCAGTCAGAATGCCACGTCAGCAGTATGGACTACTAACTGGGAAACCTGTCTATCCTTTTTTTTTAAATTACTTGTTTATCAAAGCGAAAAAAACTCATTTCCGTGAGCATACGGATTCCATTTTGCATGAAACGAAGTGTGTCTGATTCATAACGAAGAGAACTACGTGATATTTTAGGTTTTGAGCCATTCTGAGAAATTTTATTTTTGAGCATAAAACTAAGCCCCTGATCAGAGGAAGCCTTTGGCGCACTACTATCAACATGGGCCACTAACCTAATAATTCCATCAATCATAGGCCTGGTATGAGGTTGAGATGGTTTCGAATTGGTTGAAGGTTGTGGTGCATCAGGTAGGAGCTCAGACAAAGTTCCAGATTAGGAATAAATCAAATTTAGATATTGAGCTTGGGTGATGATTTCCTCTTTAGTCACACAACCACCCATAGCTAGAACTTTGGAAATTTTCGAAACAAAGGATTTAGTGAACCATTCGGTCAACAACTGATCAGGGATCTTGAATTTGATGAGACGACGTTTGTGCCTCCAGTCATGAAGATGTTCTGAAATATGGGTAGCATTTGACTACTTCAAAGATGTGACAAGGTGGGTGTTGGTCTCATATCAAACATGTAGCTAGAAGTGAGTGAGGAAGTCCATGGCCAAAGTGTTAAAATTGAAGAAGACACCTCAACGGAGTTCAATCTACCATTTGGGCACGACACTTGTCAGAGTGCGCTGGAAAATACGTAGAAAAATTGGATCGTCAACCCAAGAGTTGGAAGAGCACAGTAAGTGGTACATCATGGCATGGGGTTGGGCTTCTTCCGCATATTTTCTTTCAAACTTTGGACAATCTCCTGGAATTTTGGTCGAAACTAGCGGCCAATGCAACATATGTTGGATGGGGTCATTTGTAAGCTTAGACACACCCGAAAATTTCAACGTTACGAAAAATGGCAAGGGAGGATGGTGAGGAGAAAATAGTATTGAGAAGTTACCCATCTAAGGGTTCCAACCTGGTTGATATGGATTTTTCCCCCAATAGGGAAAATTTTGACCATGTTGTGCGTACTGCCCCCATTTTTGGTAAGGACCTTGTCGCAACTTTTGCTGAAAGTAGGGACCCTTTTGGAGCTGTTGATAAGGCCCCTGCTGGGTATGAAATTGTGGTCCTTGCTAGACATAGGGTCTAGTATGATGTCCTTGTTGAACATGAGGTCCAACTTGAGGTCCTGGTTGGGTCTGCTGGTACTGAGGGATCTGCTGATATTGAGTACCAGGTTGAGGCCCAGTCTAGGGTTGTTGGTACTGACCCTAAGGAGTTTGTTGGTATTGGACACCAGGTTGATTGGGGTGAGCACCAGGTTGCCCCAAAGGGATATTCATACCAACTTGGGTTTGAGATCCAAACTGAGGGTTAGTCACAAAAATACCGGCTGGATGTTTTGGATGTTGGACATACTGCTTTGAGACGTTTCGTCTAGGAACATACTGATACTGCATATTCGGTTGTTGAACATATTGATAGGGTATGTTGGGTTGCTGAACATATGGATATTTTACATTTAGTTGTTGGATATGGGGCTGCTGAACCTGAGAATACTAAACATGGGGATGCTAATAAACAAATTGAGCTGAAGTAGGTTGACCACTTGATGGATCATTTCCTATGACAATATTTTTTGGTTGTGAAAGAAATGTTCCACCTAGACTAGCGTTGGGTTGTCCCACCCTTGAAACGGGTCCAGAGTTCAGATGTCCCCCACTCAAAATGGGAGGTACATAAATAGGATTGGATTGCCCCCTAGGAACAGATGAAATTGTAGATTGTCCACTCAATGGTGGAACCACAGTAATCATAGATAGTGATAGGGGGGTAGAGGATCATATTGAAATAGTAATTTTACCTATTGTCATTGTAGGTCAAAAAATAGGTTGAGATATGACAACCATTTTCGAAATTAATGGGATGGAAGATGGGGGAATTCCCATTGACCAAACGGGATCCAGAAATAAAGGTGTGGCTCTAGAAGCTCCTAAAACAAGGCTTCCAAGAGAGGAATACCTATGCGGAAGTGAATATGCGACTTGAATATAGGGTATTTCGGTCCCACTTCTTGTATCTTAAGGAGTGGTGATGTAAGGGTAGCCTTTAGGAGTAAAAATGGATGATATGTCTTCCAGAATGTGAGTTGAAATGCTTTCTTGTGAAGTGCTCTGAGGAGCACTCATGAATGGAATATCATTAGTGTTAAATGCCATTTCGGGAGGAAAAAAATGACGGACAATAGTCCAAGATGCTACTGGAGATGCATCAAGGGGAACAACGGTTCGTAAAAAGGAATATAATCTTGTTGAAGTGAGACCACTAATGGATCGAAGAGTGGATTTGGAGGAAAGACCGTAAACTGTGTAGATGGTTCGGGACTTTCCGGCTCAGGATCCTCAGATGATGATGAAAGAAAATTTTAGGCGATGGTCGCGATGAGATAGGTTGTACACTTATGAAAATTCCAAGTTCAACACCTTGAGTTTCAAGGGGTCCAAATAGAGTCGCTAATTCTATTGTGAAGATAAATCCCCTCTACGAACATAGGCGATCTCTCTATCCCTAGAGTGGGTCTAGAAACTTACGAGAATATCTAATGCAATCTTTATTAGCTAATATTCAAAAAAAGATGAGAAAGGAAATAGGCCTACCTCTTCCTGATGCGATGCTCTAATCCTTTGATGATGGCCTTGATCCATATTCCCTCAGGCTCACTCCTCGCTACTAGTGGCATATGATTGACTGAAAGAGATCAAGAGACAATAACAAACTTAATCCAATACAAAACATACATTGAATATCGACTATCTAGAAGATCAATGAACATTATACTATTTTTATAAAATATTAGAAAAATATAGAAAGCAAACACCAGATTTTTTATTAATAAATATGAAAGAGAGAGCTTACAACCGTGGCCTTGATGTTGGAGGCCTCCCTTTGGTGATTTCTGAGTCCTTCGCTGAAGCTCTTAAAGCACTCTTTCTCTTGGATAGCTTAGGCGTTATCTCAATACAAGGATGCGAAGGAAAATGAATGATTAGACCAGCCCAACAATGACCAACCAGTAGTGCAAGGACGGGGATCAATTTATAGGAAGGGAGATGGAGTTAAGAGCCCATGAAAGAAGGAGGAAGGCCCACTTTTCAAGGGATAATCCCCCATTGATAATATCAAAAGCTCTAAATGAGAGAGCTCGAACCTATCTCCACTGAATAACATCTAGCTCGCCGCCCTGAAAACTTCTAAAGGTCGAAGCTTCTCCTCCATTTGAGGAAACACTTCTAGAAAGGGTTTAGCGTGGTTTTCTCGGTCAAAATAGTGTTGATAGTGTTGGGATAGAATTGTCAACCTGCCATCAGCATGGGCATGCAACTAGAGAAGCACACTGACCTAGAAATTTAGGATTTTAGCTAAGTTTATTCAATGATTTTTCAAGGCAACTTTCTTTTAGTCTTTAGAGGATGTATTTATGTATTTTTCCCAGGTGGATATACCGCACAAGTTTCTTCAGAGGGTACTTCAGGATCAGGGATGGGAAGTCTGCATGGTGACAAATTATTGTGTAACAAATTCCCTTTAACTCCAATCTCAACCGGGTCTTCCTCAGAACTTACATGCAACAACTATTTATAGATAATATTCAATTATTTGATTGATCAATGCATGTGAATTAAATCTGATTTAATTCACTGGACCTCTCACTAGCTCCTCCATTAGTTAGAACTAGTTAAATCAGTTTTAACCAAAATAATTAAGTTAAATAATTATAACTCAAAATAAATTGTAACTGGACCCCCTAAAACTTAGAGAGAAATCTACATGCCTCCAGTTTGACCCTTGACTCTAATTGAGTGAGCTAACTAAGTCTTCTCAACTTATTTAAATCGTAAAAGCTATCATGTGATGTGGAATTACATTTTCCTTCTAATTTAATTAAGGGAAAATTAAATTAGAAGCCTCTTCTTGTTTCAAATTTCAACACTCCCTCTCATCAAGAAGGGGATTATCTGCTACCATGATCCTACCTCTTTGGAACTCTAATTTTCCTCTTAACAATGCCTTCATCAAGATATATGCATCATGCTCCTCTATAGGAATGTACTCTAATGACATAATCCTCCTTTGCTTACAATTTATGAGATGGTGATATTGGATATCAATATGTTTGGACCTGTCATGAAAATATGGATTAACCGAGAGTTTTATGAAACTCTTTTTACCACAATATATCATTGTCGGATCCATCCGATGATGAAACAAACCAACATGTATCTTCTTCATCTAGATGGCCTCACACGTTGCTTGACTAGCAACCATGTACTCTTCCTTTGCTGAACTAAGTGCAACTGATCTATGATTCCTGTTGTACTAGGAAACTGTTGTTGACCCAATGTTGAATATGCCTCCTGATGTACTCTTCCTATCGAATGGACTCCTTGCCCAATATGCATCTGTAAAGCCTTGAATATTCACTCCCTCTGTCCACCTGTAACATAGCTTAAACGCTATAGTGTTTCTAAGGTATCTCAACACATTATTTCCTACCTTAGAAAAGAGCTTGGTAGGATTAACCATAAATTTACTAATTTGGTTAACTACATAGCATATGTCTGGTAATGTGCTCACCAAATACATGAGTGAACCCACAAGCTTCCTGTAGATGTTAGCATCTACTACTTCGCTTGAAGTAGCATCCTCCTTCCTCCAATTTCCTGCTAGAGGAGTCTCGATGGGTTTGCTACCTTCCATGTGGAACTTCTTCAGAATCTTGTTGCCATAATTGCCCTGAGATAAAAATATCTCCAAATCTCTTTTCCAAATTTCCAATCCCAGGAAATAATGTAAGAGCCCCATATCCTTCATCTCGAATTCTCTTGCAAGATCCTCTTTGCAAGACTTGATGAGCTGCTCATCACCTGTCAGTATCAAATCATTGACTTGAAGTACAATGATCAAAATTTTACCTTCTACCACAATATGGTAAATATTTGCATATGTTTCACTCTTGGTGAAGCCCAACCTGGTGAAGTAGCTGTCGATCCTAGTGTACCAAGCATAGGGTGCTTCTTTTAGTACATACAACACTCTCTTGATTCTGTACACATGCAACTCTTTGTCTAAGGTCTCAAAACCTTCCAAATACTCAATGTACACCTCTTCCTCAATCAATCTGTTGAGGAAGGATGTATTTACATCCATTTGATTTATCTGCCATCCCATATACGTTGAAAGTGCAAGGATGGATCTGATTGATGGGTACCTTGCAAATGGTGAAAATGTATCCTTATAATCAACCCCCTCCACCTGAGACAAACCTCTCGCCACAACTCTGACCTTGTGTTTCTCCACACTCCAATCTATTTCCTTCTTCACCTTATAGATCCACCTAAATCATACAAATGACTTCCCCTCCGGTCTTGGGAAAACTCCCCATGCACTATTTATGATAATGGAGTCATACTCCTCAACCATGGCATTAACCCAAACTAGTTGTTGCACTACTTCCTCGAAAGAGGATGGCTCTATCTCTACAATATTGCTCATAATAGCCACGTAACCAGTGTACTGCTATGGAGACTTTATCTGCCCGCGCTATGATGTGGGTGCTCCCACATTCTCTCTAGCATCAAGCACCAACTTGTTAGCCTATTTGGTGTGATTCCTTCTGTCTCGGGATGTATCTACATGAGTGGGTGCTTCCATTCTTTGTTCTTCTTCTTGTGGCTGCTCCACATCTTGAGGTTCTTATTTTGGAGCCAAGAGCTCCTAAAATGCATACAACTGAAGCTCCCTCTCAAGGGAAATTCACATGGCCTTCTCTTCATTGAATTTCACATCTCTTCTAACCACTTTCATCCTATGTTCTTGCATGTACACCTGATAGTTGTGAGGTGTATTGGTGTACCCAAAAAATATTCCCAACTCAGCTATTAGCTATAGCTTTTTCCTTGGCATATTTGGTTACATGGAAATAAATTGATGAACCAAAAATTTTAAAATGTGCCACATCTGGTTTCTTACCTGAAAACTCCTCCTCTGGTGTACTCATCCCAAGAATCCGATAAGGAAATATGTTCTGCACAAATACTATTGTGTTGCATGATTTAACCCATAGATGAAATGTTAGGCCCGGATCATGCAACATCGCTTGTGCTATTCCCACAATAGTTTTATTCTTCCTTTTTGCAACCCCATTCTGTTGTGGGTTATGAGGTTCTATCAATTCTCGCCAAATTCCTTTTGAAGCAAAAAATTTCTTGAATTCATTTGAGACAATTTATCCACCATTGTCACTCATGAGAGACTTCATCTTCTTCCATGTATCTTTCTCGACAAGTTCTTTGAACTCAAAAAACTTTGAGAAGGTATTATCTTTCTTCTCCATGAAGAATATCTAACACTTGCATTAAAAAAAATCTACAAAAATCACATAATACCTATGTTATTTTCTGGAGGCTGTTGAGAATGGTCCACACTCATCTGAGTGAAATATTTCAAGGATCACCTTCAGTCGACAGTCCTTATCATGAAAGGTGACTTTGGTGTACTTCCCCAAAGTACACCCTTTGCATGTATCTCGCTGCTCAAGTGCACCCTTTGGAAGTCTTGTAGAAATATGTTGCATGATCTTCAAAGAGATATGGTGTAGATGACCCAATATTCTATGCCATAAATCACTGATGTCTCAGCTCTGCATCTTATCTACTTTTGTGCTCAAGGCAACACAATATTATACATCCAATTTGCATAGGTTATTTACTCGAACCCCAATATTCTTCACCTGTCCCATGGATTTGTGACGAAGGAATGCCTTTCCTTTTCTAAATATTGCATCATAGCCATGGTCTTGCAACATAGAAACTGAAACTAAATTCTTCTTTAAACTAGGAACATACATGACATATTTTAATGTGAGAGGAGTACCAGAATCCTTCTAAAAGGTAACTATACCTATGCTGGTCACGCTATACCTCCTGTAATCTCCCATATTAATGTGCATATGGAGATCCTTCTCCTCTAAGTTACTGAATAATTATTTGTTTCTGGTCACATGGAATGAAGCTCCACTATCCATGTACCACATAGCACCCATCACCGATGACACCATGCATGCGATGAGAGTGAAATCGAACTTGAATTTGGAAGCAAGTGCTTCACTCACCCCTCTTCCTGAGGGCTTCTTTCCAGTATTATTGTGTGGAAACTTTGTAGCATAGTGTCCAAGCTCATGAAAGTGAAAACATTTTATGTGCAATAAGTCCTTCTTCTTTCCTTCCTAACAAGAATCTGATTTGGAATGTGACACATTCCCTTTCCCTTTATTCACCTTTCCATCCAAGGAAAAATTATCGTCATCATCAGTCTTTGATGAGGATCCATCTTTGGTATTCTGTCGAATCTCTTATTGTACCAAGTTGGACCACAATCGCTCCTACTCTAGTAACTTCTCCCTCCCATTTTCCGAATCCTGGTAGCTGTGCCAACTATTGGGAATTAATAGAATTGTTAGGCTCGCTAGATCATCCCTGGAAATTGTCACACCAACACTTCAAATCTCATCTCGACATTGATTGAACTTCGTCAAGTATTTTGGTATCGTGTTGTCCTTATCCATTTTGATTTTTCTAAGCTTGTCCTTCAGTGCCAACTTCCTGTGGCGGTTGTTGTTTTGAAATAAATCTATTAAATAATTCCACATAGCATATGGAGTTTCCTTTCCATGGAGGTTTGAGAGAATATGATATCGAACTCCTTCTAACATAATCAGTTTCCCCTTTGCTACATTCTTCTTCCATGCATCAATATTTTTAGCATTACTTGGTACGGGCCTGGGAATATCATTGTCTATGAATTCCTTCAACCTGTTTTCTTCCAACACTGCTTCCATCCTTTCCTTCCAAGCTATGTAATTCGAATTACCCTCAAGGGAATATTCAAGTATTAATCCACAGAAAGACATCCTGATCTGTTGTTGGTCCTGAAGGATAAATCTGCAAATTCGATTCACCTGTTAAAAAAAAACTCATATTCTTATCTTCTATAGTGATTCTTGCTCTGATACCATGTATACAATATACATATATTAAAATGATATTGTAATATGCTAAAACAAAATACTCGAATCTATTCTACAAATTGCGGAAACCAATTATGATCCCACAATCACATGAACAAGAAAGAGAAAGAATTTCAATAGCACAATAGCGATATTTATCTGGGGAAAGCCTCAAATAAAAACCCAACTATTTATATATTCCATTAAGTTAATAATATGAAACAATACAATGCTTATCTTAGGCTTGAGGGCTCTCTTCTCTATCTCTGACTATCTCACTTTGATTCAAGCAAGTTTGGTCCAATACTTAACCAATTTCTTGCCTATAGATACTCAGCCTTGATTGTGCAATCCCTAGGGAAATTGAGCCCCCATTAATTAGGAAATTTCCAATATTTGATTGCGCAATACATCCAAGGCATCTTGCTGACCTCATGCATGACCTGTACAATTTTATAATTATACAATTGATAATATACTTCCCTTTAACTCCACTATCAACTGGGTCTTCCTCAGAACTAACATGCAACAACTATTTATAGCGAATATTCAGTTATATGATTTATCATTGCATGTAAATTAAATCATATTTAATTCATTAGACCTCTCACTAGCTCTTCCATCAGTTAGAAGTATTTAAATTGATTTTAACTCAAATAATTAAATTAAATAATTACAAATCAAAATAAACTGTAACTGGACCCCTTAAAACTTAGAGAGAACACTACATGGATCCAGTTTGAACCTCAAATTGAATTGACTGAGCTAACTAAGTCTTGACAACTCAGTTAACTCGTAAAAGTTGTCATGTGATGTGGAATTACAATTTCATTCTAATTTAATTAAGGAAAAATTAAATTAGAAGACTCTTCTTGTTGCCACTTTCAGCATATTCATCATCATAATCAATCTTTCTAGGCCTCCTCTTATTAGAAGATTCATCAAGGTCAACAACAAAAGCATGATTATTCGCTTTCCTCTTTTGATTTCCATTCCTTTGATAGTCATCCATTTGATTCCTTTGAGGACAATTACTTTGATAGTGACCATATGCTTGGAAACAATAACATGGGAAATTTGTCAGATATTCTCTATCTCTTCTATTTTGAGAGGGAGGAGGAGGTCCTATTTATGGAGTAGGTTACCTTCTTGGATTACATCTTGGATCTGGTCTTGAATTGGATCTTCTACTAGAAATTATTTGAAATATTCCCAAATTAGGTCTTCTTCTATTACTCTTATAATGAGCTACAAAATCTTCTTCACCTCGATATTCAATTTGGCCCTTAGAAATGAATCTAGGTTATTCTTGTGCACATGAATCCCATGACTTATCAAATGAAGGTGCATTTTCTCTAAAATGGATGCTTGATTCAAAAGGATCCCATGATTTAGGCAAACCACCCAAAGCCAAAACTACCAATTCTTTGTTGGATACTTCTTCATTAATGGCTATGAGTTAATCTCTTATTTGAGAAATTCTAGCGAAGTATGATGCCACAATATCATTCCTTTTTATCTTGAAATTGAAAAGTTGGCTCCTTAAATTTATAGATTGATTAGTGTTGTTGATAGTGTACAATCCAGTAATGGCATCATACATCTCCTTATAAGTTTGATGATCAAGAAAACAAGGATTTATATTATCCATAAAAAATTCTATAATGATGCTTCTTGCCAAGATGTCATTTTCCTGGAATTTTTCCTTTCCTAATTGGTCAGTTGATTCAATAAATTGTCTTATAACAATACCCAATACCTTGTGTCTAGAAAGTACTAGGTCAATCCTAGCCTTCCATGCCCTATAATTATTAGCTCCTTCAAGCTTGTTCTCTACCTTAATGAAGGAATTCATGATGAAGATGATTAAGATGACCAACACAAATTAAAATATGCAAAATCTCAAGGCTCTTCAAATTTCTCTAAATTCTCTTCAAGGTGATATTACAACTCTTTCCCTTCACCAAAGCTATGATACCATGTTTATTTTCTAGTGAAATTAATACTAGTAATTTTTTTGAAAAGCGATAACTACTTCCAATGATATAATTAATATTATTTTAGCATTCCATTCATTAAGTAATAATACATGAAAACTTCAACTATTCACTTTCATCAATAGAGCAATAGAGATCATAATGAACAGTAAAACAAGGGACACCAAAAATTAGGCTAGCAACCTGTAATGTTCCAAATTTTATGGAACATTAAATTTTGTTAAAGAGATGAATAAAATGGGTAGGGGACCCATTATTTGCATGATTAGAGAATAAAAATCCTCTAAGTATGAAAGAGGATCATGTTGGAGTTGGATTTCACACCTCCATGTGGGAAAGGAGGTTTTTGCATAAAGGTTTGGCCAAATTTGACCAAGTCAAATTGCATTGACATGAGTTTGAAAGCACTATGTGGGACAACATAGGAGGGAAGATTCTAGAGGGAGGAAACCATAATTTGAATTAGGGCCCATGGAGGGAAGGCTCATTGTTTAAAAGAGGAGCAAGGCAGCCATTGAGATTATCTTTGATCATTTTTACATCCAAGTCTTGGAGACTTGTTGCTGCCTCTTGCTGTTCAACAGAGCTGCAGTGCCTTCGAGCATGAGGGAGTCTTGTTTAGGATTTCCTCTCCTTATTGAGTAGCTCATGAAGGATTGCACTGCATTCCCCATATTCAGGCATTCAGGCCATAGCTTCAGCCATCTACATCAGCGCAGTTTCTACAACAGATATTGTGCAGTGTTGCTGGGGAGGTTTCCATACACCATCCGGAGCTTGTCTTTCAGTGGAGAGAGGTTATATTCGTTAGGAGATCAAAAAAGGTGGTTATTGAGCATATCCCACCATCTTTGGCATCAGGCCAACCACTTTCCATCAGAGGCAGCGCAGTCCCTCTCTTAGACATCATTCTTATTGGTGATTATTTGCTGTGAGGGATTGACATTCATTTGGAGGAGAAGTCTTGGGTGAAAGGACCAGCCTTTCACTTCAGATTTCCATTGGAGGAGGATTATTCAGTTGTTGTAGACATTCCAACCTTCTCCATGTATTTCCAACTCTTGAGTTGTAGCAGCTACTACAACTCTGGCATTTCTGTATTATAGTGTTTTTGTATAGATTTCAGCCAATCCTCTTAAAGGATTGATGTTATGTATTTTCAGGGGTTGAGATATTGCTCCCCCTTCTTATTTGAGCTCATATTGTCATATATTTGTATATTCCTTATTTATGTAGCAGTTCCTCTCTATAAATGCGCAGTCATGGCCTAGGGCTTGATATATACAACAGTGTTCTTCATATTTGTATGTACAGATTTCTTGAGGCTCCCAGTTGATCCAAAATCTTTTGTTTGAGATGTATAAAAGAATTAACATGTGAAAATTGTAGCTTTTAAAACAAGAAACTTTAAAGGCATAAGCAGAAAAAGAGAGAAGCAATTAACATCATGCACGAATACACAAGAGTTGATATCGGAGTTCGTCCAGGAGGGACTACGTCTTCGGGCCCTGCTCTAATAGTGGGGAGGCCCTGCTTTCATTAAATGGCAAAATGAAAGTACAAGTACAAAATGAGGAATTACACCCTTATACCTTCCCAATCTGGAAATGGACGAAAATTGCAGACCTCTGATGACAAAATGGGCAGCACCGTTGGATTTGTGGCGTCGAGTAGTGCTGAATCCATATAAAACTTGCCCCAATCGGACAAAGTGAAAATCTGGCCCCTCTGGAAAAATGGCTCAGATCATGGTTCCGCCCCCTCCTGCACACTGTTCAAGGTTCCACTGCCTTGTTTTCCGTGCCCGCTCCTGTCCGTCCTTGGGCGCACAAATGAATGAAGGTTTAAATAATAAAATGCTGGCGGACTTTCCAAAGTCACCCATAGCCGAATTGGTTGAGATCCGTATTGTTTGGGATGAGGTCGGGTGGTCAAATCCCGACCCCTCCATAAAAAGGCCAAAACTCGTTTCAAAATTTAATCCGCATTATATTTTTAACTTGGTGTTGAACCATATTTACTTGGGCGTTTGAACCGTGTTATATTTAAAATTCCATTGATGTTGATGGGGGGCCGGACCCATGTTGGGCGGCCCGCCCATATAACAATGCGCCAAGTGTGTGTACCCCCCGCCATATTTAAAAGGCAGCCGTTGTATAATGTGGAGACCCGCGGGGGTGGCGGGGCTGACCACCCGCCCCCCAACACATTTCTTTTTTTAATATATTATATGGATTGCATGGGGTGGCAGGGTTGGTGGCCCGCCACCCTTATTATATATATTTTTTGTTTTTATTTGTTATTAAAACAAATAGTTGTTTTTGAACCTTCGAATTTTTGACCGAAGGAGTGCTTTTAACGGTCTCACAAATTCGCCCGGAATCTGGCCAGGTTGGTCGGAATCCGGTGGCCGGGTTTCAGCAAAATTGTTGCCTCCTTAGTCTGCCACATCACCAAGTCAACCTCTGAACTTTGACTGCTCCTAACTCCTTCATGCGAACTCGGAATTGAGTGCCGTCTGCGCCGTTGGATTCAGAATTTTGAGATCTACAACTTGAACTTGGTTTGAGATATTTTCGAACACTTTGATTTCTGAGCCTTGTACTTAAGCCATTTGTACCTGTACCTGTGTAATCCACCTGGATCACCAGTGCTTTGCTTGAGTGATCATTTCCTCAAGAATTTGTATTATTATGTGCTGCTATGTCTTAATATGATGGCCATTGTATTATCCGGCATTTCATGTGTATATGATTCACTGCTATTTCCCATTTGATGTATTTGCTATTGTTGTAGCTGCAATTTGGGGTTATCTTAAGAAATTCCCAATCTTGTTGTGTTTTCCCTCTTGGGGATATTGTCCCTTGGCAATCACTCTATAGACAGAGTCTGTTAGTGGGCCAGGTAGCCTCTAGAGCTCATCCTTTTTTCAAAGGTGACAAATCCAGTAAATTCCCCTGCAGTATATCTCTGAAATAGTTTTTCTTTGTCGATTGACAATGTTTCTAAAAAAGGAACATTACAGTGGTATCAGAGCATCGAACTGGCACAGCCTGTGAGTTCAATTTCAAAGGAGAATGATGAAGAAGATGAGACTGATCTCATATAATTTTGGAATAAATAAGAACCTCCCTGAGGAGGAGGAGAAGAGGAAGGTCCATTCACTTCTTATTCTCTTGAAGACCAGCATGGGAGATGCTTAGATTTCCAGATCTTAAGCAAGTACCTGGGTGACTATAAACCCCATCCTACAGCATTCAGGAGAGCTACAACATTCTCATAGTCTATTCAGTAGATGGAGGAGAGAAGGCCCTATGGAAAAGGAGAAATTAGAGGCAATAGGCTTCTATTGTCTACATTTTATGGGGCTACTTTAGCTAGAGCTTGGGAGAAGGAGCTGGAGGCATTTTTTTTGTTGCATCCAGTGGCAGAGAAGAAAGCAGTGGAGATGGCAGTGCTGCACATGGAGGATAAAATCTCTATTTGGTGGTTCAGACCCTTGGTCCATTGAAGGGTGAGTTCTTTTGGAGACTTTTCTCAAGGCTTGATCTAAACCTTTGATGGAATGAGGACAAAGGAAGAAAAAGCCATTCCACCATGGGAGGAGAATTGCACCAACGCTGCTACAGCTTTGGAGCAGCAACATTCTACATCTATGAATGAGGAAGCCATTGGAGGAAAAGCCATTTCAGCCACACAAGAAGGTCCCAAGATCCACCAAGGTATGATTAAGGTTCCACTTTCTATTTCAGCAAATAATATTAAGGATGGTGGAATTTCATATGAGGAGGTCCCAGGATCAAATCACATGGCCACTCTAGGGCCTCATGATTGCACTACGCAGTGCAAGGGGTTCAAGGAGGAGATGAAACCTCATCCTCATGCACTATTGATGAGTCTCATTCAGCCCTTGATGTTGGGATGTGGACCATTGGAGGATGAAGTAAACAATGATACCTCCATAGAGAATCATGAAGAAAATTGTAAAACCGGAGGAAGAGACAGCTGCTACATCATTGGAGGAATCAAAAGTTCTGTTTAACATGAGTGGATAGGAGAAATCACCTCCATCACATTTGGATCCTCATAGATCTAACATAGTCATGGGAGAGAGGCCTTTCCTAAGAGGTCTCCAAGAAGCTGCATTTCAAACTCTCATGAAATGCAAGGAGCAAGGATTGGTTTGGGAGGATGGTATCCCTCATGGGAGGAGTACCAAAATGATGGAGAAGAGATGGAAGGATGTTTGCATCATTGGGCAGCAAGGAGAAGGGATACATATTTCTGATATTACATATATATCAGTCATGATACCTTCATCACATGAGTCATATGATGTGAGCATAATGGGGCAGCAAGCACTTGAGTTGCTTGGCATTGATGGGAGAGAGCACAAGCAGATCTGCTCTCACATGATTGATGGTGTTGCAGGAATAGAGGAGGGCACTTTCATAGTGCAAGGGGACCACTCCTTAGATAGGATTGATTGGGAGGCATTTCCCTCTTGGGAGAAGCTTCATATTTGCAGCAACATCACCAGAGTTGTTCTTGGCAAGGAGCATGTCAAAGAACAAGGATTGGCATGGGCAGGAGCCTTTTTGCATGAGCTCACAGCGCTGTCATTTGGGAAGAGGATCACATGCATAGATCCATATATCATCTCACTTCCAGCCTATGGTAAGAGTCTTGTATGTACCTTTTCTGATTTACATACTCTTATCATTATAATGCAGTGCAGGGCTTTTCAAAGAGGCAGATTTTTCATGTTGCTCCATGAGCAAATTTGGGCCAAACTATGTGATGGAGACAACCATCTTTTATATGGCCTTAGGAAAGTGTTACCTTCCATGTATTTTCAGAATTTATGTTCAGCCACTTACCATGAATTATCAGATGCAAGAACACACATTGTTATTCATGAGATGGAAAACAACTTGCCATCTCATTTCTCAAAGCAGCAGTTTGGGAAACTGCGCTGTGACTACTTGGGAGACTGTTGGTACAACTTTGCACAACATGAAACCTTCAGTTCTTGCCTCATTTTATTTCTGAGTATGGTCTCCTTGGCTGATATTTCTTTTATCTTGATGGAGGGCATGATCAGAGGAGAGACACATGGGATGAATGCGTCCTTGAGGAGGAAAGACTCCCATATTTTCTGCAGTACATGTTCTAAGGGGAACATGAGAGGAGGCATGGCTACAACCACATATTTGCTTAATTGTGGGGCAAGCCATGGGCTTGGTTATGTTATCCATCCATTTTATGTATATGGGCAGGTGTTTGACCTTATGTTTCTGATTCACTCATCTATTTACTATTTAGTAGTAGATGTGATATTTGTTGTTGTGCAATACTTGCCATGTTATTTTCTGCAGCTGTAGTGGACGAGGTTGCATTATAACCCTATGAGGCATTGTTTGAACTTGATGCACATGGTATAACCTATAGCAAAAATTTCATGGGGGCATTCTATGGTGATCTTGTCCTATTCATCATAGATGACATGTCTTGGGCCAGCTGGATTATCATTGTTGAGAGGAGAAATCCTTGAAGGATTGCTTTTCATTTTTCCACTTGAGGGCAATAATTTTACAGCCCAGGATCAGCATACACTCCACACTTGCCATAAGTGGAGAAGAGGATATAATGGGGCAAGTTATTGTGCTTTCCATCATCAGATTTCAGCCCACCTTCATTTTTGGAGCTCAAGGTGGAGGGTGATTTTCCATGAGTTGTCTTGTTGGGAGGCAACTTATTTTCATGATTGATGGCTTGGGGATGAGAGATTCATATGGGGGATGCTCAGTCCCATTATATATCAGATCTCATGCCTCAAGGAGGCCCTTAGATAGCTCTTGTTCCTTCATGGATACTTGCTTCTACATGATAGTTGTTTTGGGAGTATTCACTCCAAGGCTAGATTGCATATGTTGGAGGGACAGTTGGAGACTTGATTGCTGATATGGAAACCCTTTTATTGAGGAGAAAATTACATAAGGATGCTACAGGAGGAAGGGCAGAAATAAATTCAGTTCATCCTTGCAATTGCTTGAGGGCAAGCAATATTTTGAGAGGGGAGGACTGTGATGTTCCAAATTTTATGGAACATTAAATTTTCTTAAAGAGATGAATAAAATGGGTAGGGGACCCATTATTTGCATGATTAGAGAATAAAATTCCTCTAAGTATGAAAGAGGATCATGTTGGAGCTGGATTTCACACCTCCATGTGTGAAAGGAGGTTTTTTCATAAAGGTTTGGCCAAAGTTGACCAAGTCAAACTACATTGGCATGAGTTGGAAAGCACTATGTGGGACAACATAGGAGGGAAGATTCTAGAGGGAGGAAACCCTAATTCGAAGTAGGGCCCATGTAGGGAAGGCTCATTGTTTAAAAGAGGAGAAAGGCAGCCATTGAGAGTATCTTTGATCATTTTTACATCCAAGTCTTGGAGACTTGTTGCTGCCTCTTGTTTTTCAGCAGAGCTGTAGTGCCTTCGGGCATGAGGGAGTTCTGTTTAGGATTTCCTCTCCTTCTTGAGTAGCTCATGAAGTATTGAAATCCATTCCCCATATTTAGGCATTTAGGCCATAGCTTCAACCATCTACATCAGCACAGTTTCTGCAGCAGATATTTTGCAGTGTTGCTGGGTGTTGTTGGAAAGGTTTCCATACACCATCCGGAGCTTGTCTTTCAATGGAGAGAGGTTCTATTCATTGGGAAATCAGCAAAGGTGGTTCTTGAGCATATCCCACCATATTTTTCATCAGGACAACCAATTTCCATCAGAGGCAGCGCAGTCCCTCTCTTAGACAACGTTCTCATTGGTGATTATTTGCTGTGAGGGATTGGCATTCATTTGGAGGAGAAGTCTTGGGTGAAAGGATCAGCCTTTCACTTAGATTTCCATTGGAGGAGGATTATTCAGTTGTTGCAGAAATTCCAGCCTTATCCATGTATTTCCAGCTCTTGAGTTGTAGCAGCTATTGCAACTCTGACATTTCTGTATTATAGTATTTTTGTATAGATTTCAACCAATCCTCTTAAAGGATTGATGTTATGTATTTTCAGGGGTTGAGATCTTGCTCCCCCTTCTTATTTGAGCTCATATTGTCATATATTTGTATATTCCTTATTTATGTAGCAGTTCCTCTCTATAACTACATATTCATGGCCTAGGGCTTGATATATACAGCAGTGTTCTTCATATTTGTATGTACATATTTCTTGAGGCTCCCACTGCTTTGCTTGAGTGATCATTTCCTCAAGAATTTGTATTCTTATGTGCTTCTATGTCTTAATATGATGGCCATTGTATTCTCCAGCATTTCATGTGTATATGATTCACTGCCATTTCCCATTTGATGTATTTGCTATTGCTGTAGCTGCAATGTTGGGGTTATCTTAAGAGATTCCCAATCTTGTTGTGTTTTCCCTCTTGGGGATATTTTCCCTTGAAAATCACTCTATAGACAGAGTCTGCTAGTGGGCCAGGTAGCCTCTAAAGCTCATCCTTTGTTCAAAGGTGACAAATCCAGTAAATGCCCCTGTAGTCTATCTCTGGAATAGTTTTGCTTTTTCGATTGACAATGTTTCTAAAAAAGGAACATTACACAACAAGGGCCAAACCTACAAGGGGAAAACCCAACCAATATTTCCTTATGAGAGAGATAATTCAATAAATCAATAGTACATCAAAATATTCCAACAAGATTCCAAATATGCCCTCAATATTTCCAAGTCAAAACTAGTAAATAGAGAGAGAAGATAATCAAATCTCGTCAAAGTCTGATATGCAACAAAGAGGCTAATTTTGGCCCAAGGTAGCTCAGAATAGGAGGCCAAAATTTGTCAAAGCCTCAATTAAATAGTCCACTGAAATGCTCGATAAAAGCCTTAGTCAAACTAGTGGTCAACCCAAGTCAACGAGACCAAAAATCAGAGAAAATTCACAATCAAACAAAGTCAAAGTATCCCTGAAGTATTCTGCCTCCAAGAAAATAAAATAACTTGGTCAAACATAAGTAGACTCTCCAAATTCAAGTCTAGTCAAACAAAAACTAGAAGGTTGGTCAATGGAGAACATATTCTCCTTTGACTTCTTTGCACGCGTGGATGTCTCTTTAATATTTCATATCGAATGACGTGTGATAAGATGGTGCCAAATGAAGTTCAACGAGCCCTTATTTATATGTGATTTTGGAGGTGGATTTTCCATGTGGGACTTGTGCATCTTAGGCCAACTTGGTCAAAAATTAAAATTTGAAGTTTCTCCATCAATTTTCCAATGAAAATACAGACCATAGATACCCATTTTTCAACAAGGATCACTTCGGTTCTCCATAAGGATTTAATAAGGAGGAGGATGAATTTTCCATAGATCATGGATCCAAGGGGAAAAATCATATTATCCATTGCAGCAATTTCAGTATTTTTTGGGCATGTCAAATTTGACTGTAGAAGGTCAAATTCTTGTTGAGCAAGAAAAATAATTTTGGAGGGCTAAGTTCTTGGTGGGAGACCAATTTATTTTTTGGGCCGAATTAATTTGCAGTTGAGTTATCCCTTTTTGCATAGGTTGATTTAGTTGTTGAAGCTGAATTGGTTTGAAGGATGAATTTTCCTTGTGCAGGTTGAGTTCTCTTCTACTGACATAATTAATTGTGCAAATTGAATTATATTTGTGAGATAGATTTATTTGTGGAAAGAAATATATTTTATAGGGCTAAATCGTTTAATATCAGGAGGAAAAATTAATTAGAAGCAAAAAAATTTCTCTAGGAGGGCCTAGGAGGAAAATAAATAATTGTAGATGATCCAAATTATTCCCTAGAGACATTTTTCCTTAGGAGGTCGAATCATTGGGAGATCCAACTAATTTCTTGAAGAGGTTGAATTCTTTATTAAAGGTCGAATTTATTTTCAAGTAGAGCTAGACCCTATTATTTTTGGAGCAAATCCCAGGTTCTAGTAACCTCTTTTTGCATGTATTTTACATGATATAATTTAATAAAACTTGGCTGGAGTTTTGATCTTTTATCTGAGTAAAATTTTGTGTATAAAGTTATTAGTAATGGCTCATTAATTTTGTTATGTGATACTTGCATATAAAATATTTGAATAAATATATGATGTCATAGTGTTTGATGAAATACCTGAAAGGAAAATGGGAATTTTTTGAAAATTAAATTAGTAAGATTATTAGGGGGACAATACATAATTTACTAAGTTTCTATCTTATGTTGTAAAGGTGTGGATGCTTATGTCTAATCAAATTCCTATAGTGGCATATGCTAGTATTGTACATATTTAATTATAGTACAAGGTTGATGTAGGAGGCTTGGATGCCAATATAATGGCCTTACCCTCTCTATTGAAGGTTAAATATATATCGTGTGCCAATAAATCACATCAAAATAGTTGAGAAGTGGTAAAAGTAGTGGTTCCAAGCACAAGTATAACAATTTATAGTCTTTGCTGGGATAGAGAACTCGTTTACTTGGATGGAGTTTGTATTTATTGTGATGATTCATTCTTTATTTAGGTATATTATAATAGATGAAATGTAGCAATTTTACAATAATGAAATTCCATACTTTTTAGAATTACCAGAAATTTAACTGAAATCAAAATCTAAATGCAAGTACTTATGTGGTTATCCATTTGGAGGATTTTGATTGTTGTTGCTCCTAATATTCTCCTACTACCAAACCGACCAAATCCACCCTGCCTATATGGGATCCACCTCTTCGGTTCCAAAATCCAGAGGCCTTCAAAATAGATTCTTCTTGCCCCCATGCCCAAAACTCCAAGAACATAGGCTCAATTTTACAAATTTTTTTGGACCTCAAACTCATTCCTCAAATTTCACCCCTTTCCTTCCCTTTTCTCCCCCGTATTTTTACTTTACCTTTCTTAAATAGAATCCCATTCTTCCTCCAAACGATGATCCCCTATTCGAGGTTCCTACAGCGAAGGGATAATGTGGTAAGCTTTAGTTTAAGCTTGACCAGGTATCTGCCACCTGCGTCAATGGTTGACAACAAACTCCTTTTATTTATATATTATTGTATTCATCATCTACGATATAACTCCTTATGACTTTATATTATGCTCCTTTTGATTGCATAGTGTGTGTGTGTGTGTGTATATATATATAATGATTTCATTTACGTTTATATAGTTTGTATATTATAATTTCTTTATATATTTTGTATTGTATTTCCATTTCTATTTTTTATAATCTGTATGACAGTCAATTTATTTTTGTGCCTATGTATACTAGCACACTGCATGTGATGCATGCATATGTAGCTATCATATGCATGCCTCCTATGCATGTTAATATCCCTATGCTCCCTATAATTCAGGGTGGGTCATTATAATATCATGCCATAAATTGTTGGAACCATCATTTAGAGAGCTTTTTTATAACTAAATTCATGGGATAAGCGATGTCATTGACAATATTAATTGAAATTACTTGGAATATTTGATTTTGGGTATGCTATTGTTAATATTTAAGGTTTATATTGTATTAGTCAATAATTATGTTTCCCTATATTCTAAGTGCAATCATGATCACCTTGATGTTTGTGTTGTAGTTAGAATATTGGGAAGGCGATTGCAATAGTGGTATTGACACAATGACAAGCAATCAAGTATATATGTTTGGATGAGGGGAATATGGACCTTCACAAAATATACCTAAAAACCATGATGATAAAATTGAAAATATTGTAAAGGTTGTGATCGTACAGTTCCAAGCCATAAATAAATCAACATGAGAGAAACAAAAAAAGAAAAACACAAATAATTGTTTAAAATTTCTAATGGATCAATTCATTAGTCGGTCTAGAACATAAACATTAACTAAGTTTGGTAGCAAAGAAGATGGGTCAATCTAATGAAAATGAAAAAAACATGTTGAGTTATACCCTATAAACATGGAAAACACATGTTGAACAATATTTTGGGCCCAATAAAACAATACTACCTTGCATTTGAATTCACAGGGGAAGAATAGTAGGACAATATTGATCCATAGGAATAAATGAATAAGCAAGATTGATTTGTGAAGGATTGAAAATAAGGAAAAATGTCTCTATGGCCAAGAAGTTCTCATTCTCACAAAATGACCCATGCTAAGTTCATCAATAAACAAAAGGTGGCTTGAATTGATGAATAATCCATAAGGTTTAAAGTTGGAATTTTATGGTAAAAATGCTCGTCATGAGGCATTTTTTCCATACAGGGCTAAAATTTTTCATTGGTCATTGGGAAGAATGGTCAAGTTAATCTCATAAAAATATTTAGTAGTTGGAATTTTTGTGAAAACATCTTGATAAGTGATGTTGACGTGAAATAATTGTAGTCTTTTCAAAATAGAAGTTTTTTTCCCATTGTTATTCTTTGAACCCTCTAACTTCCTATTGTTCATTCTATTTGAATTTGGAAATAATATTGGTTTTTGCGATTCTCATGTTAATGAAGAGATTTGAGTTTTTGTATGGTGCTTCTATATGTGAAGATATTTGGATTTGATTTGTATTATCATTCACCATCACCATTTTATTAAAATTATAGGCCATAAAATCTATTGTGCCTATTTAAATATATTTGAGTAGTTTTCTTTATTTAGTTAGTGTCATGATGATAGGTTTCCTTTTTCTATCGTGTATGTATGTGGGAATCTTTATTTTATTGTTAGGAAGGATATGCAATTTTTTTTATTTTTTCCATTAAGTTTTTATGAGGGACATGAAGTTGTTTCAATTATCCAATGGGTGTCATGCAGACTATAGAAGGTGCATGAATGTCAATCTTTAAGAGCTGTGGAAATATCTTTTGCCATCCACCCTTTGCATCACTAAGTGATATCAGATGCAATTTTAAGGTAATGTGGAAGTATATCATTCGATAATAAATATGTGTAGAGACGTCATTTCATCTTTTGCACTCTACATCAAAGAAAGGATTCCATCGATGGAGATTCTAACATCATGGTAAAGAGTTATTTCCAAGTGGCATAAGGAAATGAGGCACAAAGTTCATTAGGATAAGAAGGTAAGTAGTCTTTTTCCACCAAACATATTAAGGAAGGTTTTCAACAAGAAATATTGGTTGAAATTTTTAAGACACGTGCCTTATGATCCTCATCAATTCCTTGACATACAAACACTGTTGGAAGGACTACTTACCATCATGATCAATTTTCTATATGAAAAAAGGTAGATAATCTAAACAAGCCGAGAATGACAACTTTGATGTTAGATATTATTGGTAGATTTTTTTCCTTTTGAAAAAGGTATATATAAAATAGATAACAAAATAGTGGGGGTTGGTTCTCTCATTTAATGTTTAAAAGGATAGAAAAAACCAAGGAGAATAACATTGGGAGGTGTTATAGAAAGTGTTGAATATAGTAGTGGAAGATATTAATGTAGAGCATAGGAGGCCTTTTCTCTTGAAGACTTTGAGTTGTTTACACATGAGCATAATCTTTAATTGAACCATTTTTAATTTGTATTTTTTTTAGAATTAATAGAATTGTGAAAGTCATTTTGAGTTGGATTTTTCATAGATTGGGTTCTCTTGGATAAATCTATGTGGCCTATTGTGTGTAATTGTATACTAGTATTGAGTTCTTTGCATTTTAGTTTTCAATTACTAGTAATTTTCGTGTAAGTAATTAAACATAAAAGAGTAGGAAATATTGAAAACGAATTTGATGATATGTGTTGGTGAATCAAGCTAGATATATGTGTTGAAAATTGTAACTAGGTTTGGTATTCGTAATGACATGTAATTATAATTTTATGTAATGAAGAGACAAAGATAATAAAATGTATTTATTGTAATGATGGGTTTCATGAGCAAGAAAATTTTATTATAGGTTAAAGAATTATTCTTGGTGTCTTTAGGATTTTTTCGTCTTGTCATAAAGATAATTAGATTCATGTAAATGAAGTCATGTTACACTTATAAAATGACATATTTCTGATGTAAAAGTACACTTCAAAGACCTTGTCACTAGGTTCCTTGAAGTCGTCTCAATATATGGTAAAGGGTATCTTTGAGGAAGTCGAATCACACACCCTCTATCATGTAGGCTTAGAGATGGAAGCGAACCCATATATATAAAGGAGTCGCGACCTCATTATGGAGACACCAATTCAGATAAGGGTCTGCAATTGAAGTACGAGTTAGAGTTCTGTATTGATGCGAAGATTGGAGGATAATTAGTGAAGGAGATAAGGGCTAATATTCTCTATTTTGGGCCTGTCTTACCTCACATACTTCAAGAAGTCCAAGGGATATTTTAGTAAAGAACAGACCTACAATTAGTGTGAAGGAAGCAGGACTATCATCAAAGGAATAAGGGCATACTCATATCTATTTTGGGTCTACTCTATGCTTTGAAAATCTTAGAAATACTGAGCATAATTGCAGCAAGGAAGAAGGTGATCACAATGCATAGGAGGTATGTCTTGGGCTAATAGAATTCAGATACACTTCATAAAGGTCGAGGCATATCGCGACAAGAGAAGTATCCCCTGCATGATCTTGGGTTGCAGCAATAAGAATACCAAAATCTCAGTCTAGGATTGCAGCAACAAGGAGACCCAGAAGTGTGGTGCAGTAGAGTGCAAGAAAATAAGGATAAACATAAGTAGCTGAGAAGAAAAGTAAGGAATAGTTACAAGGGTCTTTGGAGGTGTAATGGTGTCAAGGGTCTTTGTCATGGTTTTGGTACTCATTAATTCAAGGACTATAAGAAGAATTTCAATCGATTTTTCCTCTCAAAGAGTGAGAGGTTTGGCCCTGGCTTGAAAGAGTAAAAATTGTGCCTCTTGTGCATTTGATAATTGACTTGATGAATAACATTATAATCTAAGGAAGATAAGATATAAGTGAAAAAATCTTAAAGTAAATCACAAGTAATTATCAAGAAGATAAATTTTAATAAAAGCCCTAATTTCTCAACATGGTACCAGTGCTAAGGTGCTGAAGACAAGAAAGGGTAGTATAGAAATCAGACACAAGGACCAAAATTCAAATAATACATAAAGGATCAAGCTTCTAAAAGACATCAAAGTAAATTGAAGGATCTACATTGAAGAGGGATCTACATTGAAGATTCAAACCTTAGATTTAAGAAGGAAGACCTGCATTCAAGAATAAGGATACAAAGAAGTTGGTCAAACCATCAAGCCATATCAAGAAGACCAAATACCTTATCAAAGGACTTATACACAAATGTACTTCCAAGGAAAAATTAATATGAAAAAGGAAATAGGCATATTCAAATATTCTAAAGATATCTCTCTCACCGATGCCAAATCTAAATTATTGGAGACTTTATCAAGCCACCATTTTGCTGAAGACATCATCAAGCCATCCTTTATCATCATAAAGGGATATCATCATCAAATATCTAAAGGTATCCTAGGTGATTTACCTCCCTATATCACTCTTGAAGAAGTATATCTAAGAGGGAGCTTTAGATACTGTCTACATCATCATCAAGAAAGAAGCTAGTGAAGGAAGAAAAGCATCTACACCAAGTAAGTATCTTTATGAATTCATATGAATCTATCAAAATGTATTTTTGCAATGAAAGAAACAAATTTTTTGGGTCATTAAGCTTTCTTCCATGGAAGAAAAGGAAAGATCTAAATCTGATTAAAATGAATTCATGGATCACATTAAAGGGTTTGTAACCTTGCCCTTAAAAGAAGACACTCAAGCACATTCCAAATACATGAAGGGAGAAATAAGATCCCAGATGATTCTTATAGAATCCATAAAGGACTCTCTCATCTCGTATGTATCAAAACTAGAAAATTCAAAAGAAATATATGAAAAATTGGTGGAGTTGTTCTCAGTGAGTACTGCAGGAGAAGTGATATCTCTGAGACAAGAACTATATACATTTAAGTTGTCAAGAGAGTAAGGAATCACTTCATATTTTATGAATATTTCTGAAATACGAGATCAACTGCAGGAATTGGGAGAAGTAATGTCTGATAGATAAATGACTACAGTGGTACTGAATGCTCTACCAGAGGGACGGGGAGACTTACTTCAAGTATATATGGGAAGAAAGAAACCACACCATTCCAAGATATATGGTCTCTATGTAAGATAGAATATACATGGTTGAAAGTAAAAGTTTATACGTGATCAAATGAAGAAAATCATGCCTATGTTTCCATGTCAAGAAGAAAGGGAAGATTTGGTAGATTTGGTCCTTAGAAGAAAAATAGAAACATGGATAAGATCAAGAGATATGGATGTACTGAACTTGGGCACTATAAAAGAGATTGTCCTAAACCTAATAAGGAAAAGAGGAAAAATAAAGATTCCCATTTCGCTGAAGAAATGGAAGAAAAAGAGTCAAAGAAGCCTAAGAAAGAAGAAGTGAGAGATCTCTACTCTGATTGAGACCATCTTCTTCTCTAAGAGGTATTTGTTGGTTGTAAAATAGTATGATAAGAATCATTGTAAATTACATAGATGCATCAAATTATAATTGAAATCATGATAGAAGAATTGAAGAAGGAGCAATTGTCATAGGAGAATGGCTGAAACAAATTTATGTCACAATCATGCTATGAAATAAATGGCTCATGGGAAACTCACTGAAAATAACAGTTATGGAAGGCAATCATCTAGATCAAGGTTCATCGTTCATTAATAAATATGGAAACAAGTTCCTATATGTTCTAATGGAATCCTATTTGGATTCAATGTTTTATAAAGGAAGAAAAAGGTTTAATCAAGAATTATAACTTGCAGAATTCAGGAATTAAGATATGATGACATATTGATGAAGCAGGTCAAGAGAATGAAACTTTTCATTCTAAGGACAATTGTTGGAAGAAATTTTAGATGACTCAAAGAGAAAAAGAAGTATGATCAAAGGAAAAAGAGAATCTCCTTTGATGCAAATGTTGTCAAAAGGCATGATCCACACCAGATGAAATCAACATAATATGCCCTCATATGGAGTATGAGGTGGTTGAATACAATTAAGTAACTATATATTGGAAGCTCTTGGAAATGAAATAACATTATGTGGAGAAAGAAAGGAAGATATCATGAGAAGTGCAACCATGATAAAAAGGTAGTCAACATCCAGGAAACCAAGAAGAATTGACTATAAAATATTGTAGAAAAGTATGTAGACTCTGATAGAAGTTTGCAAAAGATGGAGACCCTTGAAAATACATATATTTAGGAGATGTGTCAATCGTATGAAGGATGTTGATACCTACAGGAAGATGTCATGATGAAAGATCACCACTAAGGTATTTTTTTATTTAAGTATTCATATTTATAATTCAATAATATATGGATGAAATTATGCAGGTCTTCCAAAGGGAAGTATATATTTTCCACCATTGACAAACATATGGAAGGATGAAAGATACTTGTAAGAGATATGGTTTAGATATAGCATCAGATGGATGTTAAATCTACCTTCTTACATGGGGACTTGCATGAATAAACCTACATGGAACAACCCCTTGGATTTATCCAAAAATACTCTAGCCTTGTTTGTCACATTAAGAAGTCTCTATATGGTCTCAAACAAGCCCCTCGAGCTTGGTATGCCAAAATGGATAGCATGACATGAAGCTAGATCAGATGAAAATATTGATGTGTCACTCTCTGATGGAACAATGACATGACTCGTGAATGAAAGTGATGGATGATCTATGCCCTATGAAGAGATCCCAAAGATGAAGACTCCTCAAAGAAGAAACTCATGACATCGAATGAAGGAGTTCTTCAGAGTAGCTGGCTATCCCATTATTTTCCTATAGAGCTGCTACAGGTCCTTGATTAAGAGGGAGCTCGGTAATAAGTTTCTTACTTGGAAGAAACTTGGTAATTCTTAAGTTGAGAGGGAGATTAAGTACATTCCTTGGTGGAATATGTCCTCCCTAGTTGAGAGGGAGAGATAGACACATCATTTGGTATTCACCTAGGAAGACATAATGGAGGATTAGGTAATCATCTGGCATCCGATACTCTTTGAGGATGTGTTAGGGTTTCCAAATAAGAGTAGTCATGGAAGGACCGATATTCTTTTAGGATTTGGAATCCAAGATAAGAATAGTCCTAAACATACTTTGAGTGAACCCGAGTGGGGTATGTTCAAAGAGAGACAATGATTAAGGTGTCTATTAATCATTGGTCTCGCTAGAATTTGGGCTCAAGATCTCATGGAGAGGTGGAGATGTTAGTCAAGGCCTTACACTATGAAAATGTTGTTTAATATGATGTTATATAGATGATATTACCAATCTGATTCTTCTTATGAGATTCTTTAGATTGAGAATGACCAAGTACCATTATGAATACCTCCCTAGTTAAGAGGGAGTGTTGAAAAGTGTAACTAGGTTCAGTCTTCATAAAGACATGTAATTAGTATTTTATGTAATGAAGAGACAAAGATAATAAAATGCATTTATTGTAATTCTTACATCATGGGTTTCATGAGCAAGAAGATTTTAATATAGGTCAAATAATTCTTCATGATGTATTTAGGATTTTGTCATCTTTTCATAAATATAATTATAGTCATGTAAATGAAGTCATGTTACACTTGTAAAAGGACATATTTCTGATGCAAAAGTACACTCAAAATACCTTGTCACTAGGCTCCTTGAATTCAGCTCAAGATATGGTAAAAGGTATCCTTGATGAAGTCGGCTCACACACACTCTATCATGTAGGCCTAGGGATACGAGTCAATGCCTATATATAAAGGATCTGCAGCCTCATTATGGAGACACCAATTCAGATAAGTGTCTTCAATTGAAGTGCGAGTTAGTGTTCTGTATTGATGAAAATATTGGAGGATAAGTAGCAAAGGAGAGAAGGGCTAATATAATGCTATTTTGGGTTCATCTTACCTCACATACATCAGGAAAGCCAAGGGATATATCAGTAAATAATAAAATTGCAATCAATGTGAAGGAAGGACTATTGTGATCGAAGGAATAAGGGCATACTCATCTCCATTTTGGGTCTACTCTATGCTTCACAAGTCTCAGAAATACCAAAGGTAATTGCAGCAAGGAAGAAGGTGTTCACAATGTATAGGAGGTCTGTCTTGGGCTAATAGAATTTGAATACACTTCAGGAAATTTCAAGTCCTATCAAAACAATAGAAGTCTCCCCTACATGGTCTTGGGTTACAATAATAAGAAGAACAAAATCTCAGTCTAGAATTGTAGCAACAAGGAGACCCAGAAGTGTGGTGCAGTACAATGTAAGAAAAGAAGGATCAACATAAGGAGTTGAGAAGAACAGTAAGTAATAATGGCAAGGGTATTTGGAGGTGTACTGGTGTCAAGGGTCTTTGTCATTGTCTTGGTACTCGTCAATTGAAGGTTTATAATAAGAATTTCGATCGGGTTTTCCTCTCAAATAGTGAGAGGTTTTGGCCCTGGCTTGAAAGCCTAAACATTGTGCCTCTTATGCATTTGATAATTGAATTTATGAAGAACATAATAATATAACGAAGATAAGAACTAAGTGAAAGAAGCTTAAAGTAAATCACAAGTAAATATCAAGAAATAAATTGTAATAAAAGCCCTAATTTCTCAACAATACGTTCATCAATTATGCATCATATTGGCAATAATGTTGGTTATTTTTGAAAATTATGAAGATAATTTTGAAAAATGTAACTAATTGTGATTTTATGTAAGTGATGAAAAGACACAAAATAAAATTATTTTCTTAGAACTTGATTCATGGGTTTCATGATCAAGGAACTTTATTTTAGTTAAGGTTCCCATGAACCTTCAGGTTTTTTCATCTAGTCATAAAAGTAAAAAAGAGTCAATGTCATGTATGAAGGACCCTTCTTGGGCATGCTATATTTTTGTTTGAGTCATCAAATGTATAAGAAGGCCCTCCAAGACCAAGAAAATAAATATCCTTCTAGTCGGCTTCAAGAAGAATAATGAAATTTCTAAAATAGACATGTCGACTCACACTCTACTCAAGTCAGCTCATATACATGGACAAACAAATATAAATAGGGCAGTTCATATTTCATTTAGAGATAGAATTTCAGACAAAAAAGGGTCTACAATAGGAACCGTTAAATCACAAGAAGGAAGGCTCTCTATAAGTGAAGAAGGAATGACTAAAATTCAAGTTTGTTTGGGTTTTTTGAAGGGTTTATATCCACCACAAGTGCAAGGGGAAGGAACATCTGCTGCAAGGGAAGATTAGACTATATCGATCATCATAGAAGGATGAGTCAAACAAGAGAAAACGTCTAGAATGCAAGTCAAGTTATAGTATAATAAGTCTCCATCATATACGAAGGAATTAAGGGTATGTATCTCGTGCTAGGGTTTCTAAAGAGACCTATAATTTCAAATATAAAATAAGAGATCGGAGAATAGAAGTATAGCGAGCATACATAGCGAGATATGAAATTGGACCAAGTATTGACTTGAACATGAAGGAGAAGAAGTGAAAGAGAACTTTTTTCTTGGTCTTGGATTGGAGAATAGGTCAAGGGTCTTGGCCTTAGTATTAATCAATTGATGTCTCTATTAGAAGAAGAATTTGTTCGGGTTTTCCTCTCAAGTGGGAGAGGTTTTGGCCCTAACCGATTGCCTATATTCCATGTCTCTTGTCTCTTTATGGTTTATGCATTGGTAGTTGTTTGATTAAGAATAACATTAATAATATAAGAAAGAGAAGATCCTAATCTAATAAATAAAAAAATAATTCAGAAGGAGTTATCATAAGAAGAGAAATCAATTAACCTTGATGCCCTAGATTTCTCAACATGGTATCAGAGCTAAGGTGACAAAGTCAAGGTAGGGAATATTATCAAGGGAAACTCAAGGATCAAATATCTCAAATCCAATTTAAGGATATCAAATTGAAGTCAAGATTTACAAGTAGTATCAAACCATAGATCAAAGAAGAAGTCTACACCAACAATAGTCTTGGGATACTCTAGTAATCATCAAAAGACCATAAAGATCCTCATCAAGTTGAAATGATAAAAAAATAAAGGTTGCTTGAAGACCATACATACAAGAAGGAAAAGTCTACATAATTTCATCATATTGAATAAAATCGAAACCCTAGAATCATTTCTAGGATCTACACTCATTCATCACCGAAGGAGTCGAAGTATTTTGAAGACTAGTTATCCAAAGAAAGCTAGATCAAAGGGAATTTTCATCATATTCAAAATGCTACAAGGCTATTATACACTCATTGAATCAAGGTTCTTACCATTTAAAGACACCTTCAAGAAGTCATCATTAATCTTTATCAACAAAGACTCCATCACCTAAGGATCCAAAGGTATCTCCCTCTCTGTGGAATCAAGGATCATTATTGAAGAAAAATACCTTTATCAAGGAGAAAATTTCTATTTTCTATATCATAATCAACATCAAGGAAGAAACAAGAAGAAGGAACATCCTATGAAGTAAGTATATTTATGTACACATCTAAGTCTGTCAAAATGTCTTTTTGCAAGGAAAGCAACAAATTGGTTGGGGTTTCAAACTATCTTGCATGGAAGAAAAGGACATATATGAATCTCATTGAAAATGAGGTTATGGAACATATCAAAGGATATATCAATAGACTTGGAAATTAGTATTATCAAGCTCTTGCGAAGTATATGAAATGGGAATTTAGGTCTTAAATGATTCTCATAGAATCCATCAAATATCCTTTCATCCCATATGTATCAAAACTTGAAGTTTCAAAATAAATATATGACAAACTCATAGAGTTGTATTACATAAACACAGAAAGGGAAGTTATCTCTCTAAGGCAAGAAATCTATAAGCTTAATATGTCAAGGGAATATGGAATAGCCTCATAATTTATGAGGATATCTAAAATCCAGGATCAACTTCAAGATATGTGAGAAGTCATGTCTGATAGAGAAATGACTACAGTAGTACTAAATTCACTAATGGAGGAGTGGGATAACTTTACTTCAAGAATTTATGGGAAGAAAGAATCTAATCCATTCCATTAACTATGTTCACTATTCAAAATTGAAGAATAAATACTAAAGGAAAATCCTAATGTGGGATCAGGTGAGCAAAATCAAGCATATGCTGCAATGACAAAAAGAAAAGGAGAGTCTAGAAAGTTTGGTCCTCTGAAAAAGCAGAAGAAAATGGATAATATTCAATGATATGGGTGTCAGGAATATGAGAACTATAGAAGATATTGTCCTAATCTCAATAAGGACAATAAAAAAAGAGGAAGGGAAGAAGCCCATATCACCAAGGATGTGGAGGAAGCTGAAAATAAGAAGTCCAAGAAAGAGGAAGTGGAATATATCTACTATGATTGAGATACTCTTCCTCACCTAGTTCTTTTCAATTTCTCTCTTTTTAAAGTATAAATATCATTAGAATAGCATGATAGGATGCATCATGGCATCATAGAATCATTAGAAGAAAGAGCTCGGGACATCATCATAGAGAAGTATGAAAGATAGTTGAAGTTGAAATCTATGGCAGTCAACTATGAAGGATATATCTCTTGGGAACCTAATTGGAAATATAAGTGACACTTATGGAAAGAAAATGAGTCATCTAGAAAAAATCTCATCATAAATCAATCAAAAGGAAACATTTGTTTAATGGGGATACTCTATATCCTTAAGTTTCTATTATAGAATCTCAGTCGGCATGTTCACTGCTTAAGAGAGTAAGAAAGTGTTTCATCAAGAATGTTGTGTAACCAGCTCCAAAAATAGAAGAAAAAAGATATCAATGCCTTAGAAATAAGCCACTTCGAGGGGGCAACCTCCAATACATTACATAAATGAACAATTCTTGGATGATACAATTTACAAAACCTCCTTTCTATATATAGGAGTCCATGGAGCCATAATGTAATCCTAGTGGGCCACAATGTAATCCTAGCTGACCTAACAATAATAATTTAAGGGCACAATGATAACAAAATGGGGGTTACAAGGGTACAATAATAACAATAAGGGGGTTACACTAACAACAATAAGGGACTATACTAGTAATATAGGGACCTAACATGCCCCTCTCCTTCAAAAAAAGTGTTGTCCTCAACGCTTGAGTAGCTCTCGGTGCTTTTGTATAAAATTCTCATCCTCCCATGTAGAATCTTCAGTGGGTAAGTTCTTCCACTTGATGAGATATTCTGAAATTGATCGATTTCGTAGTTGTCGAGTTCTTGTTTCCGTGACCACTTCCGATTCCAATATGATTTTTCCTTCCTCATCAAGTTCTGGCAATATTGTTTGAACTGGAATATTTTCACCTATAACCTTCTTTAAGCATGAAACATGGAAAACTGGATGCACTCGTGAAGAAGAAGGAAGCTCCAATTTGTATGCCATAGTACCAATGTTTTGCAACACCTTGTAAGGACCATAGTACTTTGGCGATAATTTATTATCCTTCTTTGCTTGCTTGAGGGACATTTGTTTGTATGGTTGTAGCCGTAAAAATACCCAATCTCCTACATCAAAACTTCTCTCGCTACGATGTTGATCTGCCTGTTGTTTCATTCGATTTTGTGCCAAATTCAGGTTATCCTTGAAGAGTTGGAGAACTTCTTGCTGATGCTCGATGTGATCTTCCACTGCTTGAACCTTCGAATTTTCCCTTAAAGATGATGTGATGGATGGTGGATGATATCCATAAAGTGCCATAAATGGGGTCATTTTTGCTGCAGTATGGAAGGAAGTGTTATACCACCATTCAGCAAGAGGTAACCACTTGACCCATTGTGTATGTTTATCAGATACAAAACAACGAAGATATCCTTCCAAACATTTATTTACTATCTCAGTTTGACCATCAGATTGAGGATGATAAGATGAGCTATGAGCTAATTGAGTACCCAAACAAGAAAATAACTTCGTCCAAAAATTTCTCGTAAAAATGGGATCTCTGTCGCTCACAATAACCCTTGGGCTTCCATGTAGCTTTTGAATTCTGTCCACAAATGTAGTAGAAACTGTACTTGCTTTAAATGGATGAGATAATGCACAAAAGTATGCATACTTGGTAAGTCTATCAATTACCACCATGATGACATTCTTTCCTTTGGACTTAGGTAAACCTGTGATAAAATCCATTGAAATCTCCTCCCAACGTTGACTTGGAATGGATAAAGGTTGTAGAAGTCCCGAGGTCTTAATTTTCTCCACTTGATTCTGCTGGCAAACCAAACATTCCGCCACAAACTTTTGAATATCAGATTTAAGGCCATCCCAAAAAAATTCTTCTTCACCCTGTGGTAAGTTTTTAAAAATCCTGAGTGTCCTCCTAAAGGAGAAGTGTGCAATTCCAGAAGAATCTTTTGTTTTAGTTGGGAATTCTTACAAAGATATAAGCGATCTTTGTACCATAAGGAATCATTTTTCCAACTAAATGTATCAGATGTACTAGGATCTTGCCGCAACTTTTGAATGAGTGTCCATACTTCTTTTTCCTTCTTCCATTCATCTCTTGCTTCAGTTATCCAATCTGGTTGGATAATAGAAATGGCACAAAGCAATGCTTCCACCTCTTCATTCTTTCTTGAGAGTGCATCTGCAACAACATTAAGCTTTCCTTTTTTGTAGATTATTTCAAAGTCATAACTCAACATCTTTGTGACCCATTTTTGCTGCTCTTCTGAAGATAGTCTTTGTTCCAAAAAGTGTTTAAGACTATCATGATCAATTTTTACCTTGAAGTGTCTTCCCATTAGGTAAGTTCTCCATTTCTTTAGTGCATGCAACATTGCTAACATTTCCTTCTCATAAATAGGTTTCTGTAAATACTTTCCTTTGATTGGATGACTTTCAAAAGCAATGGGTCTTCCTTCTTGCATTAAAACAACACCAATTCCATTTCCTGAGGCATCACATTCCACAATAAAGGTTTTTGTGAAGTCCGGCGTAGCTAAGACTGGTGCTAGGCACATTGCCTCTTTAAGATGTTCAAAGGCCTTAGTTGCTTCAGGAGTCCATGAAAATGCATCTTTCTTCAATAATGTTGTAAGAGGTGCTGCTATTCTCCCATAATTCTTAACAAACTTGCGATAATAGCCTGTTAACCCGAGAAATCCTCGCAACTGCTTTATTGTCTTGGGGACTTTCCATTCCTTAATGGCTTTAATTTTGTTAGGGTCTACTTTAACACCCCCGTGAGATATAATATGACCCAGATATTCCACCTCTTGTACTCCAAAGAAACATTTGGATGTTTTTTCATATAATTGTTTCTCCTGCAATAGTTTGAGCACCCTGTCAACATGTTCAACATGGTCCTTCCAAGACCTGCTGTAGATTAGTATATCATCAAAAAATACTAGCACAAATTTTCTAAGGAAGGGTTTGAAAATGGAATTCATCAACCCTTGAAATGTAGAAGGTGCATTGGTAAGGCCAAAAGGCATGACCAAAAATTCATAATGACCTCATGAGTTCGAAATGCTGTTTTTGGAATATCTTCAGTCTTCATTCTAATTTGATGATATCCTGAACGAAGATCCAACTTGGTAAAATAAATTGCTCCATGTAATTCATCCAATAATTCATCAATCAAAAGAATGGGAAATTTATCTTTAATGGTGAGCTTATTGAGCTCCCTATAATCCGGACACATTCGCCATGATCCATCCTTCTTGTGTACCAATACTACAGGAGCAGAGAAAGAACTTTGACTAGGTTGAATTATACCCGCCTCTAACATTTCTGCAATCATACGTTCAATTTCGCTCTTTTGGAAGTAAGGATATCTATAAAGCCTGATGTTTGGAGGAACAATTCCTGGAATCAAATGAATAGCATGATCATGATCACAAATAGGTGGGAGTCCTCTGGGAGTTTCAAACACTTTGGAATGATTGTCCAAGACTTGTTGGAGATCTGCAGAAATAGATGATTTTGATGTCGGAACTTCTAGAGAGCATAATTGTGCAATTACGCCTCGTTGCTCTTTCTTTAGAAGCTTTGTCATGACATTAGAGCTTATTATCCTTCCTGGCTTCCCTTCAATACCCCGTAATTCGACTTCCTTTCCTTCTGAAAAAAATTTCAAGAAAAGTTCTTGAAAATTAAAAGCTACCGTCCCCAAAGATTGTAACCATTGTACTCCTAGTACAACATCAGCACCTCCCATAGGAATGGAAAGCATTGGACTAGTAAACACATATTCCCCCATGGTTGGCTTGATATTATGACATTTTCCAAAGCAATTTATAGTTCCTCCATTTGCAACCATCACTTGACATTCTGGTGCTGGGTATAGCAAACAATTTAATTCCTTGGCTACCTTACAATGAATAAAATTATGGGTGCTACCTGAATCAATCAACACTATTACCCTTTTCTTCTTTATATGTCCTTCTATCTTGAGAGTTTGAGGAGTGGTAATTCCTGCCAGTGCATTACACGATATGGTAGGATTCATTTCTTCCTCTTCTAGGGGTGGTTCCTGGTGTATATCCTCTTCTTGTTCATTTTCTTCTTCTTCTTCACAATCTATGTAAAATAATTTCTTCTCAGCACACTTATGACCTTTAGTGTATTTGCTATCACAACTGTAGCAAAGCCCTTTTGCTTTTTTTTCTTCCAATTGTTGTGGTGTCAACCTTGTAGGTTGTGGAAATCTAGGCGTAGCAACACTTCCTTCTTTATAGAATTGAGTGGTAGGCTTCCTTGTCGCCATAATTTTACATTCAACTTTTCTTGCCAACCCGAATGCCTTCTCCAATGAATCAGGTTCCAAAACGGGAACTTCATGTTGGATGTTATCCTTTAAAGTGCCTAGGAAGAGATCAATCCTGTGTTCCTCTGTAAGATCAGTTACCCTTATATTCAATTTTTGGAAGTCCTCAATGTGCTGCCCCACTAAACCCCTTTGTTTGAGATTTATCAATTGGGTAAAGAAGGTGTTGCTCTTTGTATCCTCATAATGTGCTATCATTTCCTCCATAAAAATTGACCAAGTGACAATTTTTTTACGGGAGCAAAGCCATCGATACCATACAAATGTATTTTGTTCTAATTGTAAAGTTGCAATGCGTACCTTTTGTGTGTTTTGCACGTTATGGAGATCAAAATATTGCTCCATCTGTAGTATCCATGTTACAGGATCCTTTCCATCAAACTTCCTCATCCATTTTTGGAATATGGTGGTTCTTCCCGCCAACATTAGAGTCTATGAAATCACGATTAACATTTATTTTGTTCTCATCATGAGGTTCTTCTACTATCTTTTCACCATTAGGAAACATTTCTTGTATCAACTTTGTCAAATCTTCGATGTTTGATTTTATATCATCCATCTTAGCTTCCATGCCAGCTTCCATGCCATCCATCTTAGCTTCCACGCCATCCATCTTAGCTTCCACGCCTTTCTTCAAATCGTCCATCTTCACTTCCACGCCATCCATCTTAGCTTCCATGCCTTTCTTCAAACCGTCCATCTTCACTTCCACGCCTTTCTTCAAAACTTCCATTTCATTTTTGTTGCTCTTTGCGAGAGTGAAATTTGTTGCACTTGCTCTTGTAATTTTGATAGATCATGTTGCAATTCTTCATCTTCATGAGTCATAGTAGAGCCTTCTGAAGGCTTAATGGGTGTTGAATTATTTTTAGGGGACATTTTAGAATCCAATATTGATATCTATTCTACAAGATGCCCTTGGAATCAATTCAACTTGATTCTTCAAACAAGACTTATGCAATTCGGAAAAAAAATACACACCTTTTACTTGCTTTGAGGAGCTCGATATTGAAATTAAATTATCTCTGTAATTGAAAATCTTCAATATCTGAAATTCAGCCCTGTAGTAGCCCTCTGAAGCTTCTTTCAAATGCCACAGGTCTGATCTAATTTGGATTCCCCAAGACAAATTTGTGTCCAATCTCCCACAATGACCTAATTCTGGACTGGTTCAGTAGAGAAAACTTGTAGGACTTGCCACGTGTCACTGTTTCGTCCTTTGTCTCTGAAATTGATAGCCAAGAAACTAAAGTCCGTGTACTTGTGACCACTTTTTACGGCACTCAAATCCACTGCCCAGAGAGAGAGTTATTGAACTTTTCCCACGATCACCTCTTTGAGATGAAATTTAGGAGCCTGAAAAAGCACTACCTTCCACAGATCATATCTCCAAAAATATTGCGAACCAAGCTCTGAAATGTTTTGAAGAATTTCCTTAGGATTTCAGCTTTGCACCATACGAATTTAAGATTCTGAACCTTCGTAGAAAAATTTTTATAGCGAAAATGCCACGATGACCTGTTTACGAGCTTGAAAAAAGACCTAACTTCCACAGATGATATCTCCGAAAATATTGCGAACCAAGCTCTAAAATATTTAGAAAATTTTCCTCAGGATTTTAGCTTCGCACCCTAAAAATTTCAGCTTCTAAAACTTCGTAGAAAAAAAGTTATAGCGAAAATGCCACGATGACCTGTTTGGAGCAGCGAAACCCTAGAATCCAAAGGTCTGATACCAAATGTTGTGTAACCAGCTCCAAAAATAGAAGAAAAAAGATATCAACGCCTTAGAAATAAGCCACTTCGAGGGGGAAACCTCCAATGCATTACATAAATGAACAATTCTTGGATGATACAATTTACAAAACCTCCTTTCTATATATAGGAGTCCATGGGGCCATAATGTAATCCTAGTGGGCCACAATGTAATCCTAGCCGACCTAACAATAATAATTTAAGGGCACAACAATAACAAAATGGGGGTTACAAGGGTACAATAATAACAATAAGGGGGTTACACTAACAACAATAAGGGACTATACTAGTAATATAGGGACCTAACAAAGAATTTTTAACTTGTGGAATTCATGGGATGACGTTATGATGACATAAAAAGGTAAATCATATCAAGGGATTAAATCTATTTCAATCAAGGAGGTTGCCCTAGGAAATTTGGATGAATCGAAGAAAATGAGGTATGCATGATTATATTCAATATTGAAGAGTCATGTCATATGGTTGCTGACAACATGGATAAATTCTATACTTCAATAGCATGATCAAAAGGAAAAAATATCTCCTCCTATGAAAGGATGCAAGAAGGCATGAGTCGCACTTTGTCTAAATGAAATCAAAATAATGTGTCCTCATATGTAATATGAGGTGGTTGAAAAAACCGAGGGAATTCCGATTGGAAATTCCTGGAAATGAAATGTGTGAAGAAAGGAAGGAAGAGATAGTGGGATATGAAACCATGGAAAAGGAAATTAAAATCCAAGGACCAAGAAGATTACACCAGGATATCTCCATGAAAGATATGAAGGCTCTGATGGAGTCTGGAAAAATAAAGAGACCCTTGAAAATATATATATCTTTTGGAGATGTGTCGATATGTATGCAAGATGTTGATGCAAACTGGAAGATGGAATGATGAAATATCACCAGAAAGGTAATTTTGATTTAAATTTCATTTCCTATTTTTGAATGATATCTGGATAGAATTATGTAGGGATGCCTTGGGAAGATCTATGGATGTTTTCCATTGTTGATGACCATGTAGTAAAATGAAATATCCTTATGCAAAAATGGCATGAAGGAAGACCATATATGGACTGATGGATCACTTTCCGATTAAATAAATGATGACATGGATCAAAGATGAAAGTGATCGATGATTTGTGCCCTGTGAAGAAGTCCCAAAACATGAATACTCCTTAATAAAGTAAATAAGTTCATGACATCACAAAGGAGGCGTTATTCAAGCAGTTGGATGTCCCATCATCTCCACCTAAGGAGCTGTTATAGGTACCTAATTAAGTGGGAGCCTGGAAACCGTAGTTTCTTACTTGGAGAAACTTGGAAACAAAACTACTAAGTCAAGAGGGAGATTAGGTACATTCCTTCTGTAGGAATGAGTACATTCCTTTATTGGAATAGATATGTCCTCCCTAATTAAGAGGGAGAGATAGACACGTCATTATTTTCTTCAATTGGGAAGACATAATGGAGGATTGGGTAACATATGGCATCTGATGCTCTTTGAGGATGTGATAGGGCATACAAGACAACAGTAGTCATAGAGGACCGATATTCTTTGAGGAATCGAAATCCAAGATAAGAATATTAATGCTCGTTGTTACACAGTAATTTTTCACCATCCCTGCAATCCCTCGTCCCGCACATTGGAGGGCTTATTCCGTGACCTGTGAGCAGTGACATGACCTGAAACCACTTTCATGGCATCCCCCTTGACAAGGAAAATCATTCCCTTGAAGAAAATTTCCTGTGAAAAGCCCTAAAAATAGCCCTTTTGGCCTTGGCGCGACTAGCCAATTCAGCTGTCGCGCCAATGGGGGAAATCCACCAAAGAGGGTGTGCCAAATGGCGCTCTGTCCCAGTTTATCACCTGTTCCAGGCTTAATAAGAATTGTTTTTTAAAAATAAATGGCGGAATTTTGATTCCAACAAAATCCTGAACAAGTCTCTAAAATGAGTTGGGGGGTTTGGCTCCGGATCTCCATGTAGGGGAAGTGGTTTTCCACCTATCATGGAAGCTTCCTTGAGGATAGGGCCAATCCCACCATTGTATGGATCCCAACTCCCCTTCCACCATCTATATAAGCTTGTCATTTTCCCTTTGCAAGCTAGCTTGAATAGAGTTGAATCAATAGTAAGGAGATTATCGTCAGAGAGCCGAAGAGAGAGAGACTTTTCCTTTTCCCAACGAGCTTTACCAAGACATACTCCTCTGTCAACCCGCTGAAGGAAGATCCAGCATCAGAGCTCAGGTTGTATCTTTCTTTGTTTTGATTAATAACAAACGACTTCGATTATGGTTCCACTCAGATGTTTATGTTTTATGTTATGAGTTGTATCTTCTCTGACTGATACATAATTGCATGTATTAGGTTTTACGCTTGTGTGTTTGTTGTTTCTTCTTGTACGTGCAGGTATTCGATCGCGTCGAGTGGGAGAATTGTGATCTGCCAAAGAAAGGGACGGAAGTGCCATCTTCTCCACAAATGACAGTAGCGTAGGACTTAAGGTAGGCCTCTTGTCACATCCTGGTCTTTTGCAATTAGGAACTTGCGTCTTAGCATGACTCAGTTGTTGCTAGACCTAATCTAAGCTAGTAGGGATCGCCTCTGTTCGCAGAGGGGATTTTCCTCTCCAAAAAACTGGCGACTCCACTGGGGAGACATTGATTGGAGTTTGTCTTGTCTTTTCAGTTGATTTTGGTCTTTTCCTGCTTGAACAGCTCTTGTGGTTCGCTCTTTTTTCCAGTGTTAAACTTTTGTTTAGCTTCACCATCCCTGATATGCTCCTTGATTTCTCTTTTTCATCTTTTGCATTAGTAAAATTGACTGGCGCGGTATTTTCCCTGATAGTCACGCCAGCTGGCGCATGTTGCCAGTTTATCCCCCACGCCAATCCTGTTCTGGTGCTAGTTGCAGCCTGACAGTTGCGCCAATCCTGTAAGGTGCTAGGGTTTTCTTCTTTTTGAGCTTTCTCAGCTTAGTCTGTGGTTTTGGTGTTATTTTTTGATTGCCTAAGTGTTTTGGAGCCTTGTTTGACTGTGTGTGACCTTCATCCTCTGGTTGTTTGCCCTCTTCTATCGGTTGTACATTCTAGCCCTAGGGAATTTAGGTGCTATAGTGTGTCGAGCCTCCCATGGGAGTTTTTGGTCCTTGTTTGATCAGTTAATTTCATTATTGCTTCTCTGCATTCGTTTGGTGGTTGTCCATTGTTTTATTGTGTTCCTCTTTGTCTCGTTTTGAGCCTAGATTACATGGTTCATTTGAGTCTTTGGGATTCCTCTTTGTTTTGAGGGACTTCTTTGTCAATTTGAGATCTGATCGCGTGTTTCGCATTGAGTGAAACTTGCTTGTCTTTGCTCTTTTTCTATCACTTCTCAAATTGTTCTTTTCATTAGTTTTCATTGTGTTTAGTGCACTTTTCTCTTAAACATTGAAAATACAAAAAAAATCTCTTTTTCTTTTGATTACTTAATGTAAATTGAATCTTTTCTGTTTTATTAGTGATTTGTAACTCTGAAAGAAAAGATTTTAGTTTCTGTTAGCGTGCATTAGAGATACTAGTGGTTTTTTTGTGATTATTTTGTTATTGTGTGAAAGCTTTCAACCTTCCCGTAGTTAGCTATTCATCGAACGAAATGATACATTGTGGCATGTAGTGTGCATTTAGGAGGTTTTGAGACATAACATTCGGTAGGGCCTGGAAATTGAAACATAATTGAAGATCAACACTAAAATTCATTCAATTTACCTTAAGGCAGCATTGGAACATTAAATAAATATCTAGAGGTCTAGGCTAGTGACGTGTTCCGGCATCGTTAAACCTAGTAGTTGTCGTTCGCCTCTTGGCTTTAGACAGCACTAGTACGGACTTGTGCTCCCCGTACCATCGCGTATATAAAGGGAGACCCCATTAGGTTGCTATCCTTTATCTGTAGGAAGCCGAGTCTACCGCCTTTTACCCGTGATACACCGGAAACAGCATTCGGGGAGATTGCCTGCACGTATGTCAAGTCCTTGGTTGATTTCTCTTTCATTTTTGAACCAAGGTGTATATTTCAGTACACGGATATCTGGTACACCCTCTTGCCTAGAGTTCCAGAGCAATCAGTTTGATATTTACTGACTCCGTAAACTTGAAAAGATCTTCAAGCGCTTGTCCTTTCATGCTTGTTTCCAAACTGAAAGTGATAGAGTCACCTTTTTCTTATTTCTTGACTCTTAAAATATGAAACAATAGAGTTTTGTTTCAATGTTTAAAAAAAAAAATTAACTGCCCACGAAATATTCCTGGTTAAAGTTAGTTTCCTTAGGGTGTTGTTCTGAAGATCGTTTCTAATGGCAACTTTTCCGGAGTTCACCAACCAAGGAATCCCCTCTGAAGGGAGCCCTGGTCCTTTTCCTCCTTTTGGAAATTTTGGCGCTCCTTATATGGCAACGTTGTCCCTTATATGGTTAACTGTTGGGTTTCCCGTTTGGTTGTTTTCAACCTCTGTGGTTCTGAATGTCCCGCCTATTTTTCAATCAGTTCCTCCGCCTGAACAACATCATGTTGATTCCAAGGTGGACCTCTCCCCTTCTTTGCCTGTTTTTGCGTCCTCCTCTTCTACTTCACCTGGTGAAAGTCTGGATTCGAGTAACCAGGTGGCTAACAAGAAGAATAAGAAGACAAATAAGAAGAAGTTAGATAAAAGAGAGGCTAGCTTTGCGGCTATTGTGCCTAAGAAGCCACCCCTCGATGAACCTTCCAACCCTCCACGAAAATTCAAGTTCCCTTGCATGTTGTGTCAGGGAGACCATCTTCTTCGAGACTGCCCTGGCATTCCCAAGGTGCTCGAAGTATGGTCCAACAGTCGTCCACCGTTACCTTTGGCTTTCGGGAGTCAGGTTGGGGGCACGTCTTCAGCTGCTACTGGTAAGGCTCCTAAGAAGCAGGGTAAGATTACCAATCCCTGTAAGTTGTGTGAAGGACACCATGCCATTCACATTTGTCCGTATATGGATGAAGCCAAGTGAGTGTTGGAAAACCCGACTGATTCTACACCATGCCTTCTAGCTGATTATAATCAGATTTCTTTGAGTCCTCCACCAGCTGATCCTACGATTGGTCAAGAGTCATCCTTGGTCGATCCCGCTCCTCCGGAAATTCAAATTCAGGATTATGTTCCCCAACCAACCATTGGTCATGGGATCAGTTAAACTGGCCCCGTCTGCGGTGCACCAGGTATTTTCCGTTGAGAGTGAACCTCACACCCCTCAGGTTCTTCTTGTTTCTTCAGATTCCTCAAACTTGGAGAAAGATTCTCCTATCCCTATATCTCAAGAAGCGGCTCCTCTGCCTCTCGTGATGGAGATCCTGGAGGATATCTCTTCCGCTTTCGAGATGGAGGTCGTGGAGGATGCTCCTTCTTCGATCGTAACACTAGGGGAAGACCATCTCAGTTCGATGGTAGCCCCTCCGAGTAGTTTGGTCGCTTCCTTTGATTGGAATTGATTTCTGGGATACCGCCTTTCATCTTATGTGCCTTTCGAGATAACGGTACAGGCCTTTGATCTGGTCGTACCCAGCACCATTATAGATGAAGGCGCATTTGTTAGTATTTTATCCTCGACTACCTGGCAAGCTTTCGGTTCGCCACCGCTTGCGCCTGTTACACAGAATCTGTTGGCATTTAACGGAAGAACTAGTTGACTGTTAGGGATCCTTCCAAGGTTACCTGTTATGTTGGGAGGTAAAACCATCCATATGGACGTGATGGTTGTTCCAGGCCCCTTTAATTTCAATATGCTCTTGGGGCGCAATTACACCTATGCCATGGGAGTGCTTGTCTCCTCCCTTTTTCGTGTGGTTTGTTTTCCACATGAAGGACGAATTGTGACCATTGATCAGCTTTCGTTCTTTGGTCCTGATGTGGCAGCTGGCCCACCATCATCCCTTCCTAGTTTTTATCCACCCATTGTATTTGCCCCACTGCAAGTCAACTATGTGGCTACCTACCCCGTGCCTGTACTCAGTGATGATGTCGTCGTGCATAGTGTGCTGGGGGCATTGGGTCTAGACTTCCAGGATGTTTTCCTTCCATCGGACGAAAAAATCTTGGAAGCCATGAATTATTGTTCATTATAACAAGGTCGTTGGAGCACAGTTCCTTTTCTTGTGTCAAGCTCCTTAAAAAATGAAACAAGCTCTTCGAAGTAGAGTTCCTAGTCTTGTGTCAAGCTCCTTAAAAAATGAAACAAGGTAATTCCAAGGACGGTTCGTTTACTATGTCAACCTCGTTAAAAAATGAATTCGGATTTGAGGATAGTTCTTTTAATGTGTCAACCTCGTTAAAACGATGAAACACGTCCCTGTTCAATTCGAGTCTTTGTTTAGATCTCGTAAAATCCCATTCAAGTCTTTCTCTTGATCTCATAACTTGAACCTTCACTCCATCTGCCTTTCATATGGATTGAAGCTTGGGGGACATGTACCTTGAATTGAGTCACCATGCTAGGGGCATGCTTACTATTTCAAGCATAGTTTGTTTCCATTTCAAGCTTGTGTAAAAATGAAACCGGTTTCAAGCATAGTTTATCTTTGTTTCAAGCTTGTGTAAAAATGAAACCAACTTCAAGTAGAGTTTTTCTGATTTCAAGCTTGTGTAAAAATGCAACCATTCCCATTTTACCTCTTGTGATTGTCATTTTATCAGCCTGTTTTTGCCAGATGAGCCTTGGTTTTTTCTCACTCCATTTTCATTATCTGCTTGGCTGATTATATGCCTTCACTTGGTTGTTTTACCCGTTCCTGAGGAACCGCTACTTTGAGTGGTACTGTTAGTTAGCCTCTTGACCTTTATTTGTTCTAAGCAGTTCCACCATTACCAGAACCTGTTGCTGCCCTTTATACCACTCGTTCCTCCAGGAGGAGTCACCTTTCAGCTCTTTTATGACTCTTTCTCTCTGGGCACATGAAAATATTCCAAGTCGCTCGTCGTTTTGATCTTGTTAAAGTGGTCACAAAACGACATCTACCCGTATACGTTTACCCCCATTTTCTGGCCGATAGATTAATACAAAAAGGAATATATTCTAGCCTATCGCGACTAGGAGGTTTTCTCAGACATAGTTTTCTACCTTTTCAGATCTGAGGAACTATTTACGAAAAGGGACTGTTGGAGTTTACTTTTCTGCTGCCTTTTCAAACTCTCTAAACATGAAAAGATGCCGAGTTCTTCCTTTTTCAGACTCGTTAAACCCTGATGACATCGGATTCAGTTGTAATGACGATATTCGAGTTCCTCCTTCCTAGGGCTCGTTAAACTTACTAGTATGGATTCGTCTGAAGGACGAACTTATATTACAAGCATATTCTATCCCCTTCAAGCTTGTTCTCAAAAATAATTGGGGTACTCGCTAGAAATGGTGGGGAAAAAAATGGAACCAGTATCATCGTCATGTCAGCAGTATGTCGCTCTTGAACATGGCACTTGTCTGCATTCGTGTCAGGTTGGGGACATCTCATCTCATTCTTTTTTTGCCTCCGTGGGTTCGGGTAATCCCTTTTGACCTCTCATTTTCTCTTTGCCTCGTCATCATGACCTCTGAAATTTTGATGTCAAATACTGCCAAATCCACTGTCATGCCGCCAGTATGTTCAAGAGAAGTTGACCTCTGCAAATTTAAACCTTCCTCTGATTCTCATCTGATCTTGATTCACAAACATTATATTCCTCTGTCTCGCGTCGATGATGTGGGAAACACTATGGCCCACCTTTGATCAAGGTCACTTCCTGTCGACTTCAGCTCATTATCCATGAAGCTGATCTAGAGTCTCCCTTCTGGTACCTTGGAGCCTGCATGCCTCAATGGAAGGTTCTTCACATTCGACACAAGGTTTTCATCATTGACCTTCGATCGGATGATTCTGTGAGTGTTCGCTGCCAGCTCACTGTTCACATTCTGTGGATTGTACCTATAGTACCTTGAGGGCCATTGTCATTATTGGTGGTTCCTCTCGCGTCTCTTAACATATTACATCATTGGCTGGTAATCAGACGATGTTCTTGCATGTTTGACTTCAACTCACTTATTCACATGCTTGAACTTGTACTTTGTTAAGGTCGAGATGGAGTGCAAGACCCTGGATTTTGTCTGTTGGAATCCAGGCTGCGGATTTTGTGGATTATTATTATTGGTTACATGACTCATTTATTGGATGGCTGCAACCATACCTGAGTCTATTTATCGATCCTCACTGGATGGCTGTGTCCATGCCTTGGATCTAGATTATTATATACTCTGTTACGGATGGCTGCGCCCATACCATGTATATATCATGTATTTGAGATATCAGTTGTACTTGTCTACGCAGGTTTTCCGACAGGAGTGTTTTTAGTTGGACACATTCTTGTAAATCATTTCACCCCCCTCTCTCTCTCGGGCCTTATGCTTTAGGGGTCATCTGTTACACAATAATTTGTCACCGTCCCTGCAATCCCCCGTCGCGCACATTGGAGGGCTTATTCCGTGACCTGTGAGTAGTGACATGACTTGAAACCACTTTAATGGCATCCCCCTTGACAAGGAAAATCATTCCCCTGAAGACAATTTCCTGTGAAAAGCCCTAAAAATAGCCCTTTTGGCCTTGGCGTGACTAGCTAGTTCAACCCTCGCGCCAATGGGGGAAATCCACCAAAGAGGGTGCACCAACTGGCGCTTTGTCCCAGTGTATCACCTGCGCCAGGCTTAATAAGGATTTAAAAAAATAAATAAATGGCGGAAGTTTGATTCCAACCAACTCCTGAATGAGTCTCTAAAATGAGTTGGGAGGTTTGGCTCCAGATCTCCATGTAGGGGAAGTGGTTTTCCACCTATCATGGAAGCTTACTTGAGGATAGGGCCAATCCCACCATTGTAGGGATCCCAACTCCCCTTCCACCATCTATATAAGCTTGTAATTTTCTTTTTGCAAGCTAGCTTGAATAGAGCTAAATCAATAGTAAGGAGATTATCGTCAGACAGCCAAAGAGAGAGAGACTTTTCCTTTTCCCGACGAGCTTTACCGAGACATACTCCTCTATTGACCCGCCGAAGGAAGATCCAACGTCAGAGCTCAGGTTGTATCTTTCTTTGTTCTAATTAATAATAAACGACTTCGATTATGGTTCCACTCAGATGTTTATGTTTTATGTTATGAGTTGTATCTTCTCTAACTGATACATAATTGCATGTATTAGGTTTTACGCTTGTTTGTTTTTTGTTTCTTCTTGTACGTGCAGGTGTTCGATTGCGTCGAGCAAGAGAATTGTGATTTGCCAAAGCAAGGGACAGAAGCGCCATATTCTCCACAAATGATAGCAATGTAGGACTTAAGGTAGGCCTCTTGTCGCATCCTGGTCTTTTGCAATTAGGAAATTACGTCTTAGCGTGACTCGGTTGTTGCTAGACCTGATTTGGGCTAATAGGGATCGCCTCTGTCTGCAGAGGGGATTTACCTCTCCAACACTCGTGGAAAAAACTCTGAGAACCAAAGTGGAGTGTGTTCCGAGAGAGATAATGATGAGGGAATCTATACATCATTGGTCTCACCAACATTGTGATATTATCTTGTTTCCTACCTTTCCTTACCTTCACCAGATTGTTTGTATATTCTTTGATTTCTCATCCCTTTGTTGGAAAATTTGTTTTATTTGAATGACTGGTGGCATTCAATATGTTGGAATTGATGTCAATGAGATTATAATTGAGGTTGGTGGCAATATATTTTTCCATTGATATGACTGGTGTGTCAAGCTCAGGGGTAGTCCCATGGTTGCTGCAGTATTTTGTAGAAAATCATCATAGTAGAAATATTAGTGGAGAATCCATAAAAATATAAATATGATGGTTTGAAGTATTAGGATTTAGTGGATATTATAGCTTAGTATATAAACTTAAATGATCATGGAAGTGGCATAGTTGGTTAGTGCTTGGAAATATACTTCCAATGGTATGTGGAAGTCTAAAAATGGCTTCTTCGATCAAAATATAGAGCTAGTCAAAGGTATGGATCCCAAGAGTCAAAATATGCATAGATAAAAGGGTTAGAGATCCTTTTGGAACATAGCCAAGTTAGGAACAGTTGCCAAACCTAGCAGAAAAGTTAGCAGAGTAGCCAAAGGAGATACGGGCTAACATGGCTGACAATGCAACAACGAGAGTATTTTCTATTGGCTCAAGTAGAGCCCACATGATGGAGTTACCTAGATGAATGTACCTCGATATTTTGAAAAGGGCACACATGTTAAAGTTTTGGGATGAAACATGGTAGGATGAATTGGAGCACCAACATTGCAATGGAAAGCCTTCTTATTAGCGCAAGAAAATTTTTTATGCACTTGAGTTGCGAGAATAATAGAATTCAAAAAATACAAAACAATATTGCTAGAAACACATAAATATCACATGAATTGAGAAAAGCTACAAAGATAGTTTATTATCCATAAGCATAATACAATGTTCACTTGCCTTTTCAAGGGGGGAACCTCCAATAGAGTAGAGCTCAATTACAATAAAACTTGATGCATCTTCCCTTGCTATTGAAGACTATTTATAACTTTATGACATCCAAAACCCTAATTACTAGTGGTCCCTTGCATAATATGGGTTAATCACTTTATTTATTTTCTATGACCCATATATAACTAATTGTGGTCCCTTTTCTATAATGTGGGTCAACCACTTACAAATATTATTAATGTGAATAATCGCTTACGGGATTTATTGACTCTTGAATAACTAACTATGACTCTGACAAGAGCCCTTGGGCTTCTTATGTAAAGGGGTTAGGGTTGGAACCTAACATGCCCTCCCCCATAAAAAGCAACCTTGTCCTCAAGGATGAAGCTACATAGTTTGCTAAATAATAGTGGTTGGTTCCTGTATGGCATCTTCAGTATAGGTGTCTTTCCACTTGATGATTACTTTCTTGATCGTGTGACCAAAAATATGTAATTTGTGAGTATTGAGGACCTACTCGAGTCAGAGCCAAAGTGAACCTTCCTCATCCAATTTTGGTAGACTTGTTTGAAGCATGCAATTGTTCCCCACATATTTCTTGAGGCAGGATACATGGAAGGCTGGGTGGATTTTTGAAGTAATCAACAGGGACAATGTGTAAGTGACTGCTCCTATATGTTGAAGTACCTGATAAGATCCATAGAATTTTAGGGCTAGTTTCTGGAATCCCTTTTCTTTGAGAGAGGTATGCTTATAAGGTTGGAGTAGCAGGAACACCTAGTCTCCTACTTGAAATGACCTCTATGAATGGTGTTGTTTGGCATGTTGTTTCATTCGATTTTAATCTTGATGTAGAATATCTTTGAGATGAGTGATCATGGTGACACAATTCTGCAGGATTTGATCAACTACCTGTACTTTGGAAGTTCTGGGGATATAAGAAGTAGGTGAAGGTGGGAGCTGGCCATACATAGCAACATATTTCATCATTTTGGTGGCTTAATGATAGTTAGTATTATACCACCATTAAGCTAAAGGCAACCATTGTACCCATTGATTCTACTTGTATGAAGTGAAACACCACAAATAGGTCTCCAAACATTTGTTGAATACTTCTATTTTACCATCGGTTTGGGGATGCTAAGTTGTACTCAGTTGGAATTGTGTGCCCTATAGCTTGAAAAGTTCCTACCAAAAATTGCTAGAGAAAGTGGGTTCTCAATCAGACACAATGGAAGTCAACATGCCATGTAGTTTTAATATTTGGTCCATGAAAACATGAGCCACCAATGTTGGGGTAAATGGGTGCAGTAGAGTGAAAAAATTAGAATATTTGGAAAGTCTATCAACAATCACCATGATGACTGATTTTTTTCCTGACTTTGGGAGACCTACAATGAAATACATGGAAACATTTGTCCAGACAGAAGCAGGGAGTGGCAAGGGTTGTAAGGTTCTTGGTAGCTTGATTGTTTCCCCTTTGTTACGCTGAAATACTTCGCATTTAGCTAAAAAATGAAGAATACCATGCTTCATGACATTCCAAAATAAAGAGCGGTGTGCTCATGCATAAGTCTTCTAAAAGCTTGAATGCCCTAAAATTGGAGAGGAGTGAAGATCTTCCAAGATGCAGGTTTTGATGGTGGAGGTCAAGGATAGCACTACCCAATCCTTATAGAAAATAAACTCATATTTCCAAGAGTAATCCTCTTAAGAATTGGGGTCTTCTTGCAATATATTAATGAGCTAGGACAGAGAGGGGTGGGAGAACCATTCATGACATATTGCTTCAATGCAGTCTGGTATGGGTAGAGAGAGGGACAACAGGGTGCTCTATGCCTCAAATTGGCGTGATAAGGCATTGGCCACTACATTTTCATGTCCCTTCATGTAAATTATCTCATAATCATATACCAACATTTTCGTGAGCCATTTATTTTTCTATAGCGACGATAAACAATTCTCGAAGAAATATTTTAGGCTATTGTGGTCAGGGAAGATTTTGAAACGATTCCCTAATAAGTATGGTCTCCAAGTGTATGCTACATGTAATATGGCCATCATTTCTTTCTCATATGTAGATTTACCCAGATGTTTTCCACTGATTTGTTGACTGGTGAAAGCCAATGGTCTACCTTCCTGCATTAATATTGCACCAATGCATGTACCTGAAGCATCACATTCAATCAAAAAAATGTTTTTTGAAGTCTGGTAAGGCCAATACTAGAGTGGAGCACAGGGCCTGTTTGAGAGCCAAGAAGGTATTCTGAGTTGCATAAATCCAGAGAAATGAATTTTTCCTGAGAATATTAGTGAGGGGACAGGAAATTCATCCATAATTGCTGAAAAATTTGTGATAGTAGCCCGTGAGACCTAATAATCCCCTCAAAATATTCAAGGTTTTTGGTGTGGGCCAATCTTACATTGCCTGAAACGTTTTTGGATCAACTCTCACTCCTTCAAGACCCATAATGTGTCTCAAATATTCTGCTTCTTCCATGCCAAAGGAGCACTTAGATAATTTGACAAATAATTTGTGATATTTGAGAAATTGCAATACGTGGTCAATATGTTGAAGGTGTGTGTCCCATGTTATGTTGTATATGAGAATTTCATAAAAAAAAAAAAAAAAAAAAAAAAAAAACCTGGACGAATTTTATGAGATATGGTTTCAAAAGGTCGTTCATGAAGCTCTGAAAAGTGGATGAGGAATTACAAAGACCAAATGGCATGACCAAGAATTCATAATGGCCTTCATGATTTTGGAAGGTTGTCTTGGGAATGTTAACTTACTTCATTCGTATTTGGTGATAACCTAACCAGAGGTCAAGCTCGGTAAAAAAATTGGGACCATGAAGTTCGTCAAACAAATCACCAACTAATGGAATAGGAAATTTGTCTTTGATAGTGAGCTTGTTAAGGGCCATAAAGTCAGGACACATGCACCATTCACCGTATTTCTTTTTAACCATGACCACTAGAGATGAATAAGGGTTGGTGCTGGGATAGATAACAAAAGCTTCGAGGAGTTCCTTGATAATTTTTTCAATTTAATTCTTTTGTGTAAAAGGATATCGATAGGGCCAGAAATTTGGAAACTAGGTACTCGTGAGAAAAGATATAATATGATCATGTTCACCTCAAGAGGTTGGGAGCTCCTTAGGTTTGTCAAAGACCTACTGGTGGCGATCCAATACCTGTTGCAAATCGGGATGAATTTTAAGAGGAGTGGATTCAAAGGAATGGATGGCATTAAATTGTGCTACTATCCCATGGTGGCCCTTCTTTAAAAGGTTTGTCATTCGATGTGAGATAATGATAGTAGGAGCACCTTCTTAGAGTCCCCAAAGTGTATGAGTCTGGTTTTTCTAATTAAATCTCATATATAACTCCTAGAATTCCATTGTGATAGGGCCCAGTGTGTGAAGCCATTCATCATCAAGATGATGTCATAACCACCCATTTCAATGACAAAAATGTGTGTTTTGATTTGATAATCCTCCATTTAAAGATTAATATTTTCACAGTGTCCTTCAAATTTCATGATGCCCCCATCAGCAATAAGGACTTGGAAATTAGATACCTCCCTGAAAAAACAGTGAACAACTTCTATTACTCTCTTATGGAAAATGTTATGCATGATGCCACTATCAATCAACAAAACTATTGGATGATGTTTAATAAAACCTGGGATTTTGAGAGTGTTGTACCTTAGTAGATAGTTCCTGACTGTGGGGGAACTAGTTCCTGAGACATTTTAGAATTGGATAAAAAGATTGAAATTAATCGCCAGAAGTCTGAGGCCATGAAGGATTGTAACCAAAATTTGTGGTTGCAACCCTAGCCTTCCAAAATAGAATGGCCAGAGGCTATGAGAGCTATAGTGTGGAGATGTAAAGCAGAAAATGAAACCTACAGAGTTTTCGCACAGGAAATTAAGAATATGTGCTTCAACTTTGTATAAAGAATGATGGATGAAGAAGAATATGAATGATGTTCCCATATGTGGAGCACTTCATTAAGGGCTTCAAGATCAATTTTTAATGATTAAAACGACATTTTAATGAGTACAACGAAGTAAATTCACTAAAGCATAAAATAAATCACCAACTGCATCTTACGCTGTCCAGGAGAGGAAAAAAATGTATGAATGCTGGGACACATGAGAAAAAAAATCATTGCAACACCAATGCTGGAATCAAACTGACATATATTATTCAGGTTTCTCCAAAGATTCTGGTTTACAATACTCAGTCATGTAGAGTGGACTCTGAACCCCTCAATGATATTTTTGTCCCATTTTTATTATCCCTTGCTAGCCTAACTAATTAACTATTAAAAAAAAATCAGTTGAGGAACTGACTTTCTGATAGTTACAAAATTATTTCTCTATTCGAAATAATTTATCTGAAAAAGAAACTAGATTTTGTGAACCCAACCCTTTACATATATGGTCAAACATACTTATGGGTGCCTTTATCTTTTAATTAATAAGAGAAATCAAATACAAAGTCTTCGAAGTTTATACAGGTTAATTCGTATGGTACTAATGCTAAGGTGGATAATACATAGGTTTGGGTCCCAGAATTCATATTTTATTTATGATAACAAAAATTTGTGGTTTCTTAAAACTCAAAACCTCCTACGGGATAACCTCTTAGAGGTTTCCAAAAATGAAAACAATGATGCCGTAATCAACTAGGGTCGTTGATATGTTTGATGGCAGTTTGAAGAAACTACTTATGGTACCACCCATTCTCATAAATTTCTTACAACTTGTGATTTTGTAAAGCCATAGGATCTGGGTCAAATGATACAAGTCATTGATTTTATGTAGAACTATATATATTTTTCTTCTGGTTGTCTGCATTTAATTTTAATCGTTGACTCTCTAGTTGATCCTAGTTTCTTCACCCTTAATCGTCTTCAAATTGAGGTGCTTTAATATATTTTATGAGCACATGGAAACAATAACGTGAAATGTTTCTCATAATCCATGTATTTGGAGAGCTCATCCTTGGATACTAAATTTCTAGGGAATTGAAGCATCCAAACAGGCAAAGCCTCTGCATATCACGCTTCCACTACATTGGCTTCATTAACCCAAGTTAGTGTTGATCTCGACAGCGGAACTTCAAACCTTTGTTTGCCATTGAAATCGAGCTCCTTTAATTGGAATTTATAATCAACATAAAGTAAATCTGATTTAATTCCAAGTTTTTCTAAGAACAAAATTTTCATCATGCAAATCAAATTCCAATAGAATGAGTCAAACCCAGTTTTGCAGGACATTTCTGGAAAAACTAGATTTTAAATAATTGGTTAAATCACTTAAAGCGCTTTAAATTTTTGGAAAATTCTCACTCTAAAATCAATTGGGTTTATACTGCACAAAACCCAGATCGCATAATTTTTAAATTCGTCACCATTTTTCCAAAATTTGATCCCGAAATTCATGACCTATGGATGTCTGTGTTTTCTGTGTATGTGAACTCTGCTCCATCAATTTGAAAATGTCTATAACACATTACAAATTGAAAACCATGTGTATTTTTATAGGGCCACTCAATATTGATCCAACCTCTATGTAATGAAAGAATTTCAACGGATCACCAAAAGCTAAGGTAGTGGTTTTCACATGTACAAACAGTGAATCATTATCACTATCATAAAACATAAAACATATTTAGGTAAACCACTTTGTATTATACTATTTCAGGACAAATTTCATCCTCCATAATATACAAGTTTCACATTAATTTATGATTTGTAGCAGCTAACCCAACCATTTGTACATTCATGCAGTTCGATTCAATGAAGTATATATACTTTATCACAGGGGCCTCAATTCACATACAATATACACTTCCTTCTTTAAAAGTAATGCAATTTCCATTTAGAGATATATTCATTACAATCCATGATAGGAAGAATGTGGATTGCCAAGATAAGCCAATTTCTATGGGGAACTTGTTATTGCTGATGATTAAAATCATTCGAGCCTGTTAGGTCTTTGACAAACAAAGCAGAATCAACAAATCCAATTAACACTAGCTCTCTGTTTCTTCTTCTATGAGAATTGGGTTACTAAGTATGCAGTTCCTATGATTTCTTTCCAGCCAACATCCTCTTGATGGTCATAACCAGTTGTTGCCGTTGTCCCTCTTCTTCTGCAAACTAGCTTGAGAATAACAACTTTGCATCAGCGAGCACCAAATAGTTCCTCTTCAATCTCAGCAAATCATTTATCAATTCGTTTATGTATTTGAAACTCTAAAGCATAGCTGCATGAATAATATTTTTATGATCATCCATGGACCTAAACATAAGGTATACAACATTGATTAAAAACTTGACTATACTGGCAATGAAGTCTTTTGCAAAAACTTATCCAACAATCCTTGACATTTTTGTTGTTCCAGATTGAGCTACAACAAAGAGTATGGGGATAAGAAATGCCTCCTAGGGCATGGAGTAATATAACAGAATCATCTAGTGTAGTTTTAATATTAATGTCTAGGGATGTTTTGGGTTCTCCCTCTTCCTCCTCAGGCACTTCAGTGGATGGAGCCTCATCAGTGGAGTTTTTTTCAGTTGAATCTACTTGAAATAATTTTGGTTCCTTGCATTTATGTCCTGGGGAGTGTTTTTCATTATAGTAGCATAATATTTCTTGTTCCTTCTTTCAACCATTTCTGCTAGTGACACATTTTTAACCTTAAGTGTTTGGGTGGGGTTCGTAGCTGGGGTGGGATGTGCCTGTGTGATGGAATTTGGATGATTGGATTGGGAATTTAAATTGACTTCTATCTCTAAGGCCTTTCTACATACTTCCAACCAAGTATTTGGGTGATGCATTCATACATGGGTTTGGATGGATTCCTTTAGGCCACTAATGAAACATTCCAAGTAAAAGACATCTCCTTGTCCATTAGTTTAGATGGCCAATGTTTCAAAGGCTACAATGTAGTCCCATATGTTTTCTTGAGCTTAGTGAGACGACCGAGAAAGGTTGATTCCTGATCAAAGTGGTCGCAAAGGGCTCTGGAGAACATGTTCCAAGTTGGCCTCCCTAGATAAAATTTCTAATGTCACTTCCACCACTTCCATCACTCTTGGTCCAAGTAAAGAGCTCCCACATATATTTTAGTGTCATCATCCTAGATATTATTAAGGTGGAAATATTATTCCATTTGTGCCACCCATACTTCCGGGTTAGAGCCATCAAATTTGTACATGCCCATATTGGGTGTTCGGTGGCTCGAATATTGGTGACCTCCATGGAAATGGATATGATGGTTGGATTCTCCTTCTACATGTGCATCAATACTATGTTCTCCCCCCATGGGTTTGTGACACTTTCTCGGGGCTTTTAATATTGTTGTGATTTTTTCTTCAAAGGTCGATTGGAATTCATTTCATTTTTTCTCAAGATCTTCGATTTTGTCCCCTGTCATAACTTGAGAGTGGGTAATATTCATACACTAGCCCTAGTAAAATTTTGAGTTTACTTAAGAGTATTATGGTTGGAAAGAGGGCAAGCTCAAAATTCTAGTGACGTGGGTCACTTGAAGTCGTTTCAAGAAAAATTTGGGACCACATGAAAATTTGGGGGCTAGAAGGTGAATGGCACTGCTGCGATCAACTCGTCGTCCTGAATATTATGGGATAGGTCTCTTCCAAGCATCCCGTGATGAGCCCAAACATTTTTTTTTTTTACTTCGACATGATTTTTACTCTCAGATGATATACTACTATGGTGGCTGAAATCCAAAATTCTTGATACTGCCAAATATCATGCGGAAATTGGGGTTGGACTGTAGTAGAAGAAACCCCAACATATAAGCACAGCAAAATGTGTTGTGATAATCTGATCTAGACTATGTTGACCAAAACCCTTACTGCACAAAGAGTCTTACCTATGCTGTGAAAACCCCAACTACTAAATCTAATTTGTATGGTGACGACATAACCCAAACTGCTGGATTTGAACTTTACAACGACGACCAAACCCCAACTGACAGATCTAATATGGATGAAAAGGTAGGGAAAATATTAAGATAGCTGAGGGAACTATGGTCATAAAGGAGTGTCAGGTGCTATAGATCACAATATATGTTGGGGTCCAATAGTAGTACTCATCCTAATATTTCAGAGCACTCCCTAAGGAGGATCGACTGTACCCTTAGCCGTACTACTCGACTACCCTATTTTATGTGTAAGTAACCTCCATGAGTGTTGTTCTCAATGTACTGTAGCAGCAAGATCGTTGATGAATTGTCAAAGGTTATGTTTCAGGTTACCTTAGGGGGGCTTTTGATATACCCAAGGGTACATGGAAGTGCAGTCTATGCACGGTTCTATCTAATGTGCTACTACTCGAAGGGGTACCCACACTGTTTACAAGGGAGTCCAACAAGCATGTCCACCTCTTGTAGTTCTTGCATGCATGCCTCCCCAAATCCATAGGTTTATGTGCTCAATGATAGATCCCATGGTTTAAAGATGCCATAAAAAGTCTCTAGCCTAACAAAAAATTCTGCCAAAATGGGAGGTACAACTGCCCCTGGAAAGTTCTCTGATAGCACTTGTTATGCACTTGAGCTACGAGAATAACAAAATGCCATAAATACGACACAATATTGCTGGAAACATAGAAATATCACATGAATTTATACAAGTTGTAAAGCTATTTTATTATTCAGAATCAGAATACAATGTTCACTTGCCTCTTCGAGGGGGAAACCTCCAACAGAGCAAAGATCAATTACAATAAAACTCGATGCCTATGCCCTTGCTATTTAAGACTATTTATAGCTTTATGACATCCAAAACCCTAAACATTGGTGTTCCCTTGCATAATATGGGTTAATCACATTATTTATTAACTATCACCCGTTTATAACTGATTTTGGTCCCTTCTCTATAATGCAGGTCAACAACTTATAATTATTATTAATGCAGATAACCACTTACGGGATTTATTGACTCAACTAACTAACTATGAATTTGATGAGGCCCCCTGGGATTATTACATAAATAAAGGTGTTAGGGTTGGACCCTAACAGGAGCCCACCCGACGGAGGCAAGCCCAGTAGTATAACTCTAATGAAACCTTAAGGCACACATAATGAATGCATCGGAAGACAGGCATTGGGACACGAAGGTAGATCACGACCCAATAAGATTTGAGTGGGAGGTACTCACGCCATTGGCTTAATCCACTAAAGGCTATATTGAAGGGATTATGAAGCGAAATATGACAAAGAGGCAATACACGCAGGAATCGACAACCAGGAAGCCAACAACCAATGAGAAGTGAGCAGGAGGACCCCGCTTACAACTAAGACCACCAAAGCATTTTCCCAGAAGTTTATTAATGGTACATAGAGTGAAAGCACCGAGAGGAGGCTGCCAGACCATGATGGAACTAACATGGAAATATGGTTGTAAACAACTAATGAGAAGCAATTATGGCTGACCCCATTGACAACTAAATCCACAGGAATGAGCCTAGAGGAATTTCAAGGTTGCAAATGAAACATGCTATGATAAAAGGTGTTTGCAGCGATAACATATAATAGGGTGAAAAGTGGCATCACCCCAGAGGCACGAGCCCAAAGGTTTATTAACCAAGCACAAACAAAATCCCTGGGATAGAGAGATATATGGCCTTAGCGATGACGCTTGGTAATTCCATGTAGAAATAATACCAAGGGTGCAAAGCATATTATAAAAGAAGTTCAACCCATGAAGGGCGTAGAGTGGCTTAGCTCCTAAAGGCTTAGCTAATGGTCACAAGCAATAATCCTATGGAGGAAAATAAAATTTGTGCTAGCATGAAAGGGTTTGAAGGAAAAAATGGTTTTTGGAAGCACTGTTTAATAAAATAAAAGAGGTTCCAATGTAAGTTAATTTTGCAGCACAATTTTGACAAGACCTATGGGTCTATAGAAAAATTCTTAGGCACTTGGATGAATGGGTCTGAAGCTTAGTAAATTCACATAGCAAGGTTGGTGACTATATTAATGGCAACTGCATATTTTTCAAAAGCAGAAGGAAGTCTCCTCCATTCTCATATGCACGCCATGAGGAATTAAATAAAGAAAATTGCTAAGGGACACCATACTAGTGATTTTATGGGCTCTAATGGCATGCTGCAACTAAAGAAGATTAGAGAGACATAACTGGAGTACAAATTGAGCTCTGTGGTAATTTAAGAGGAATGGGGGACCTAGTTATTTTTGCAGGAAAAATACAATGGAGGTACTTCTTGAGTGTGCAATTAAGACTGAGATTTATTTCTCAGTATGAGAGGTCACTTAGATGCCCATTCTACGATTTAATGTAACTAATATAGTTGAGTGTACAAATCCCATTTACAAAGTTTAATGCAGTTGCATTGGTCTTTCACCTTGATGGAAAAACAACATGAAGATCCATGAAGAAGAAGCTTTCAGGAACTGTGTTTCAAAGACAATAGAGATAGTAGGAGGACAACTGAGACAACATCGACTATTGTGCATCAGAGGAACAAAATAGTGGATTGTAGTTGTACAACGTGGGGGAATGAAACATTATTGTGAGTGGGAGTGTGGAGAGAAGTGTGAAGAGTGTGAGGAGCTACATGTCTATGTGTTTGAGTAGAAGGGAGATGGGAGTTGAGAGCTGACTGTCACTCAGAGAAACTAAGGGATGAGATCAGATCTGCTTCAGCAGTGGAGTGTGAAGAGAAAATGAGGACTACAGAGTATAAGGGAACATTAGAGAAATTTCGAGGTCTAAAATGGGCCTCCTAAGGAATATTATAAAATAATAGTGAAAATAATAAAATAATGTTAGATTAAATCAACATAATTTAGAGGGAAAAAAAGAAAAAACTACTTTTTCAACTCGTATTTTCAACTTCTCTCCCTACAGTTTTACTCAAATTTTGAGTAGGATCCCTCGTTGGATGCATAATTTAATTCCTCATCCAAATAGTACCCATGTTGTATACTTTCAATGGACCATGCTAAACTAAAACTAAGAAATACATGAAAATTCGTGATTACAATCACATATTTCATGTATTTATCATTTTTCATGTAGCAGGGGCCATCAAAAGTATGCAACATGGGTACTCCTTGGATGAGGAATTAAATTATTCATCCAAAGAGTGCTCCTGCTTGAAATTTGAGTAAAATTATAGGGAGATAAGGTTAAAATATGAGTTGAAAAAGTAGTTTTTATTTTTTTATTTTTTAATCTTTTTACTTTTTTACTTCAAAAATGGTGAATCATCCCCCATGGTTGAAATCATCATCTTGAATCCTATTGGTTCTTATAAAGTTGATTTTGGGTATACATTTTTTTCTTAAGAGCCATTTTAGACCTCAAAATTTATCTAATGAGTGTTGTGTGTGGAGCAGTTGAACAAGTTCATTTTTCTATGCATTTGTATAGGCCTTTGTTTTTAGTTTGAAAATTGTATGAAGAGTAGGTAGTGGCATGAATTCATAAGAGATTGGTGCCTCTTGGAAAGTAATGGCTTGCTATTTTAAGGGGGTTGGGGTCTCCTATGAGTGGGTGCTCGCAAACAACTTGATGTAATTAAGTGGGTGCTTAATTTACATCATAATAACAAAAAAAATGGTGGTTTTCTCCCTTTTGGTTTCCATGTAAAAATATCTGTGTCAATATGTGTGTGCTACTCAATTGATGGACTGTGTTCTCATGTGAATGGTTTAATTTGATATATATATATATATATATATATATATATAGTATGAATGATCTCACAAGAAACTGGAAAAATTAAAAGGAAATTGGAGAATTGGACTTAAATCTTAAGAACCTCACTATTACCAATTCACCTCCCCTCTCAGTAATTCCTTATTCCAGCAATTGGTATCAGAGGAAATTTTTCCTTCAGTAACAATTTAACCGCTGGAAGGTAGATCGATAAGGAATTATTTCTAGAAAAGAGAGTCAGGATTCTTAGTCAAGTAAGATACCAGTCTTTGATGGAACAAACTATGCCTTCTAGAAAATTAGGATGGAAACATATCTTATGTCCCTGAGAGTATATGTTTGGAGCTATGTGTTGGTATATTATGATGTCCCTAATGTCCCTCCCAAAGATGTATACAATAAAAAGTTGTATGGAAATAATGCTAAAGCCAAGAATGTCATTCTCTTTGGCCTCAGTCAATCTAAACTTGTAAAAGTTATGCACTATAATTCTGCTAAGGAAGTATGGTTCAAGCTCAATCAAAGGCATGAAGGAGATGATAAATTCAAGCAAGCCAAACTCCAAAACTTCAAAATGAGGTTTGAGAGCTTAAGAATGAGTGAAGAAGAAAGCATAGTAGAGTACATCCTCAAAGTTGATGAAGTAATCAATATGATTAGAGGACTTGGTGAAGCTATCAAAGAAGATGAAATTGTTCAAAAATTCTTAAGATCTCTACCTATGAGATTTAATGCAAAAATATCATCCATTGAAGAGATGTCTGATCTGAAAATTATCACAATGGACCATCTATGTGGTACTCTCACAACCTATGATATGGGAGTAGAAAAAGATAATACTAGACCAAAGGAAGCAACTTTCAAGGCTTCTTCCTTGGTTTTTTTGCTTCCTTTTCTTCCTTGGGCTCTGAAGAGTCAGAGTCTTCATCCTCCACGAAATAATTCTCGGCCAGAAAATCCTCCCACGTCTTCTTCTTCTTCTGTAAAACCTCCATTAGGATGATTTTTACCAACCCATGGTGATAGAGGTTTTCCTCCAAGTGGGTTTCCCTTTCATTAGAGATCGTAGACATTTTCATCAGGGACATCTTCAAATAATATGGAAAATTCAAAGGCTTGTCACAAAAATGTACAAGAAGCCTAATGTGAAATAAAAATGTGAGCCCAAAGCGACCTTCGCATGTTATATACTTCTGCATGAAAAATAACAAGTGTCGATACTTACTTCTCAGGAGTTCTTGTGGAATCCATTTTCTCCAGTCAGGGTTTGAATGCTCCTTTCGGAGAAAGGATGCACAAATTCCCTTATTGAAATGTTGGTTCTTAAACCAACGTTCGTCATCCTGTGGAATTCTGCATGCCTGAGCCACCAGATCCTCTGTTAATCTGAACTAGACGTTCCCAACTTGTGCTTTGTGACTGTTCAAATTCAGGGCGAAAGACTTCGTAATCTATGAATGATGGTCGCTGAATTTTTAAAACAAGGGTAACCACCCTACTTTCTCCAGTCTCACTTTACTGCGAGGGTTGGCTTCCAACAGTGTAGGGCCTTCCGGCTCGAATCGAATAGGGGCATGCAGTTTTGACATAGTGAAGGACAGGAGAGATAAAATTAATGTGGCTCATAGAAATGTGTTGCTAAGACTTGCAATGGATCACTCGAAAAGGGAGGGTTAAATTGGAAATATCATAGAGCACAGAGATTTCGAAAATCAGGTTGTGATCATGATTATCATCATGATCTGACCTGTGGAATGGATATCGGTAGTACAACCATCGGACATGTCAGAATCATGATGATCAGGCATGGTGCTAAATTCATGATGCAACAGTTTATGGACGCGTTTTTCCACAAGGGTTACCATAGCTTAAATCATACAAATTTTTAAAATTAAAGCATCGTTGCCTCTTACCTTAAGTGTCTTGTCATTGGTTGTACCTTACCAATCTTACCTTACAATGGTCCAATCCTTGGATGATGCTTGCTTGTTTCTTGAAATGATAACCCACTCAAAAATTACATCAGATGTATAATCCCACATTTCATGACCTCGACCAATAATAATACTGTCAATACTTTTTCAAATAATTTAACAAATGTTCTGTCTATGAATTTTGTTCTTTAGGAAACCAAGGGTGTTGCTACAGGAAATGGAACCATGACTCCTGAACATTCTACGGGAAATTATTCTACAGGAAAAACTGTTTCTCCACCATTTATGTACAGCTCATTGCACATGAATTAAGGTGTTGATGTCAAATGTGAAATGATCTCATTGGATTACCATCCATTGAGGTCATTTGTTAACCAATGTGAGCCCCATCACCATTAATGAGAGTGAGGACCAAGATACCCTGATGCATCCTATCAGGTGTGAATTTATGAGCTGTTGTCAAACCCCCTATAGGATTCAGCAGTCAAGGAGCCATAATGATTCCACATTGCTGCTGGCGAGATAGCCTGTCCTTAGGGAATACAAGCTTCAAGGAATCATAAGTCTTTAATCTTGCACCCAAATAATTTGCTGATGTTGATGGGCCAATATTGTTGGAAGGGGGGCCTTAAGGAATCCCACATATGTCCAACATAAGAAACCACATATTAATTGAAAAAAATAATTAATTGAGAGGATCCTAAATGATCTACTGACCTATGTTTTTAGCAAGCCTAGGGCAGTCCATGCTCGCCATGTTTTAATTTTAGAGAGTCTGAAATACTGAAAAAAGAAAACTCCAAGGGGGCTCCTTTTCCGTAACTAGTCCATTGGGCCCGGAAAAAGGAATAAACCTGTACCTAATAGACATTCCTCTCATGGTTTACCAAGCACGAGGAGGAACAAAGTGATATCATTGTATCAACAGGAAAATCAGGAAGAGGTAGTGGAAGGAATGACTCCTTCTCTCACCATTTCCATCTCTTTCTTCTTCATAATTTCTTCCAAAAATTCCTCCTTAGATTGGGTTTTTTGATATATCTTGATTCTGTTCCCATCCACCAAGAAGGTAACATTCCAATCATCAATATTTTTAACCAAAATAGATCCATTATGAAAAAAATTTCTCAATTTCATAGGGTCCTAGCCAATGTGTGTTGAATTTCCCTTTAAAGTTCTTAAATTTTGAATCATACAACAATTCCCAATCTCCCTCTTTGAATTGCTTATTTTTAATGTATCTTTCGTTCCATTTAGCCTGTGTTGTTGGATCAAGTCAGTATGCTGAAAATCATCCTTCCTAATCTCATCCAACTCATTGAGCTGGAATATTCTCTGTTTTTGAGCTTCATCAAGGTCTATACCCAAATCTGCTTCCACCTTGAAAGTTCTGATCTAAAATTCAATGGGAAATAAAAATTTCTTTCCATACACCAATTCATACAGAGAGAAGCCAATGGTATTTCTCTATGTGATCCTATAAGCCCACAATGCCTCAGGAAATTGATCAGACAAATCCTTCTTATGTAATCGCACTGTCTTGGTAAGGATTGTATCCAACACCTTGTTTGTTGATTCCACCTGCCCATTGGCCTGTGGATGTAAAGGGGTGGACTTCCGATGAGTAATCTGATATTTTTTCACAATTCCTTGCATAAGATTTGACACAAACTGAGTACCTTGATCATTAACTATCTCCCTAGGTACCCCAAATCTTACAAAAATATCATAGAAAAGAAAATCTACCACTGCTTTCTTCGTTGCTCTAGGTAGTGCTCTTGCTTCCACCCACTTTGTAACATAATCAGTACAACCCAAAATATACTTCTTACCTTTGGACATAGGATTGATGGGACCTACAAAATCAAGAGCCCACCTCTCGAAGGGTTCTATGAGAACCTGTGGCCGCAAAGGCATCTCGTTTGATTGTACAGGTCGCCCCATTCTCTGGAAGCTATCACGCTTCTGAGCATACTCCTTTGCATTGTTAAAAAGACTTGGCCAGTAGTAACCTAAGTGGAGGATATTATAAGTTTTCCACTTGTCTAAAAATTTTCCTCCATAAGTTTCATCATGACAGGATCTCAAGGTGTCGTAGATCTCATCTTCCCTGACACACGTGTGAATAATCAAATCAAGTCCAGTGAAAAATAGATCTCCCCTAATCCAAGAGTAATCAACACTTTTCCTAATAATCCTCTTTTTCTTATTAGATGAAAAGTAGGGTGGAAACTTTCCTGTATCAAGGTCGTTGGCCATATCTTCAATACAAGGTGTTTTGATAGAAATAGCACACAAATTTTCATTGAGAAAGCTATCATTAACAAGAACATCCTCACCTGCATGGTTGAGCCTAGATAAGAAATCAGCTACCTGATTTTATTTTCTTGGTCTATCCAATACTGTGATGTCAAATTCCTGAAGCAGTAAAAGCCACCTAGTGATCGTGCCATTAGTGATTGGTTTTTTCATGAGATACCGAATGGAAGAATGACCAGTGTGTACAAAAACTTCATGGCCTGTGATGTAATGTCTAAACTTGTTAATAGAAAAATCACAACAAGGAATTCTTTTTCAGTTACTGTGTAATTTAGTTCTACAGGAGTTAAATTTTTACTAAAAAAATAAATAACATGGGTTATAGGATCCTCCTTTTGACCCAATACTACTCCTATGATTGAATCAAAGGCATTAGTGGAAATGTGAAAGGAAAATTTCCAATCTAGGCCTCTAAAGACAAGTTCTGAAGAAATCGTTTCCTTGAGTGTATCAAATGCATCTTGACGCTCATTACTCCAATGAAATTCATATTCTTTAGTCAATAATTTGAACAATGGAGAGGCTACCTTTGTAAAATTTTCAAAAAAATTTATGTATCAGCTTGCATGTCCAAGAAAACTTCAAAATCCCTTTTGACCGGTTGGTGGGGGCATCTTTACAATAACTTCAATCTTTTCCAGATCAACTTTAATTCCTGCAACAGAAACATGATGACCCAAAACAATACCTCCAGTCATAGTCATAAAACATTTTTTATTACTTAATGAAAGGTTAGTTTCTCTACATATCTATAAACTTTCTCAATATTATGTAAAGCCTCTTCAAAAGTATCACCCATTATTGTAAAATCATCCATATAAACTTCCACACAATCATGCAAAAGATCAGAGAAAATACAAAGGACTGCCCACTGGAATGTGGTTGGTGCGTTGCATAGACCAAATGGTAATACCTTATATGCATAGGTACCCCAGGGACATGTGAATGTTGTCTTCTCTTGGTCCTCTAGAGCTATTCTAATTTGATTGTATCCGTTGAACCCATCTAGGAAGGAAAAATACTTTTTCATTGCTTAAGTGTCCAACACTTTGTCTATAAAAGGCAAAAGGAAATGGTATTTTAATGTAGCTTTGTTTAGTTCCCTGTAATCTACACACACTCTCCATTTACCATTATTTTTGGGGACGACAACCAATGCATATCCCACTGGATATCTAAGATAGGATAGATGAACCTACATTTAACAATTTCTGCAATTCATATTTTACAATTTCCTTTAAGGCATGGTTCATCCTTCTCTGTGGTTGTCTCATGGGCCTAGAATTTTATTCTATATAAATATGATGAATGCATATATCTAGGTGAATTCCCCTCATGTCTATATATTCCCATGAAAATGTATCCGAAAAGTTTCAATGTTTGAATTAACTGTTTTTCTTGTTCAAGAGTTAAGGCAGAATTAATGTTTAAAGATTTTTTAGGAAAAATTTAAAGGAACTTACCCCCCCATTTGGTCATGGAATATGTAGGGAATTCAGATAAGAGGGTTGGATGTAGGTCAGTTTCTATAATATGTTCATAAAAATCCTGCATATTAGTAATGATATCTAAATTATGACTAGACTACCCTTCTAAATGTTGCGGAAAATCAGGATTAGAAATATAACAATTTATCATATTTTCCTTAAGACTCATGGCTTGGGCTATTGTTAAAATTGGTTGGGTACATTCTGAATCATGCTCCTCTTCTTCAACCCAATGTGTATTTTCTGATCTCAAGAGGGGTTTAGCAGGGGGATACAAATTAATATGCTTTATTTCAGCTCCATGAGTGATGTTCATGTTTCCAGACCTACACCCTATGTAGGAATCTATCGTGGCTAACCACAGCCTCCCCAAGATCAAAGGATGCCCTCCCAAGTTGGTTTTAGGTTGAAGAACATAAAATTCTGCAGGGTACCCCCAATAATTTAATGAAATGACAATGTCTTCTAATACCCCCTCTGGTTTTACCTTAGACCTATCTGCTAATTCTAACATGGTAGGAGTAGGTAATAAGTCAAAGGATCCTATATGAGATCAATTATCCATATTCATCACATTAATGGCTGCACCTAAATCAATTAAAGTGTTCTTTATGGGATACCCATTGATAAATGTGGTGACCACAGGGATTCCGGGGTTTGCATATTTTTTAGTAACAATTCTGGTGGAGATTAAACTTACAAGATTTCCACCTACTTGAATTGTGGAGGGTTCTCTATTCTATATTCGAGGTTTCTTAGTACATAGCTCCCTCACTATTTTGGAATAAATCGGGATATCCTTAATTTATTGCAGTAACGGGATCTTAACGCACACATTTCTTAGTTCATACACAAGATCAAACTTAGGTTGTTTTAATTTCATTTCCAACCTCTCTGGAAAAGGAATTTGGACAGTATGGGATAAGGAAGGTTCTTCTGGCCATGAAGTAGGTTGTTCCATTGGTTCATGTGTGGTTTCAACTTCAAGCATTTCCATAGTATCTTCCTCTACAATCTCTTCAATTTTTTCGAGTTGAGTCACCACTTTTCCTTATCTAAGTTTAATTTCTTGCAGTGACACAGGATTTTATTGTAACACAGGAATATAAATTTACTGCAGAAACTGCGGTGCAATACAATAGGTAGGAAAAGTGGGATAAGTGACCAATCCAATATTGTGAGCAGATTGGATGGTTGTATTGTTGAGGTTAGACACTAGCTGAGTAGGTAGTTGTGTGGGACGAGGTTGATTTGGTGGGGCAGGAAACTGAAGTTGTTGTTGTCGTTGTACCATTTGTTGTGGTGTGGGATGTGGAGGATAAAATTTTTGAGTTGGAAAATTCTGTGTAGCAGGGTAAGAAAATTTCTTCTTCCAAGGTTGTTGAGGAGGCCAGGGCTACTAGGGCATTGGAATATTACACATCTGATTTTGAGCATAAGGAAATTGAAAATGTGACTGTGACATACCTGTAGGACATGGATACCATGGTATTTGAGGTGCCATTACATAAATTTCATTGACAGCTCCTTGATATGCTATATATGTTGATTTAATTTCAGGAAGAGAATGACATTGATCAGTGGAATGCTCAACTTCACAAATTCAACATACCTCTATACTGTCAGTAGGGCATTCCCTTAGAGCATGTTTCTTCCTGCATTTGGAGTAGAACACAACCATAGATTTATCCAATTCCTCCTGCTTCTTCTTATCCTGCAAAACATACAATTGTGAAGATAAATTGCTAAGAAAATCAGTCTTAAAATTTTCAAATAAATTACCCATTTCAGCTCTGGTTACTCCAATTTCGACAACTGATTTGACACTCCTGGAAGAAGTGTCTCTTGACCTTCCTCCAACCTTGGAATTTCCTCTTGAAAATATTCTACACAGGTCACACACATTATCATATCTCAGCTTTGATACATCACCCGCTCCCATTAAGTTTAAAATATCTAGAAATTCTGGTCTGATTTCCCTGAGAAAAATTATCCTTTTGGTTTCTTTTCTTAGTGGATTCATATTGGATATCTATAGATTATATTGAAATCTCTCCACCAAGGCCTCTAGACTCTCCCCTTCCTTCTGAGTCATGCCAAAAATCTCTTCTCTGAGGTCTCTAGTTTTACAATAATCTTGGTATTTATTCAAGAATACCTTTTTCATTTCATCCCAAGTTGAAATGGAGTTTGGACCCAAACCCATAAACCACCTGAGAGTTGCATCTTTCAATGTAGCATGAAACAATTTCATCTTTTGAGAATTGGAAGAATATTCATAGCTTCTGCACAACACATCGAATTCAAATAATAAGGCACCAGGATCTTCACTAGAGGCATCATGAAAATTAGGCAAGGTCGAGGGAGGAATGCTTTTCATATGAGTAGCTCCACTAGTCTCCCTGATAGGGAATTAAAATATGATTAGTTCCTCTTATTTCTCAGTGTGGTTCCCATGTGTGTTATCAGTACCCTCTAACTGAGCCATATCGGACCAAGAGAGAGTAAGACCTGTGTAAAATACATATTCTTCAGAATCAATGGTTTGGAACTCTAGTTCTTGAATAGGATTGATGAGGAATTCCTATTTAGGCTGAGCACTGAGCAACAATGTTGAATTCTTTGTGAGAGGAGGTTCTAAATGGGCAGCAATAGAGGATTTCTCAACATAATATTCTTCTGTAGAAGTATTGATTTGTTTAGGATCAACAACCAAGCTATATTCAGGACAACATACCTCCTATTCAGATTCTCCTTCTTTTGCTACCTTGTTTCTTACAGACTTCCTTGTTCTTTCCAGTGTATTAGTGAATCAAGTGGTGCTCACACCACCATGAAAAACATTTGAAAATATTGGACCCTATTCATCTATTATACAAAAAAATAAAAAAATTATATTTATAAAACAATCAGGACATGGCTTTGGCGAAATTCAGATCACTGTAGGTGCATAGGCCTTACCTTATGTCTTACCACTTTGACTCCCACAGTCTTGCAAAATCTCAAACAACAAAAATCGTACTAAGACACTTTCAGTATCATCCCTTAGAATGATCACCAACAATGGCACCAAAATGTTGAGTTAAATTATAGACTTATAATTTGTCAACATAAATTATCAACCCAGGGTGGGTAAGCTTGTGAGATGCTGTGAAAATGATATGCATGCTTAATACTTCAAGTGCTTACTAATAGAACCAGTCAATCATACACAGAACTAATGCCTCTTTTCTTCATCAACATTTGGCAGGAAAGGCTATGGAGTGGATTTAAACATCCCTCTACAGCTCTTAGTATTGCTGATGTGATAAAAAAAGATAAGAGATCAAACTTACAACAATAAAGAAATCAACTTGACAATGTAAATTGAACTTGATTAAATAAAATCAACACATTAACATAGAAACTTAATCATTCAATCGATGACAATTGTTGTTGAAACTTCAGAAAGAGTACATTAGCTATGTAAATGAATTATTACTGCATAACAGAAATTAAAATTCACACACACACTACAATTAAGGGAGTTGTGAGCAAATGGGGCACTCCCTCACTCACAACCCCTTAAAGATATTTAAAAGGGCTTGCTCAGTAGAATGGACAGAACATCAAATATTATATTAATCTGAAGATATTACAGCCGAGTACAATCGGATATATTCTATCAACAAAACCCAACCCAACACCCTACAACATGAAACATAGTCAAATTTATACAAGTTCAAAAGCCCATATTTGGCTTGAATGAGGAAAACTACTAATATGAGCTATTTTCTATCAATACAGGTAAAAACTGTCAAAATTAGCTTTTCTGAGTCTAATCCATGTATGATGAATTCCCCACAAAACCCATGTTATCGTTTGATTTGGAAGTGAGTGGAGCATAGCTAACCACTGATTTTGTTGCAGGAAATCTGGGCGGTTGCAAGAAATTCGTATCTACAGGAATTTTGGAGTGTCTGCAGGAAATGTGACCACACGAGCTGTCTTAAGGAAATTTTAGAGTTGTTTCTAATCAAATCAAATCTGCATAAGATTTCTAGATCAATTGGTATGATAATTCAATAAGGAAACAACTAGATTAAGGAATGCTTAAGATTAAGGTAAAATGACACTTTTTATGTTAATTTGCATACCTCAAGAACATAGCACCCTTTTTTCCAAAACCCTAGATGATATAACCGAAATAAGCACAATTAGGGGTCAAGGAAAGTTCAAAATGGGAGAGGTAAGGTCTAGGAAAGCTGTCAAAATTAGGCAAAATTGGGACTCAACACATTCCTCGACTAGCGCATCTTTTTCCAGACACAGTTGCGGTGCCAACATGAATCTTTATACGTACAGTCGTGTTGAAAATCCTATTTTCCATTTTCTCCTTGCATTGGTATAGTTTCGTAGACCAGCATTGTTTTTTCTATGCAGAATAGCACTGCCAGCATAGGTTTGGGAGTCTAATGTAGCACTAAAGACCCTGTCAGCATGGTTTTTGTTATGTAAACTAGAACTGATCCTTAAATTTGAGAATTTATGGGGGTTTTTCTAGAAGGCCTAGTGTGTCCTGATCTCTGAAGTCATCCTCCTGCTCTGTGTGCCTCAAATTTTTTCTTTTTGGTGTGAAAAAAATCCATCCTGTACTTGAAGTGTTGAAAGTGAATTTTGGTTGAGTCTTTGATTCTTTGAGTCAATTAAAATTATTATTTGTTGCTTGTGTGTTTGGAAGGAATGTTGATTTTTTGTTGATTGAGTATTATTATGTCTTTTGAGACCATAAAAGAAATTTATTTTTCATTCATTTAATTTTCATCTCAAATTTTAATTTTCATTAAAGTGCATTATATCAGATTGCATTGAAAAGTCATTTTTGAGATTCATTATTGAGCTTAGATTACATTTTTTAGTGATTGAAAGCTAAAAGGTGCATTGAGTGAATTCTCATTCATTGAAAGGTGCTTTAAGTAGATTCTCATTTCTTCGAAAAGTGCATTGAGTTCATTCTTATTCATAAAAAATAAAAAGGAAATTGTGCATAGATTACAGTTGCATAGTTTTCGGAAAAAGGGAAATTTTGCATAGATTACATTGCATAATTTTAATCTTTGAACGTTGTGGCTTGAATTGGGATAGTGAAAGTATTCGGTTAGGAAAATCTTCATTTGTTTCATCACTATTTGAAAATTTTCCCTAAACTAGATAGAATTCATTGAATTGAAAGAGTAATTTTCTCATTCTAGTTGCATTATAGGCATTCAGGTGATATCGTTTTGATCCTTGAAATTGAAAATTTAATCAAGATCGACTTAAAATGAACACCAATTAAAGTAAGGATCATTTGGAATTAACACAAAAATTTAGCGGTCTAGGCTAGAGACGTGTTCCGGTGTCGTTAAATGTAGGAGTTGTTGCTAACGGTCTGCATTACAACCTAGGGGTGATATCTCATCCCACGTATGGAAGTATATTGTTGTATGATAAGTATATTTGGGGAACTCTCATCGAATGGTTACACATTAGACAACACTACTACGGACTGGACTCCCACGTACCGTCATGTATATTTTAGGGAGACACCATTAGGTTGCAAGCCTACCATAAGTAACCGAGTCGGTCGCCTTGTAAACGTGATACACCGAACTGATCATTAGGGGAGATTGCCTGCCCGTACTTCTTGGTTTGCTAGGATCTATTCTGCAGTTCATGGATACTTGGTAAAACGTTTTTCCTAGCTTACCCCTTTTTGACTTATTTTGTGTTTAATTTCTAAAATTTACCCGCCCACAACATCTTACCCATGCACAAATCCTTAGTAGATCTTAGGTTGAGACTAATAGAAATAAATCCTGAGTTTACCAATCAAGGAATCCCCTCAGATGGGAATCCTGATACTTTTCATTCTTTTGGAAATGTTGTTACTCCCCATATGGAAACGTTGTCCCTCCCGGGATTAACCTTTGGTTTAATAGTTTGGTTATTTTCAACCACCATGGTTCCAAATGTCCATGCTTCTTCTCAAACAAGTTTGCCTCCACCTGAATAGTGTCAACCTCATGTTGATCCTAAGTTTGACCCCTCGCCTTCTTCACCTGTTTCTTCACCTTTTTCTTCGTCTTCGCCTGGTGAAAGTCTGAATTCTAGTAACCAGGAAGGTAAGAATTAAAAGAAGAAGCAAAATAAGCAAGGGGAAAACCAAGTGACCATCGCTACTGATGCAACTGGTGTTGAAAAATATTCCATTCAGTCCCACAAATTCAAATTCCCTTGCAAGTTATGTAAGGGTGATCACCTTCTTAGGGATTTTCATAGCATTCCCTGGGTATTAGAAATGTGGTGTACCGACTCAAATCAACCCTTGTCATCAGCCTCTGGAGATCATGTTGGTGATAAACCCTAAACTAGTGATAATAAGGCCCATGGGAAAAAGGGTGAAGTCAAATTTCCCTATAGGTTATGTGAAGAGAATCATCTTATTCACCTTTTTCCTTATATGGATGAAGCCTCGAATGTGTTGGATAACCTTACTACTTCTCAACCTCGTCTTCCTACTGGTTACCGAAATATTTCCTCTGATACTCTGCTATTTGATCAAGTGATCGATCATAAGTCATATTTGGTCGATCCTACTCTCTTCGAAAGTGAATCCCACGAGTCTATTCCCAACCAACCATTGGTTGAGACAATGGTTGAATCAATTCCACCTTAAGTTTATCAAGCCTTTCCTGTAGAGAGTGAACCTCATACCACTCAAGTTCTTTTGTTTCTCCAGATTCCCATGAATTGGAGGGAAATCTTACTATTCCCATGGTATAGGAGGGTGATCCTCCCATTCCTGTAACACAAGGGGGAAATTATCCCATTCCCACGACACCCCCTCCAAGAAGTCTAGTCAATTCCTTTGATTGGAGTCGACTAACATGATACCATATTCCTTCTTATATGCCCTTTGATATCACGGTATAGGCCTATAATGTGGTCGTACCTAGAACTATAATAAATGAAGGTGAATTTGTTAGTATTCTATCCTCAACTACTTGGTAAGCTTTCAGTTCTCCATAACTTGTATCTGTTACCCAGAATCTATTGGTGTTTAACAGAGGAACCATTCAACTATTAGGGATCCTTCCTAAGTTTCCTATTACTTTGGGAGGAAAGAAAGTCTATATAGATGTGATGGTTGTCCAAGGCCCCTTGGATTTTAACTTACTCCTTGGGCATGACTATACTTATTTCATGGGAACTCTTGTCTCTTATCTCTTTCGTGTGATATGTTTCCCACATGAAGGAAGAGTTGTGACCATTGATCAAATTTCTTTCGTTGGTCCAAATTTTTCTCCTAATCAATCGCCATCCCTAAATGGTCCTTACATGCAAGTGGTACCTTCCCCACCACAAGTTAATTATGTGGAAACCTATTCCATGCCCGTATCTACTGATGATCTGGTCAATGTTACAGTGCGTCATGTACTGGGGGCATTGGACCCTGATTTATAGAGTGTTATTCTCCTATATGATGAGAACCTCTTGGAAGCCATGACCTCTTATGAGACATGATAAGGTGTTTGGAGCAGAGTTCATTTTCTTGTGTCAAGCTCTTTAAAAAATGAAACAAGCTCTTCAGAGCAAAGTTCCTTTTCTTGTGCCAAGTTCTTTAAAAAATGAAACAAGGTGTTCTGAGGATAGTTATTTTACTATGTCAAACTCATTAAAAAAGATAAAATAGGTCCCCACAAGGATATGTATTTTACTGTGTCAACCTCGTGAAAAAATTAAACAAATCCCATTTCACTTCGAGTCTTTGACTAGATCTCGTAAAATCCCAGTCAAGTCATTCACTTGATCTTGTAAATGAACCTTCATTCCATCCACTGTTAGTAACTAGAAGTCTACTTTGGTGAATGAAATGAAGCTGGGGGGGAATGTCACTCGAATTGAGTCACCATGATGGGGGCATGAAAAATTATTCCAAGCATATTTTGTCTCCGTTTCAAGCTTGTGTAAAAATGAAACCAATTCCAATCATAATGTGTCTCCCTTTCAAGTTTGTGTAAAAATGAAACCAATTCCAAGCATAGTTTCCCACGTTTTCAGGCTTGTGGTAAAATGAAACCATCCTCATTCTACGTCTCATGATTGCCCTTTTATTTTCCTCTTCTGCCAGATGCACCTTGGTTTTCTCATTGCATCGTCACCATCTACTTAGTGGATCGTACACTCTCACTTGTATGTTTTACCCTTTCTTGGGGAACCGCTGCGATGAAGTGGTATTGTTTGCCAGCCTCTTGACCTTTACTTGTTTTGAGAAGTTCCACCATCATCGAAACCAGTTGCTACCCCTCATCCCACTCATTTCTCCAGGAGGATTCAACTTTAAGATCTTTTCTGACTCTCAAAACATGAAAATATTTCTGAGTACTTGTCATTTTGAACTCGTTAAAGTGAAAGAATTGACATGATCCTAATATACATTTACCCCTTTTTTGGGTTGAGATTTACTATTTGCAAAAAATGAATACCTTGATTGAACATGGTCAAGAGGTTCTCTCGAATATTGTTTTCTACCTTTTCGGATTCGAGAGACGATTTACGAAAATGGATATGATGGAGTTTTATCTTCGTTTCTTTTCAAACTCCTTAAACATGAAAATTTACTGAATTACCCTTTCATTGGACTTGTTAAAGATTAAATGATGAAAGACTTGTCACCATGACGAGACCGAGTTCCTCCTTCCTGGGGCTCGTTAAACTTACTAGGATGGATTCATTCAAAGAATGAATTTACATGCTTAGAATATGCTATCCTCTTCACGTTGGTTATAAAAAGTAAAGAGGTACTCGTTAGTAATAACGGGGGGAAATTGAAAGTGAACATCCTATGTGTATTTTGGGTAGATTTTCAATCTTGAACATGACACCCATATGCAGTTCGTGTCGAGCTGGGAACATCCTACATTCGTCACTTTTCCTCCATGGGTTTGGTAAATCCGTTTGCCTCTCATTTGATCACCAATTTTTTCAACATGACCTCTGATCCTATTTGAGTCAATTGCTGCCACCCTCCAGAGTCGTGTCACCAATATGTTCAAGAGAATTCCTTTTTGTCAAGCATCCTCTGCTTATCTGACTTCCTCTATTGCAATCCTGAATCACTCCTATCATCTTAAGATATATATTTTTTAGTGTCGATGATGTGGGAATCAGTATGGCCCTCCTTCGACGAATCACTTCATGTTGACTTTAGCTCATTATCCAGTAGGGTGATTTAGAAACTTATGTTCAGTACCTTGGAGCTTGCATGCTTCAATGGAAAGTTATTCGTGTTCAATGACAAGTTTACATCATTGGCCTTCGATCAAATGATTTTGCAAGTGTTCGACTTCAGCACATTCATTCACGCTTGTATATTGCTTTTTTTGTACCTTGAGGTCCATCATCATTATTGGTGGTCTCTCTCATGCCTATTAAAGGTTCTCATCATTGACCGTTAATCAGTTGGTTTCTACCATGTTCGACACCAACACATTTATTCGCATGGCTAGATTCGTACATTGGATTGATTGAGATCACAATGAAGACCTTGGGTCACATATGATTTTTTATCTAGGATGCAAGGTTATTGATTATTCATTATTGTATACATGATCCTATCTATACGGATGGTTGTGTACATGCCGCAGATCCATTTATATGATCTCTTTAGAAGGATGGCTACGACCATGTCATGGGTTCATGTGTCATTTGATGCCTAGTGCATAATTATGTGGTTGGGCATATTCATACCAGATATGTCATATATTGTAATATTTTTGATTTGGCAGGTATTTTGGAGGTGGTTTTCATTCTTTGCCTATAAATAACTTCAACCATCACTCCCTGTTTTTCCTTCATGCTTTAGGGGGCATCTGTTGCACAGTAATTTGTCACCATTCTCATTTTCCCGTCCCTGATCCTGAAATGCCCCATGACAGATCCTGTGTGATGTTTCCAGCATCAAGAAATATGTTAACATATCCCCTTGAAGATCCAAAGAAGACTGCCTTGGAAGATTACTGAAGAAACTTGGTCAAATTCCTAGTTTCCTGGGTCAGCGCCCTTCCTGGTGCCATGAAAACACTAATGTCCTTTTCATAGTTTTGGACTAGCGTTGTCAACACCCTAATTTATTGGAAACCTGTGTTGATCCCATTTTTGGCAGTGCTTCCTCAAATGGAGGAGAAGCTTCGACCTCTAGAAGCTCAAGGGTGGAAAATTGGTTTTTGAACAGTGATGATAAGGTCGAGCTTTCTTATTTTAGAGCCTTGATCTCATCCATGGGGGACCATCCCTTAGAAAGTGGGCCTTCCTCCTCCTTTCATGGGCCCCCAACCTCTTCGTCCTTCCTATAAATTCACATCCCTCATTCCCCTAAGTTTAGAGCTTGGTTGATCATTGTCAGACTCGTCTGAACTCTCATCCCTTTGCATGCTAGCATTGTGATTAATCGTAAGTACACGGGAGAAGGAATTATTTTGAGCTAAGTGAAGGACTCATATTTTCACCTAAGGACGCCTCCAATATCAAGGCCTGGTTGTAAGCTCTCCTTTTGTAATTTATCAATAATAACATATGATGTTTTCTTTCTATATTTGTCTACATGATTATGAAAATATTATGGTACTCCTTGATCTACTAGATAGCTATTTTTTACATTTATTATGTATTGTATCACATTTGTTGTGGTCTCCTGGTCATCTGCAGGTATTCGCATGCCATTAGTAGTAAGAAGTGGGCCTACAAGGATCGTGGATTGAGGTCATCATCAATGGATCCAAGGATAACGATTGGAAAAATATATTTATGTCTTTTTCCTCATTGCATTGTAAGCATTAGTTAAGAAATTTTATGTTATAAAGAGTATTGTGTTGCTAGACCCACTCTAGGGCTAGAGAGATCGACTTCGTCTGCAGAGGGGATTTATCTTGACAACAGAGACTCCAGTGGTATGCCTTTGAGCATTTTTTTTTCTTTGTAATCCTATCAAGTTGAATTTTATGTTAGCCTTCTTTCACATATATTCTTCTGTATGTTAACCTTATCAGTATATAGAAAAAAATCATGCTTTTCATGCTCTGTTTTAATAATATTTACATGAACATGTCTCTATTCTTCTGATGAATGAATTCATTTTAATGCTCATTCTGAATCTCTATTTGTTCACCCTATACACATTGACAAATTAAGTATGTTCATTAGTTTACCTACCTGGCCTCATCCTTTTCTCTGCAACTAAACCTTTGAAATCAGACCTAAACCCTATACCTATTTCCTTGGTTTTCATTCCTATCCAACAAAAACTTCAAACAAAAAACACCCTAATCTACTGAGAATCATAACTAGCCTAAAATCATTATATGTTGATTCATCGCATTGGCTACAAAGTGACATTTAGAGAACCCTATCTTGTTTTGGTAGGGTTATCTACCTAACCTAAAGATTGATTTGTGGTTACCTTCCTTTAGTTCCATTCTCAACCTTGGGAATGAGGGGGAGTGATAACACTTGGCTAGAAATATATCACTTTGAATATCACAATCTTGTCTTACAACTTCCTATACAAACCCAATACCTAAGCACATACTTTGTAATCATACAAATTCCTTACTTGCATGAGTGGTTGTTATGTATTCAACTTATATAGTTGAGAACACCACTACATATTGTATCTTGCTTATTCAATTGATCGCTCCTCCAAATAGGTTAAACACATATCAACATGTATATATTTTGTGATCCAAATACCCAACCTAGTTTGCATTAATAAAACCATGTATGTCCAACACTTTTTTCAATCTTGGTGTTCCCTGGTAGCCCAATCTATAACTAGTAGTGAAGTAACTTGAAAACATTCTTTACTTTTTCCCAATGATCCTTCCCTAATTTTAATATATAACCCCTCAAAAATCCCACTGCATGTGCAATGTATAGTCTAGTATATACCATTACACACATTAAACACCAACCGCACTAGCATACAAAATAAGGCATTTGTCCTCTTCTTCTTCCTATCCCTTGGGACGCTGATATGTAGATCACTTTACATCTATAAGAATAGGGACCTTTACCAATTTATATTTATGAATATAAAACCTCTACATTATTATCTTGACATATTTACTCTCATTTAACTAGAGTTTCTTGTTTCCCCAATATCTTTTAATTTCCATGCCCAAATGAAATTTGTAACACCAATACCCTTCATGTAAAATTTATAGGAAAACTAATTTTATACTTCGTTGTTAAATTCCATGTTTTCAATCATCAAGATACCATCCACATACAATACTTCATAAATAAAATGATCATCTACTAATTTGAAATACACATAGTGATCAATTTTACTCCTTGTAAAACCAAGTCTCAATATATAAGTATAAAATTTTATAGCGTAATCTTGGAGATGGCTTTAACCCTTACAAGACTTGTTGAGTTAGCTTGAAACCATCTCTTTGTTAACTTTCACTATAAATCCATCTAGTTGTTTCATGTAGATTTTTTCTTCTATATCCCCATGTTGGAATGTAGTTTTCACATCCATATATTATGCTTCAAGATCAAAAATAGCAGAAACGTATAAAAGAAATATAATAGAAGTTAACTTAGCAACAGGAGAAAAAAAATTCACCAAAGTCAATTCCCTCTACTTGGGAATAACATTTTGCTACTAATTAATCTTTGTTTTTATCCACCTTACCTTTTGCATTCAACTTCTTCTTAAACACCCATTTCTTGCAAATGGGCTTCATTTATCTAACAACTCAACTAGATCCCAAGCCTCATTAATTTCCAAAGATATAATCTCCTTGACCATTTTTTTTTCAAAGTTTACCATCCTTTGATTTCACTCCCTCCCTAATAGTTAGGTGGAGTAAAATTTAGTTCCCTTATTCCTAAATTGATCTCCTCAATACCTAAGTATGTGGTTCTTCTTCTTCTAAACCATGCTCCTTTATAGGGTTAGGTTCTTCATCTTGTATCTCGAACCCTGCCACCTTTGGTTCCTTTTCCTTTGGTGGGAATTCCTATTTGAAAACATCTTTAACCTCTCTCAATACAACATCTCACTTGTAAATCAGATTCTTATTTTCTATATCCCAATGCTTATAACTTGTTAAATCATCTTCATAGCCAATAAAAATTCACTTTTTAGCTTTAGTATCTTGGTCACTCCTATTTTCCTTTAGAATGTGTATATAAGCATCATAGCCAAAAGTTGTGACATGTTTGAGAGAGATTTTCTTACCAGTCCATGCATTGTGTGGAGTCCTATAAACCAATTTTGATAAGGATGAGAAATTTATGAGGCAACACACCGTACCCACTACCTCTACCCAAAACTCATATCCTAACCTGACACCATTGAGCATGATCCTTTATTTTTCCATCATTGCCTTATTAATCCTTTCTGCAAGTCCATTCCAGTAAGGTGTGTATCATGTAGTTTTCTACCTTTTTATATCGTGTTTCTTACAAAATTCCTCAAGCTCATTCCCACATAATTCCCCCATCATTTTCTATGCTCGACACCATGATTTTATTGTCTACCCAATCTTCGATAAGAGTATTGAATTCTTTAAATATTCCAAAGACATTAGATTTATTCCATAAGAAATAAATCCATGTACTCCTTGAAAATTCATCTATGAATTGAGACATAGTAAACAAACTCTTCTAGTGATGGAACATGAATAGTTCCAAACATATCACTATGTACTAACTCTAAAATTCCTTTGACCATTATAGTACTTGTTGATAATCTTACCCAATTCTACTTGACATAAATACAATGTTCATAGAGATCACGATCTATAGTGATATCAATTATAGCATCAACCATACCTTTAATATGTAATTCTCAAAGGCCACTCTCTCCAATATACCAAAATATTTGATGCCACAACATTATATTTTCTTTTGGAGACAACACGATTTTTTACTTCCTCATATTAACCCTCAAGAACAATGGAACTATTATAGCCATCATTAACGATTCCTCCCAATAGCTTATACAGAGTTCTCATCCAAAATCCCCTTAGAAATACTTTTTTCTCCTCAAACCATATTATATAATTCATTTTCAAACATAGTAGTTACACCTACATCACTCATCCTACTTACAAATATCAGGTTTCTAGCCAACCTTAGAATGTGTAAACCACTAGAGAGTATCCTAATACTTCCATCCTTGAGTATTAATTTGACTTCTCCTCATCCTATGATCATGGTTGTTGATCCATCCCATAGGAAAATGTCACCTCCATCATACCTTTCATATTTGAAAAACTTCCCCCTATGGGGAATCATATGAAAGGAAGAACCTAAGTTGATTAACCATATTTCATGATCTACATGTGTGCTTCAAGAAGCCAAGTACACATCCCCTCCTTTATCTAAGGAGGTATTATCTTCTTCAGAGGTACAATCATTGGATCCCTTCCCTCTCTCAATGCTTTTGGATCTACAGTTCATCTTGAAATTCCCTTCTCTTCCATATTTCCAACATCTCTTTGCAAACTTTCCTAGAGATTAGATCTACCTCTAGATTTAGATCTCCCACTTAAGGACTTAATATTATCTCCACCCTATGTATTTCCTCTTTTGGATAAGCCATATGTACTCTAACTTTCCATGTTTTCAACCTAATATATTCTAAAAACATAGATGAAACCACATCATCAAAACTTAAAGTAGTTGTATTACTACCTATGGATAAAACTAAAATATTTCACAATTCTAGTAAAGAGCACAATAAAATAATACACTTATCTTCACAAAAAATATTAATATCAATGGACAATATTCAACTTACTACAGTGTTGAAGGCATTCATATTCTCTGTTACTGAGTCCCCATTATTCATCCTTAGGTTGTACAACCTCTTCCAAAGGAAAAGTTTGTTTTACGATGATTTATATTTTGTACAAGTCCGCTAAATTATTCCATATTGTCTTGGTTGTGGCTTTTGTTGGGGTCCTATAATAATAGGATTCATAATTTTTGAATTGAATTTGATTAGTCTTGTAATGTGTACATACTTTTCTTTCTGAAAATTGTTTTCCCATATCATAAAAATAAAATAAAAAATGTAAAGAGGGTAAAATTCCTAAAAGAAAAATCAAAGGACTTGAAAGAAAAAATATAAAAAAAAGAATAAGAAAATGGACCCCAAACAAAAATAGATAAAAATAAAACATGAAAGTGATGCAAATCCAAATGCCACTACTATTTACCTTTTCTTAAAAATGAAGATTATGTGAAACTTGTTTAAAATGCCATAATCCATGAAGGTTAAACAACTTAATCTTAACCTCTCATGTTTTAAATTTCATGTTATTAGATTGAGAATAAATATCTAGCCAAACAATTTAATCTTGGCAGATCAGTAGTTAGGTAGAGAATAATAACGAGCTCAACAGCTTAATCTGAGCTCATGGAAGAAATAAGGATAGAATTAGTTAGTTTTTTGTTTTAAAATAAAAAATGAACAAGGGTTTGCCAACTCAAATGCACCCAGGTAAATGAAGAAAAAATGTTAGGGTAGAATATGGGTAGGCAAAAGTAGTTTTTACAATCATGGATAAGTAGAAATTGGTCGTTCAGACACTAACTTCCTCCAAAAATTATCCCCTTGTAAAAAATAATTCATCCCCTCCATTTTTATTATTTCCCCTTCATTTTTCCTTTTTTCTCATTATCATTCAGTTTCACTGGAAAAAAACCCCTTTTCCTAAGTGTAAAATTAATTATACTTAAGGAAAGTAAAACCCTTTAACTAATTCCCTTTTTACCCAAAATTACCCAAAAACCCAAAAAATACTTTTACCCTAAGTGTAAAAACACTATATCAGGGCCTACAACTAAGGAATTTATCCATATATATGTTTTACACTAGGATTAGTATATTTTCTCTCATCTCATTCATTATTAACACATTAATTTATATATTAAATTGTTTTTTCACCTTTATCTCGTATTAGATTAATTCCTTTATATAATATATCCCAAACCCATATTTTAATTTTAACCTATGTATTATTTCCCCACGTGATATATATTCTGCTCATCCCATAGGTTAAAACTATTATCACTATATATTAACCCCGCCAATGTTAAAGTTCCATAGGCCCGCATGTCATTTGTTAATAAAACAATAATATCTGCATATCCAAACTATATATTAAACCTATGTTTAAATACATATTACACATCCCGTTGCATACATATCCCAGGCTTTACACCATTCCACCCAGCAACTTCATCGCTTGATCCACACCGTTCGCTCCCCATCTCCTAGATCCAATGGTGGATATCCCCCATCGCACATTTCATTGTGCGAGCGATAAACAAACCCAAAGCTTGTGATAAACACAGTTTTTGAGTTTTATCTCACCTCCGCGTGTCCCAATTCTGTTGGATTGCATCAATTGATCTAATCCCACTTACCACTTTTTAACCGTGCGAAAACCGCTTGGTGGTTATTCCCTCCCCCGCACCCAAACTGCTCATATTTGAATTTACCTGCATTGAATGTGTTCATTGTTCAATAAAATTGATTATAAAAACACCTGAATGCATTCATTCTTACCTTTCTATTACTGTTTTTCATGCAGAAGAGCATTCTAGATCGAGATTAGACCGTTGCTGACTCTGTTTTACCCAAAAAACAAACATAATTCACCAAATTCAAGTGCTACAGTCACTACAGAAGCTATCAGAGTGCCTATAAATAATACTAGAAAAAGCTTCTGAAAGCTTTTCAATACCAGAAACCCTTATACATAGTGAATTCCCAAAATTTCCAGATATTCTTCAGAGGAAAAGGACCCATTCATCAAATTTAAAAGAGTTTTACGGTTAATTTAATCAATTAGGAACCTGTATACCTCAAAGAAACCCCTATTGTCTCCTAAATTCATTAATTCTGTAAACTCTGAGCATTTTTACAGGCTCTGAATCCTTGACTTGTTTAAAAAAAAAACTTTGATTAAATTTGACCCGAGAAAGCCCTCTGAGACCTGTAAAACCTTTCCTACAGTGCTTGGGAATCCTTATGCATAAAATTTGATGTTCTAAGATTGTTCTATCACAGAAAAGTGCACTGTAAAACCTAGATATCATTTACTGAGGCTATAAGGTCATGAATTTTCTCTTTTGATAAAGAAATTACAGCTTGAGTTAAATTGATCAGAATTACTCCTTTACATGCCAAAGATAGAACCCCTATCATATCTTAAAACCTTCTGTAAACTATTTAGACTTACATAAGTGTTTTACAGGCCTAAAGCAGTGTTTTAAAGGTCAAAAATATTAAAAATTGATAAATAAAACAAATCTATGGCATCCAAAAGCACTCTTGTGATCAACCCTCTACAACCCGCTGTTGTAGATGTAGAGCATATTCCCTTGGCAGATGTAGACTTCAAAATTACTGATATTGTTACAGAGTTCAACCTTCTTGAGCTCCACTGCTGGAGCCAAGAAAAATGCCTAGACAAAGTTGATGAAGTATTTATCTGGGAATCAAATTTACCTAAATATGTTGTCCCTCATACTTACCAATTCCCGGAAGAAATCAAACTCTGTCAATCATGCTATTCTCCATATCAAAGAGACATTCTGAACCCCGAAAAGGAATTTTTTTTTACCATTACAACCGAATCCATCAACCAGATGCTTCAATTAAAGCCCGGGCCAAATGAAGTTCCTTTATCTATTGAAGCCCTCACTAAGTTCTATTTAGAGTTGGTTTTTCCCAAAAGATTCCAGATTTTTCAAACCTTCATGCCATCCTATGTGGAAATTCCCAAGCTTAATCCCCCATACTCCTCTGCAAAATTCTCAGAAAGAACTAGACATATTATTTCCATGTTATCTTTTATCCTTGGCTATTTCAGATATGAACATGTTGATGTTGCAGTTCTTGGTTTCTTGTCCATTTTTGTACCTGGTCAACCTTCTGCTGTCATCTTTAACTTTGCCCAATATATTGTTGATAGCATCCATGAGCAACTAGTCAAATTGCCTACTGAAGGTGTTTTTAGGTATTCTTCATTTCTATTCCACATGTTCCTTTATTTCCAGTCTGAAAAGTTTCCTATAAATATTCAAAAGCTTGATATCGATGGAAATCCACAATCTGTCATATTCTGGAATTCCTTGATAAGGAAGGAGTCAAATGAGTTTACCTATTCAGAGTTCACAGATTATTTTATCCATCCCTTGGTTAATTTGCTAAGAAGCAGTGTGCAGCCCAGAATTAGCAATGAAATCAAGAAGGTTTGACAATTGTCTGAGCACATTAGAACAGGTGATTAGTACCAAATCCTGCTGAAATCAGAGTCTATGGGTCAAGCCTTATTCCTTACAAATTGCCAAAATACCTCACTATGAGGTTATTTTATCTAGAGTATATAAGGTAGATTTTAAATTCAGATGTTGTCAATTTCTTAGTTGCAAAGAAGAAGACACAATTCAAACTAAAGAACCAAATTGGTCCATTCATATGTAATAACAGAGAAGCAGGTCCAGAGGCAGAAAGGCAATTGCTAGAGTTCAAGTTTAGTCCCAGTTTTATTTGGTATTATGATCCCCTTGGTATTATCAACAAAATGAGATTTAAATGAAAATTAACTCCATACATACATGAAAAGAAGCCTGATATTGAAAAATTCTCAAACCAATCTGAATGGTTAGAGAATCCATTGGTAGAGGCTGAGAAGCAAATTGATACTAACCAAAATTTGCAAACTCCAGCCCAAGAAGACAGAAGTATGAAAATAAATAGGGAGGAAGGGTCTTATACAACTGAGACTACTGCAGAAACCAAATTTACACTAAGATACAACAAAAAGCCAAAGATTAATCCTACAAGCAAAGAAAAAGAGACAGTTGAGGTCATTGACACATAGATTCCAGAGAAAGATATTGTACCTCCTACAATAATTGAAGAGGAACAACAGCCAACCACTTCTAATACACAATTAATTTAGAAACAACATAATATAGAAGTGTCTTCATCCAAGAAAGTAGAAGAAAAGGACATGGACATCAAGGAAAGATATAAGGAGATAAAAGCTAAAAATGAAGAAGTCAAGAATGAAATATATTCTCAGTACCTAAAGAAAACTCCCAACATTCAGAATTGGCTGCTTTCAGCCTTTGACAAGAAGAAAAAAAATATGCTGATGATAGTGGTCGAACCCACAGTTCCAACTCCTAAATCATCCTCTAGTTATAAAAAGGTTGATTTTGAAGTTCCAATCCAGGATATTCATCCTCTGGATCAAATTGAATTTCATAAACAGGTAGGAGAGATGCTTTATTCCACAATGATTACTAAGGCCATGAGTGCACAGAAGCTTCAAAACACTTTGATAAATGTAAGAGATCAGCTCAAACTGGAGAAAACATCTTCATATGCAAAGGATATCAGAATCAAATCCTTGGAAGAGCTAGTGATTGAAGTAGGATATGATCCTCAAAATATAAAAGTTGTAGAGGAATTAATCAAAAATAAGAATGTTGATATTGCTGCACTTAAGAAACAATTGAAGTTGCCCCCTATAGAGAATCCTCAGGCCAAGCAAGTTTTACAGGATTCTAATAAAAAAGACGAGATGATGAGTCTCATTTTGCAGTTAACAGCCCAGATTAAAGAAATTGAAATTGAAATGGACAAATTGGTCCAAGAGAAAGAAGTTAATTGTTACACCATTTTTGGTCATATAACCTATTACTATTAGATGGATGTAAGTACACCATGTAAGACAAATTTTACCCTAAGTAAAATTGTTTTCACTATGAAAAATAACTTAGTAAAACACCTTTATTAAGTTGTTTATGGTCTAAACAGGAAACCCCATGAGGAAATATTAAATAAATCCACATTTGTTTAATTTTCCTCAAGGAATAATTAGTTAAATAGTAGTTTAATTAATATTCCTGGTCATATTTAATCCAAAACAAGACAATTAATTAGATAAATTATTATTTATCTTATTATTTTCTATGAAGAATTATTTAAACCTTATTTAAATAATATTCCTTGTTAAATTTGACTAAATCACTCATAAATAGTTAAGTAAATCATTATTTATTTAATTATTACTCAACCACATCCTTAAAATGATAAATAAATAATTTATTATTTACACATAAAAGGATTTGACCCAAGTCAAATTCCTTTTCCCTCCAACAAAAATAATAAAATATTCCATAAAATTTGGATCTTGATTTGGTTAATAATATTTTAATTATGCACCAATATCTAGACTAACTCAATATTTTGTTATAAATAGAAGGGTTTTTCCATTCATTCATCACCTTTTGTTTCCTAAAGATCACTCTGGATCTATACTTTTGGTCTGACTTTGATCCACCATCATTGTCATATTTTTCTATGTTTTTGCCATGTGAGCTCCCTTTGAGTTCCATTTTTGTCTGGGTTTTCTACACCAGCAAGAGAGAGGAATTTTAGATCTGAAGTGCTGAGGACTTACAAGAACCCATCCCATTGAGGAGAACTAGTAACATCCTTCTATGTTTTCCTCCCAGGTGCCCTTAATATAAAATTCATTCAACATATTCTTGTCTTGTCTATTGGATGCATGGAGTAAATCTCCTTTTTATTTACTGCTTAATTCCATTTGATGCATAGATCTATATTTTTGCAGCAATTATCTTGATCAACTAATTGCAGATCTGAAGATATTGGCAGCCATCTTTGCTGTTAGGGCTATTTTTTATGCACAGCTAAAGTGGTATTTTTTCATACAATTGCAATTAAGATTCATACTAACAACTGGTTCAACCGGTCCCCATGACTTCTCCCGCTACTACAGTGCCTCAACCACCTCAACAGGAACCACCTCCTGTTGTGACCGCTTCGAGTAAGAAGGGAAAAGCTCGCAAGAAGGCCTCAAAGGACAAGGCTTCCCCGACTGACCATGCACCTCCCCCGCCCCCAAAGCCCTGTGCTTTGTGTGATATCGTTGGCCATGCCACCCATAACTGTCCTGAACTGCCCCGTATCAAGCCCATGGTTAAAGTCATGTTCCCTAAGTCTACGGTCCCTGAAGCCTCTGTTTCTTCCTCAACTACAGCTAAGAACCCTAAAAATATTCACACCAATTAACCCTGTGCTTTGTGTGACCTCCATGGCCATCATTCCCACCATTGTCCCCGCTTTACGCATTGTCGCGCCTCTTTGGAAGTAGTTCGGGAGTATGAGGTTGAACAGAACCAATCTGCCTCTCTCATACTTGCGCAATATGCTGCAGGCTAGCTTGAGGATTTGCCTACTCCCATTGACATTCCCCCTCTGATGTCGAGATGTTGGAGCCTGCGTCCACCATCCTCTACCTATCATCATCCATGATACCCTCATTAGAAGTTCCCCCTACATATTCCCCTATTGTTTCTCTTGACCTCCCTTCAGCGATCACCCTGGGCTCAACACTGATAGATCCCTTATCTTCTTGTTCTTCCGTCATCCCCCGTGACGATGCGCATGTGAACCTTTCTTCTCATGATGATGAGTCAGGTAGCTTCGCCACATCATGGTCTCCCTTCCTCCAGTAATTCCATCTTCTATTGTGATGATGACATCATGGAAGCCTTTTCCACCCCTGACTTCATCTTTCCTGCCCATAAACGAGATGGAACCATCCATGTCTATGGTGACTTTCACGGTCTGAGCACAAGCTACACCTCTGGTAGCTCCCACACTCCACCTCACTATAGGCATGTGAGTAGTAGACATCCTACCCATATCACTCACGAAGTGCGTTTGATTTCTACTTTGCACTCAGGTTGCCAACATTGTTCATCATCCTCCCATTTGTTGTCTTGTGGCACCTTTTAGATGGACCTCCCATCCACACCTTATATCGGTTTTGCTGATGGTGCAAGTCGCTACTCCCAAAACCTTGCCTTGGCAGGTTGGGCCATTTTTACCCCCTTGCATTCGCTTTTGCTCTCGAATGGTGTATGCATTGGTACTGCTACCAATAATCAGGCTAAATATGATGTAGTGCAAGGTTTATTATTCGATGCCCTTTCACATCACATCCTCCACCTTCATGTTCATTTATATTCCCTACTTCTTGTCATGCAATTGAATGGTGTCTATCGTGTGCACAATCCTATCCTTTTTAGAAGATATTTACAAGTGAAGCTTTTGATGCATGAATTTGAAATCATTACATTCATTCATGTACCTAGAGCACAAAATCACTATGTAGATAGCATTGCAAATCATATTCTAGATTGGAATTTAGCACACGCATTTAACACAAGACAATAACATAAAACTATCAAAATGATGAATATCCATAATATGTGTCGTATAAAATGTTTTAGAGTCCATCAACTTTGATACATATGACATGCCCATAGCATGTTACAAAAACTCAAAAAATGGGGGCACCATCTGCCCCTACACACTAATCAGTATCTGGAGGATCCCGAGCCAATGGCTCTGCTCCTGCACCTTGTAGATCACGCATCCCCTGTCCGGCCATCACCATGCGCCACATGACCCCTCACCACTCCGAGGGTAGACCAGTACATGGCTCTATGTACTGATCATCTAAGTCTTTCCAGTCGCACCTTGAAACACCGGTTAGAAGCCTCTCACATCTACGACGGATGTCCTCCAGGAGGGTTGCTGCATCCTCATTTTATGGCACCCTCGATCCACTAGGTCCTGTAGCTCCTGATACTGCAGGTCGTCCCATATACCTGGCCAGTTTTACCAGTGTTTTATCTGCATACCAAAAGTGAAAGAATTAGTACCATATACAATATTCTGAAACTTTACAATGCACATAAAAATATTAGCAATTTTTCACTTACCATCGGGCCCCCATACTCGACCGGGAGGCAGTGACAAATCTAGGTCCCAAAAATAACTCATCCCACTATAGGGATAGTCATGTATGTACAATGGCATCTGATCCCAATGCGCAAAGAACTCGGGTCGGAACACCCGTCTGACTGCCCCACCTCCTCCTCTGCACAGTAGTCTCCCCCACAGGCACATCCTAGACTCTCTTGGGCACCCATCCTGGAGCTGTATATGAGGTCGAAGTGTTGGGATCTTCTGAAATAAGAGCGAGCACAAAAATGTACCATATGCACAGTCACAGTTCACTTGCCACTTGCATAGCGACAATTGTTGTTTCAATGATGACAACATCATCTAGGCCCACCCATAGTAGGTCCCACTCAACACACTCTCCACAAGCATCATCTTCCCTCTAGTGATGTGGTGGAGTGCCTGGTTTCCCAAGATTCGCAGCACCGTTGCGACCACAACGCGGGTCTCTAACCTCTCTAGATCCTTGATAGGTATCCGTGTCCCTTTGACATGGAGACCTGGACAAAAATGGTGCTCTAAAAACTCCATGATGTTCTGCTCTCGCAGTAACACTGGCTGAGTATTCCCTACCATCTCAAATGGTGGAAGACCAGTGAGGAAATATATATCCAGGACTATCAATTCGATCTGGTGCCCCTGCACTATAAATACCTCATGGTTCGAGTCCCAATAGCTGAAAATCCAAGCCAATAAGGGCTCTCCAGCTCTCATCAAAGGGTTCTCCACAAACTTTAGAACCCCAAACTTGGCCAATGCACTACGGACATGCTAATCCTCCTGGATCTCCAACCGTAATGTGCCCAGGTCTCTCTCTCCAGTTGATCTGTAATTCTGCCATATCTGCACAAAACCATCATATTTGTCAGTACACAGATAGGAAAGACTGCATCCAAAGACAAAAACCCAGTTCTCAGCCAAAAAACAACATAGAAAAACCCCTCCCTATTAGGTCGCACTTTTCAGGCCCAATCCTGGGATAGGTCGTAGTTTTCTACCAAAAACACGCTACCCAGGTCCCAGTTTTTTCCCCAAAAAGTGCGACCCGGCCATGAAGAGGAGCAGGGGTCTGTTCCTGAGCTCTGGGGACCTAAACTAAACTTTCAATCCACTGAAATGAAAGAGTAGGGTTATGCCTCTTACCTACAACTGACAGATCTCGATTCCAATGGTCGATTTGTCAGCTATGATCACCGCAAGATTTAGGGCCTTCTCTCCTCTCTACATTCACCATAGCTCCACATTCAAATGAGTGAATTTGGAGGGAAAAATCCCAATTAAAAGAGAAACCCCTAATTTTTCTTTCGCCTGTTGCAGCCAAACCGTAGCTCAATTTGACAAACCGTCTACATCATTGGAAAGCTCTCACCGAGCCCTCAAATGGGTATCTGTTAGTTTTTTGTGATTTAATACTTCACCAGGACACACTTCATCCAAGAAGGGTCACTTCACCACTTCTAAAATTCGAATTTCCTCACCTGCAACACTTGTACTTGGGGCACCACTTTGCCTTCATACTTGTCCATGCTCGTGTCGATTTTCATCGTGAGTAACCATCAGGTAGTCATGTTTTTATGGTCCCCATTGGACCTTTTCTGTGTGGCAACATCATAGAGTCACCCTTGTTTAGAACATCCGAGTTGAGTCATCATTGCACCCATGGAGTCTATCCCGAGTCCCTTTGTATCCCGCTATAGTCCTCCATCCTTCATTGCTTGGTTCCTCTCTTGTGTTGCACATTATGGCCTTCAGTCCAACTGTCCCCTATCCCTCATGATATTGTGTCAGTTGCTGCCAGGTCATCCATGCCCTTCATCCTCTAACAAGGGAAGCCGTCTGTCCGCTACTCAGTACCCCCCATTTCATCATCATCCTTGGTGTCAGTCTCTCAGTCGCTCTACTATTTTCTCTCGTGCCTTAGTTGAGGATCCCTTATTGCCTCACCTATGGTGGACCTCCTTCTGTCGACATCATATCATTCATTCCAGAAAATAGGTCTAGAGGGTGGTGTACCTTGGTTCCAGCTTCCACTCTTGTTTGGTGTCTCAGATCAGGCAAAGGGACTACTTCTTGCCCTTTGACTTGATTTTTTCTCAGCTCCATCTCCTTTCAACATGATTGAGATCTATATACTTGATGGTTCAATGATGCAACAGATGATACTGGCGAATCCCGAGTATGTGTGAGATGTCTCAGCCCTCATGAAGGGGTGGCCCTACAGGTAGCCCCCCACATGCCCAGATGACCTCTTTATTACGGCCTTTGATGATGTCGGCCTTAGCCACTTGCAATGCCTTTTTTTTTGCATGTATCAGTTAGATTTTCAGAGCCCTTTCCTGTTTACAGGGGAATTTGGGTTATAATTGTATCTCATGTACTCAGATATTATTGTATAAGTCCTGAATTTTATCCCAAGCATAGTATGTATGTGGGATTCATTATCATGTTTTTACCTGGCTCATGTTTATGCCAGCATGTACTATATTGTTCAGTCCCTTGTTTACTGGACGCATTATTCTTTGTACTTTGTCTCGGCGGGCATAGGTATGCCTCCCCCACTGCCTATAACACAGGTACTCACTCATAAAAGAGACTTGTCGCACCTGTAAGTCTCGCCTTCTGAGTCCTCGGGTTCTAGTCCTTTAGCGCTTCAGTCTACCTTATATTTCTCTCTCTTTGACTTCCCCTTCGGTGTCTAGTGATTGAGTTCTTACAACGTACTTCGGTCATATGATTAGCTCCTAGCTCTCGCACACTGGGGGGCAATCTGTTACACCATTTTTTGGTCATCTAACCTATTACTATTACATGGACCTAATTACACCATGTAAGATCAATTTTACCCTAAGTAAAATTGCTTTCACTATGAAAAATAACTTAGTAAAACACCTTTATTAAGTTGTTTATGGTCTAAACAGGAAACCCCATGAGGAAATATTAAATAAATCCACATTTGTTTAATTTTCCTCAAGGAATAATTATTTAAATAGAATTTTAATTAATATTCCTGGTCATATTTAACCCAAAACAACAAAATTAATTAGATGAATTATTATTTATCTTATTATTTTCTAGAAATAATTATTTAAACCTTATTTAAATAATATTCCTTGATAGATTTGACTAAATCACTCATAAATAGTTAAATAAATCATTATTTATTTAATTATTACTCAGCCACATCCTTAAAATGATAAATAAATCATTTATTTATTTGTTATTTACAAATAAAGGGATTTGACCCAAGTCAAATTCCTTTTCCCTCCAACAAAAATAATAAAATATTCCATAAAAGTTGGATCTTGATTTGGTTAATAATATTTTAATTATGCACCAATATCTAGACTAACTCAATATTTTGTTATAAATAGAAGGGTTTTTCCATTCACTCATCACCTTTTGTTTCCTAAAGATCACTCTGGATCTATACTTTTGGTCTGACTTTGATCCACCATCATTGTCATATTTTTCTATGTTTTTGCTTGTGAGCTCCCTTTGAGTTCCATTTTTGTCTAGGTTTTCTACACCATCAAGAGAGAGGAATTTTAGATCTGAAGTGCTGAGGACTTACAAGAACCCATCCCATTGAGGAGAACTGGTAACATCCTTCTATGTTTTCCTCCCAGGTGCCCTTAATATAAAATTCATTCAACATATTCTTGTCTTGTCTATTGGATGCATGGAGTAAATCTCATTTTTATTTACTACTTAATGTCTTTTGATGCATAGATCTAGATTTTTGCAGCATTTATCTTGATCAACTAATTGCAGATTTGAAGATATTGGCAGCCATCTTTGCTGTTAGGGTTGTTTGTTATGCACAGCTAAAGTGGTATTTTTTCGTACACTTGCAATTAAGATTCATACTAACATTAACAAAGCACAGGAATTCCCTTCCACTGTAATTCCTGTAGCTACAACAGCTGTACCATCTACTCTGGAAGAAACACTGGCTCCTAATGTTCCAATGGCCACAGTTGTTCCAGTCACATCATCTACAACTTTAGCCATTAAATCTTCAACCACAGTAGCACATCAATCAGATGAGGCAAGTAAATTAGTAAAGGAAATGCAAGACATGTCTATCCAGACAAATGAGATAAACAAGTTAAAATAACATATCAAAAATCTTGAAGATGTTAAGAAACTTGCACAAATAAATGCCAATAATGAAGAAAGAAAATCCAATAGGTTGAATGAACAACTGAAGAAGTTGGAAAAAGAATTAATTTTGAAAGAACCTATGGCACGTGTTAAGCAAAAATTATGGTCCAACATCATTGAAGAAGTCAATGATACATGGCCATCCATACAGGTAATCTATGAGCAGAAATATTTATTGAAATCAGCCAAAGAAGCAATACAAAAGACAAAAGAAGAGCTAGGTAAAAAGCCTGAAGAAGCTCTAGAAATAATAAAATTTCTCAATTCCAAAAATAAACAAGAATTGGATGAAATTGGAATTATAGATAGAACAGAGACCATCCTTTAAGTAAGGAAGGTAATATCCAATAAGAACTTGATGACACAATTAGAGGAAAAGTGCCAGAACATGGAAATGGAAATTACAAGATTCATGATTAAATTTAATGTTCTAAGGAAAAAATGCCTTCCCAATCCTCGGGTGATCAATGACAGATTGATGAAGCAGGAGGATTATGACAAAAATATAAGAGATTTTTCCAAAGAGAAGGTGAATAAATCAGCTTTGCAAGGAATCCCAACAGGGAAGGTATTATATAAGAATTTTGAAAATTTGTTTTACTTACAGTATGAAGTAAAACATCTATTTGTGAACAAACCAACATTTTCAAAATACACTGAAGCTGATGAAAACTTCAGAAGTCTTATGAAGATAAAATTGCCAAAAGCTAAGTTCTGAGAGAAGTTGACTGATCTACTATTAAGATCAGATTACAGTGAGTACAGAGCAGGGAAAGTAAAAACAAAGTTTATTGTTTTTTCACCAACATTGACAGTTTTCAACAGTAAAAGTGTATCAAATGAAAAGTTGAAGACAAAATCAAAGTAAAGATGATTCTGCCAACGTAAAGGACACCTCAATGTGCAGCTGCAACTTTCATCAAACAACAAAGAGAGAAAGTAGTGATAAAATCAAAACAGCATGCTATTTTATTTCAATAAAAAGGACAGTTAGCATTAGTTAGGGAGTTGTCACTATCTTCTTGCATGAAGATATTTCTTTTCCATAAAAAATTCCTAAGTTTATTCTAGGATATTTTGTATAAGTTTTGTATAAATACTCCTCATTAGGAAGTATTGAGTGTGGATGAATTTCTGAACATTTATGTAGTTATACTATTTTAAACCTAAGGGTTTTTGTATCAATTTCAAGCCAACAGACTGGATCACAGGAAATAAGGCATCATATTACAGGATTCATATGTTGGGCCACTGCAGTGAAGTATTTCACTTGTTATCTTGTTAGTTTTCTCATGCTTTCTATATATTCTTGAATGTGTTCTTAATCTTAATGATAAATCAGGAATTTTTATTTCAGAATTTGTTAAAAGAACTCTGTTTTGACTGATTATCATTTATATGTTTTCAACTGATATCCAGATTAGGGAACCCTTAATTTCTCCCTAGTTTCGATTGACCTCTACCTTTTCACTCCTAATCCAGATTTAAGAACCCTTAATTTCTCATTTATCCTGATCAAAACCATTTCACCATCAGCCTTGAAGATCTGAAGTAACTCAACTATCTTGCCCTATAAACATTTACCTTTATACCTTGATCCCGATCTGACTTCTTGACACATTGACTCCATTTTCCTAATGGGTTACAGATCTATAGCTATCCATATGAGTAAGTGATTTCACCACCAAACCAAATCAATACCCAAAACCAATTTTCCCTATATAACTAGCCTAAAATCAAATATAATCAACAAATTTAAATCATATAGAGAGGGCCCTTCCTAAGATCCTAAGGCTTAAAAGTAGGTTTTTGGTTACCTCTGGTATTCTTTAAACTAAAAATCTCACAACTATAAGAATTATTGGAGTGTTAACAGCTTCTCCTAAAACATTAAATGATACTAAATCTAAGATACAACCAAATTGTATGTTTTTCCTTCTAATCCAGCTTTTTCAAATATTTTTTTGACATTCTAGTACGTGCATTCCCTAGATCCACAACTACTCTTTGAGCTTTGTCTACCAAAATATATTTTTATATTGAGCTTCCACATCTAAAAAATGTTCCCATTAAATTTCTCAATCTTTATTTTCAAATTGTTTGCCATTATTTTTCATCAAAATAATCACCATTTTAGGGCTCCCACTACAACAAGTTTTATCAAAGACCTAAGATAATTGAGCCCTTAGCCACAATAACGTCCCTGTGAAACCAATAACCACTTTAATACCCAATGTAAGATTTAAACCTTATACATTAATGCATTGCATACATAGCTTCTTAATAAAATAGAAAATTAAAACTATTCCAATCACATATTACACAAATATTTACCCTAGAAACATAAGCCAGGAAAACCAACAAATTGTTTGGAGCCACACCTCTAATTTTTGTCATCAATCAATTGCAGTGTTTATAATACAATATATATGTTATTGTAGCATATAAAACCCATAATACATTAAATCTTATAAGATTAAAACTTTAATTCTTTAACAAAATTATAAAACCATGGAATGAACCACTATGCCCCATAAAACTCCCAAAAGAAAAAAAATTATGTCAAAACCCACCAAAAGTGAATGCAAAAAACCACCCAAATTGTTTTGGGAAACTCCCCCTATAGCCCCCTACTATGCTTTCCACATTTGAATCACACATGGGACTAGTCATGATCCATATTATATCATTATACTATTTTTTACCCATATTAATGCTTTCAAGGTGGAAATAGTGGAAATATGAATTAACAAAACCATTTTTAATGGCAAGTGCTAGTTTGGAGAGTTGGGGTCTAAAACCTTCTAGAATAAATTTATGGTATGAAATGGATTTTTTTGGGGGGTAAAAATTTATTTATTAAGAACCACACCCACTAATTATATTATACACACAAATACCTTTCCAATGGTGCAAGCATCGCCTCAATTAGAGTCTATATCCAAAATTTATTCCACCCAGAATTTGACCTTAATGTTTTGACCACCATGTTTTGAGATGATGCCACATTAGCCCCCCTTTATTCATGCAAAGGGAATATCCATGTGATAATTATGAAGAAGACTCTAGAATATTCAATATTCTAACTCCATGTAAGAGTTGGAGTCAAACTTAACCACTATTAGGCTATTAGGTTGTCTTATAATCGAGCCACTAGGAGGAAATTGGGTTCCATTCTATCCAAGTACATTTTTTTCCATAGATGAGCAGAGTTGTTGAGAGTGGATACAGAGAGAGAAAAAATAGAGGGTTTTTATATTTTATCAAACCACGGGCCATAGGTGTTGGGTATGTGTTAAATTATTTCCACGAATAGTCGCACGGGCGGGGGGGGGGGGAAGCGATAGCCTCCCACATTGGACTAATCATGGACACAGTGGGGGGTTCACGGGGGCGGTAGTGCCCCCTCACAATCTAGGGGTTTACGGGGAAACCGTCGCCCCCTGTGCGAGAATACGGGGAAGCACCTTAGGAAAAAAAAAATGGACCATATTTTAGGTGGGCAGACCCGCCTATGGTTTTGTGCATGGGTTTGCACATGGTTTTGGGGCATGATTTTTTCGGCCCCTGGTATTTTGTAGATCTGGTCAAGGGAACTACGGTTATGTTCTAATCCAAGGTTAATGGATTGGGGTTTATGAATGCTTCATTATGTATATATATGCATTGTAATACTAAAAGGAATATAATGAAAAATCAAGCTGGTAGTCCAATTTGGGATACAGGGGAAAAATCTCTATGTATATCTATTTTATGTTTTATTCTCTTGCTATTGTTTATTTTATCTTTTTTAAGAATGTGTTTGTAGATAATTTCTGTATAGGGTTAAAACCTACAAGTGGTATTTTTTAGAAAATTAAATATTACAGAGCAATGCAACATATAAAATATGCAGAAAACACAAGCACACAAAACACATAAAACTAGAGAGACACAGATATATGTGGTTCACCTAGTTTGGGCTACGTCCACCCCGGGCTTGACAGTCTTTCTTTCTATTATCCGGCAAAAATGAAGAGCCTTGACCTACAACAGATCTGATTTAATATCCTCTGTTCTCTCTCAGAGTCTCCCTATCTGTTTCTCGCTCTGAGAATACACACACAATACACAGCCGCAATACAATACCCTCATAAAAGCGAGGGGTTGCTTCTAGAGAAAAAAAACCCTAAACTAAACATAACTTCTATCGTCATATCATTTTCCTAATGAACGGCCCAGATTGACTAGAAATTACTATACTTTTACAAGGCAATTTTACATATGTTTTTAGCTTCGGGAGTGCTGCCTCTAAAACCCCCTGCCGGGGGGGCTCCATAAAGTCGCAGCTGCCCCCCCTGGACCCCCCAGGTAGCATTTAATTATGGGTGGCGTTGCCGCCCCCATTAAGGTACAGGGGCCCAACACCATGATACAAAATAAACAAGATAATCAGGCTCCACACCCAACAATCTCCCACTTGGAGACTAATTGTAGCAACTCCATCGTTGCTTCATTTGCTGGAAAATGACTCCTCTTTGGACTGGCTATTTCTCATCTTCATCGTCATCCTTGAAGACCAATTTAAGCTGAGCATATTCTCAGTTTCTCCCTGGTTACAACTTTTGTTAGCATATCTGCAGGATTTTGGCTAGTGTGTATCTTTTCCAGCTTCAACTATCCATCTTCCAATACTGACTGTATGAAATGGCACTTGAGCTATATGTGTTTAGTCCTGGAATGAAATGCTGAGTTCTTTGCAAGATGAATGGCACTTTGGCTATCACTGTATAATGTGCCCATATCATGCTTCTTACCCAATTCATCCATAAACCTTTGTAACCAAATCATTTCCTTACTAGCCTCTGTAGCAGCAACATACTCTGCTTCTGTTGTTGAAAGTGCAACAACACTTTGGATTTTTGAAACCCAACTGACAGTTGTTCCACCTACAGTAAATACATATCCTGTAGTGCTCCTCCTGCTATCTTTGTCACCTGCCATATCTGCATCAACATGTCCCTGTAGAGCAACGTTTGAACCACCAAAGCATAATGCTTGATTTGTGGTACCTCTCAAATATATGAGAATCCATTTTACTGCCATCCAATGTTCTTTTCCTGGATTGTTCATGTACCTGCTTACAACTCCCACTGCATGTGCAATATCAGGCCTTGTGCAGACCATAGCATACATTAAGCTTCCAACTGCTGATGCATATGGAACTTTAGACATATATTCCATTTCTTCGTGGGTCTTGGGGCACATCTCCTTACTAAGTTTTAAATGGCTAGCAAAAGGTGTACTAACTGGTTTTGCATTCTGCATATTAAATCTTTTCAACACCTTTTCTATGTACTCATTCTGAGACAGTGTTAATTTGTGATTTTCCCTGTCTCTAGTTATCCTCATACCAAGGATTTGTTTTGCAGCTCCCAAATCCTTCATTGCAAATGAATTTTCCAATTTTCTTTTGAGCACATTTATTTCCTGCATGTTAGACCCTGCAACAAGCATGTCATCTACATACAATAACAATACAATATAGCTACTATCATTTTTCCTTTTCACATAAACACAATTATCATAGTGACATCTAGTATAACCTTGTTCAGACATAAACTTGTCAAATTTTAGATACCACTGCCTTGGAGCCTATTTTAAGCCATACAAGCTCTTCTTTAACCTGCACACTAATTTTTCTTTCACTTTAACCTCATATCCTTCTGTTTGCTCCATATAGATCTCTTCCTCCAAATCTCCATGGAGAAATTATATATTTACATGTAACTATTCAAGATATAAATCTTCCGCTGCTACAAGACTTTAAATAGTTCTGATTGAAGTCATCTTAACAACAAGAGAAAATATTTCATCAAAATCAATACCTTTCTTCTGTGGAAACCCCTTCACCACAAGTCTAGCTTTGTACCTCTGTTTTCCTCCATCTTCTTCCTTCAGCCTGTAAACCCATTTATTCTGCAATGTAGTTTTACCTGCAGGAAACCTGACCAAGTCCCAAGTCTGGTTATGCATTAAGGAGTCCATCTCTTCTTCCATGAATATCTCCCACTTCTTCTTGCTTTCAACTTGCATTGCTTCTTCATAACATTTAGGTTCACCAGAATCAATCAACAATAAATAATATAATGAAGGAGAGTATCGTTCAGGCGATCTACTTATCCTGGTAGATATTCTAACACCACTTTCAGGTGTTTGAGGTGCCTGTTGCTGTTGTGATGGTTATTGTTGTTGTGGCTCTTGATTATTATTATTTTCAGGCACCTTTACCTTTTCTGTGATCTCATCAAGAACGGTGTATTCTTTGTTTTCTTTTTCCTGTTCCTTTTCCTGCAACTGATTCTTATACAAGACCTTTTCATTGAATATTACATCTCTGCTCCTAATGATTTGTGATTTTTATAATCATATAAGCAATAACCAAAATCATTAACACCATATCCAATGAAGGTACGTTTCTTTGATTTTTCCTCAAGCTTTGTTCTATTTTCTTTATTAATATGGACAAAGGCCTCACAACCAAAAGGCTTTAAAAAAGAGTAGTTTACCTTTTTACCTGTCCATGCTTCCTATGGAATACCACCATCCAAGGACCTTGAAGGCCCTCTGTTTATTAGATAAACAACAATATCTACAGCATCTGACCAAAATTGTAAAGGCAATCCTACATGCAATCTCATGCACCTTGCATGCTGCATGATTGTTCTGTTCATTCTTTCTGACACACCATTTTCTTGTGGTGTTCTTGGAACTTTCTTTTCTCTTCGAATTCCATGCTTTGAACAGTACCTATCAAACTCTTTGCTGAGACACTTCAACTTCTTTCCTGTCTCAATCTCAACCAAAGATTTCCATTTCTTGAAAATATCAAATACATCAGATTTATTCTGAATACAATAAATCCATGTTTTTCTAGTTGCATCATCAATAAAAGTAACATAATAACGAGAGCCACCAAGAGATGATACCTGAGCAGGTCCCCATACATCTGTATGCACAAGCTCTAATTTTTTGCTCTTCTTTTCTCTACCAACTCTGACAAATCTGTCTCTCTTCTGTTTTCCATAAATGTAGTCCTCATAGAAATCCAAATCAAAATTCTTCAAACCCAACAAAAAATTCCTTGAGTGAAGAATCTTCATCCCCTTCTCACTCATGTGTCCAAGCCTATGATGCCATAATGTTTCATATGCTCCTCTGGAAGTTAAAGCATTAACAGAGTTAGGAATACCATTGCATAAATACAATGTACCAACCTTTTCACCTTTTTCTATTACCAAGGCTCCTTTGGTGACCTTCCAAGTTTTATCCGTGAAAGTTGTCACACAACCTTCACCACCTAAATGCCCTATTGAAATCATATTTTTCTTTAGATATGGAACATGCCTTACCTCCTTTAGTAGCCATTGGTTTCCATTCTATTGTTTTACAAGAACTTTACCCATTCCAACAATTTTACAGGGTTTATCATCACCCAAACGAACTTGTTCAAAATCTCCTTGAACATAGTCATGAAAATATTTCTTATCAGGTGTGGCATGGAATGAAGCCCCTGAATCTACAACCCAAGAATCAGTAACATTTTCGAAAGAAAGAATCAAAGCATCTTGTAACACATCACCTGTCACATTTTCTTCATGATTGTTTTCTTGTTGTGTGTCTCCTTCTTTTCCCTTCCAAGATCTACAATATTTATTTAGGTGTCCTTTATTTCCACATTTCCAGCACACTATCCCCGATCTAGACTTGGATCTGCCTTTCCTTGATTTACTGCGATATCCAGAGCTCTTTCCTCTTTCCATTCTTCTTCCCCTAGACTCTGCACTCAAATCATTACCCTATGTCTCACTAGAGCTTTTCCGTCGCATTTCCTCGCTAAGGATAGCACCGACAACATCATCAAACTTTAAAGACTAGATCTAGAGATAGAGTTACTAATGACCATAACTAAACCATTCCAGCTTTCTGGCAATGCGCACAAAAATAACAGAGCTATAAATTCATCATCAAAGTTTACCCCTACAAAACTTAATTGACTGGTAACTGTATTAAAATCATTTAAATGGTCTGTAACAGATCCACCTTCCCACATCTTCATATTAAATAAATGTTTCATAAGAAATACCTTGTTTAAGGCCGAGGGTTTTTCATATAGTTTCACCAACGCCTTAATCAAACCCTCTGTTGTTGTTTCCTTCAAAATATTGAAGGCTACCGACATCGTGAGGCACAATCGTACTGTTCCGAGTGCCTTTCTATCGAGAATATCCCATTCTGCGTCTGTCATAGCTGTCGGCTTCTTTGTTTTTCCGTTCAATGGTAGGTACAGATATTTCTGATACAGATAATCTTCCATCTGCATCTTCCATAGTGGGAAGTTTTGGCCGTTAATTTTCTCGACCCTAAATTTACCATCTTCCGCCATTGCTCCCACTCAAACCAGGAAGCCCTTCTTTCCTGCGAGTTTATCGGCCAAATAAACCTTCGGCTCTGATACCAGTTGTTAGAAAATTAAATATTACAGAGCAATGCAACATATAAAATATGCGGAAAACACAAGAACACAAAACACATAAAACCAGAGAGACACATATATACGTGGTTCACTCAGTTTGGGCTACGTCCACCCCGAACAGCCAGTCCTTCCTTTCTATTATCCAGAAAAAATGAAAAGACACAACCTATAGCAGATCCGTTGTAATATCCTATGTTCTCTCTCATAGTCTCCCTATCTATTTCTCGCTCTGAGAATACACACACAATACACAGCCGCAATACAATACCCTCATAAAATCTAGGGGTTTCCTTCTAGGGAAAAAAAACCCTAAACTAAACATAACTTCTACCATCAAATCATTTGCCTAATGAACGGCCCAGATTGACTAGAAATTACTATACTTTTACAAGGCAATTTTACATCTGTTTTTAGCTTCGGGGGCGCTGCCCCCGAAATCCCCTGCTAGGGGGGGGCTCCATAAATTCGCAACCACCCCCCCTGGACCCCCCAGGAAGCATTTAATTACGGGCGGCGTTGCCACCCCCATTAAGGTACAGGGGTCCAATGATGTGATACAAATAAACAAGATAATCAGGCTCCACACCCAACATTATTAGAGTTGTTTCGACTTCAAGGGGACGCCTTTACTACTGAGGGGTTTTTTTGCTTGGACATGAGGTAGACCCTGTTAAGTGGGAGATCTGTGGGATCGATTCTTGTGGTGAAATAAGATGGCGAGAAGTGGAAATATAGAGATTGAGAAATTTAATGGTCAGAGTTTTGAGTTGTGGAAGCTCAAGATGGAGGATATTCTAGTGGACAAAGATCAGTGGATCACGATAGATCCGGGTATTAAACCAATGGCATTGTCAAATGAAGACTGGGTGAAGTTGGATCAGAAGGCAAAGAGCATAATACAGTTGTGTATCTAAAATTCAATATTGTTGAATGTATCTGGGAAGCTACGGTGAAGAATTTCTGGGTAAATTTAGGGACTTTGTACCAATCTAAGTGTTTGGTGAATAAATTGTTCCTACGGAAAAAATTATATAACCTGAGGATGAAGGAGAGCATCTGAACACCTTCAATACTGTGGTAAGTTATTTTTCATCTGTTTATATTAAAATCTCAGATGAAGATAAGTGCATCAGTTTTTCGTGTTCTTTACTAGATTCGTGGGACAGTATGGTTATTGTAATATGTAGCAATAAAAATACCTTGAATTTTGATGAAATTTTCTCATCCTTGTTGTCAGAGGAAATGATACGGATAAATATGGAGGGCTAGAATGGAGATTCCTTATCTGTACCAGGAAGGTCCCAGAACAGAAACAAAAATAAATTTTCAGGTGGGAGATCTAAATCTCCAGGAAAGCCTGTAAAGGTGTGCTGGAAATGTGAAAAGGAAGGGAAATTCAAAAAGGACAACAGATCTAAAGCTCCTAAGAAAGGAAAGGGATCTGATGATGCTCCTTCTTAGGAGGCAAAAACCACCTCAGATGAAGGTGGGGATGTGTATTTGGCTTCTTCTTCAAATACACATGTAGATCATGAGGCATGGTTGATTGACTCAAGTGCATCCTTTCACTTCACTCCCCATAGGGAGTGATTCTACGAGTATGAGAAGTATGATGGTGGTGATGTCCTCTTACGAGATGATAGGAAGGCCAGAATCATCAGACGTGGAAAATTCAAGCTAAAGCTGCAAGGTGGAAGGATTATAACACTTCCTAGTGTTCTACATATTCCTACATTGGCCAGAAATATGATTTCTGTGAGCAAGATGGATGATGAAGGTGTAAAAACAGTGTTCGAGAAAGATACCTGCAAGATGGTTCGAGAAGCACTAGTATTATTGCAGGGAGTTCAGATTGGAACTCTGTAAAAGCTTTAGGGTAGCACTTTTATTGATGGATGCAACAGTTTTGTGGTTCCTGAAAGTGGAGTGGAAATCCTAGCAGTCTCTGGAAAAATGACCATGCTATGGAATCAAAGACTTAGAAATATTGGAGATAAGGGCCTTCAGATACTGCATAGTAATGGTATGGTAGAAGGCATGTATAATTTCTCTCTGGATTTCAATTTTTGTGAACATTATGTATATCAGAAGTAGAATCAGATGAATTTTCCTTATGGTGCTAAGAGGGCGAACACGATATTAGAGCTTGTGCACAGCGATGTGTTTGGACTTGTGTCAGTTCCGTCACTGGGAAATTATGTGTACTATGTTTCATTCATGTAATACTTCTCAAGGAATACATGGATATATTTCTTGAGGAAGAAATATGAAGTCTTTGAGAGATTTAACGAATTTAAGGCTCTGGCGGAAAATTAGATAGAGAAGAAGATAAAGGTGTTGAGGACAGATAATGGTGGAGAGTTCTGCAAGAAGGAATTTGAAGAGTTCTGTAAGAAGTGTGGTATAAGACATAAGAATACTACTCCATAAACACCTCAGAAAAATGGAGTTGTAGAAAGAATGAAAAAAACACTAATGGAAAAGGTAGGAAGCATGCTCAGTGGTACCGGGTTAGGGAAAGAATTCTGGGCAGAGACAGTGGATATTGCATGTTACCTATTTAACAGATCACCTTCATTAGCATTGGAGGATAAGAATCCACATGAGGTATGGACTGGTAAGAAACCCTCTCTTTCACATCTGAGGGTATTTGGATGTGATGCATATGTACATGTTACAAAGGAGAAAAGGACCAAGTTGGATAATAAATCTGAAAGGTGCATATTTTTTGGGTATAAGGATGGTTTAAAAGGTTACAAGATTTGAAACCCAGAAACAAGGAAGGTTGTGTACAGTCGAGATGTGGTGTTTATAGAGGTGAAATATTATGTTAAATATGTTGTATTTCAGATATTTGTGTGGCACTACTTATTAGGGTTTGTGTTACTAGGGAAGACCGGGATTGGAGATAGTTTTGCACATCCGTGGTTTTATTGATGCAGATTGGGCTAGATATCTGGACCAAAGAAGATCTACAAGTGGGTATGTGTTTAGCCTATTTGAAGGTGCAGTCATTTGGATGAGTAAAAGACAATTTGTAGTGTCTCTTTCAACTACAGAGGCAGAGTACATGGCAGCCACTCATGCAAGCAAGGAAGCAGTTTGGTTGCAAAGATTTTGTTCAAGTATGGGGTTGGTGCAATGAGCTATAAGGATAGACTGTGATAGCCAAAGTGAAATTTTCTTATCTAAGAACCCTACTTATCATTCAAATACAAAGCACATTGATGTTCAATATCACTTTTTGAGAGATATGGTTGAGGATAAAAAGGTGTTGCTGGTAAAGGTGGACACTTTGAAGAATGTTGCAGATGCATTGATGAAGCCTGTGAGCACTCAGAAGTTCCCTTGGTGTAGAGAAACAATGGGTGTTTCAAGGCTAGACTAATGACTAACCTCTCATGTGGCCCCCTGCATAAATAAAACAACAAGTGGGAGAATGTTGCGTATGTCTTATATTCTTTCCATGAATATTTGCACGGGCGGGGGTGGGGGGGTCACAGGAAGGGCAAGAGCTTGCCTTGTTCATTGTGATAGGTGTAGGGGGCACGTATTCCCCTATGCAGGGCCCAGGGCAGCGCCCCAAGAAAAAAAATTTGGACACTATTTTAGGTGGGAGGACCTGTCTATGGTTTTGTGCATGGGTTTGCACATGGTTTTGGGGCATGATAGCTTTCGGCCCCTAGTATTTTGTAGATCCGGTCAAGGGAACTATGGTTATGTTCTGATCCAGGGTTAATGGATTAGGGTTTATGAATGCTTCAGTATGTTTATATATGTGTTGTAACACTAAAAAGAATATAGTGGAAAATCAAGCTGGTAGTCCCAATTTGGGATCCAGGGGAAAATTATTTGTGTATATATGTTTTATGTTTTATGCTCGTGCTATTGTTTATTTTCTATTTTTTAAGAATTCATTTGCAGATAATTTATGTACAAGGTTAAAACCTACAATAGGTATCCCTATATACTTGGATCGATTTCCATTTAGAGAAAGAAAGAGCATAGCAACCTCACCTTCTAGTTGGGTTTTCTCCCAAAAGGGATTCTCGAGTCATATACAGTCATATATTGTGTATTTTGGTTGTGAGTGATTTTTCTGTTTATTCTCTATTTTATACACAAATATAATTTACATGTATATGTAATAAACAAAGAATAAAAAATTTGAAATCTAAGGAGAACTTAACCCTCATAGTGTAGATTTTGAATTTTCTAATATATTTTAGTAGATTTTTCGTAATTAACTATCCAATGGAATATCCATGGTAGTTTATGGATCAAGTCATGCAAATAATATAATGCATACACAACATTATGGTATTTTGAAATATTTTTTAGAGCCTTCCATCTGCTCAAGATCGTAACCATGTTATTCATTTGCAACCTAGAAGTATACAATCTAACATTAGGCCTTATAGGTATCCTTATGCATAGGAGAGTGATATTGGGTGATTGATTCAATAAATGTTAGAGGCTAGAATAATTCAAACTATCCAAAGTGCTTTCTCTTCACCAGTGGTGATGGTTACAAAAAACATTAGCTAATGTTGTATGTGTTTATATTATAGATAGCTCCACAAATTACCATCAAATATAAGTTTCCTAGTCCTTACATTGATGAATTATTAGATGAATTACATGGACCGGTTCTGTTTACTAAGTTGGTTCTTCATTTATGATATCATCAAACTAGAATGAAGCAGGAACATAATCCCATAAGAGCCTTTGGAATGCATGAAGGTCACTATGAGTTTTTGGTTATGCCATTGGACTTACAAACACACCTTCAACATTTCAAAGTTTAAATAATTATATCTTAAATTCCTTCCTTTAAAAAAATAATTTAGTATTTTTTATGACATACTAATATATAGAAAATCTTTGGAAGAGCATGTACAACATGTTGACATGGTCTTAAAACTTTTTGAAGAGCAAAAACTATATGAAAATCCCACCAAGTGTGCCTTTTGGATTCAAGAAGTGGAATACCTTGGTCATATTATATCTCATGAAGGTGTCAAATTTGACCCGAACGAAATTAAATCTACGATGGAATAGTCAATCCCTAAGACCTTGAAGAGTTTCATAGGATTTTAAGGATTGACGGGATATTACCATGATTTTGTTAAGAATTATGGTCAAATAGAAGCACCTCTAATAGCATTATTAATGAAGGAAGTGCTTCTTGGACTGAAAAAGAAACCAAATCCTTTGAAAAACTTAAGGAGGCTATGTGTATAACTTTAGTGCTAGCCACACTTGATTTCACAAAAACCTTTGTTGTGGATTGTGATGCCTTAGGCCATGGCATTGGTGCAATTTAATGAAACAAGGAAAGTCCCTTACCTTTGAAAGAAACAACCTTAAAGAAAATAACTTTCCCAAACCCATATATGAAAAAGAAATGTTATTTATACTACATGTGGTCAAAAAATAGTGCCCTTATCTAATAGGAAGAAATTTCAAAGTAAAAATAGATCACGATAGTTTGAAGTACTTATTGGAGAAACAATTATCTTTAGAAGAGAAACAAAAATGGCTTACAAAGATGCTAGGTTATGATTTTGCAATTATATATAAAAAAGGAAAACACAAAATAGTGGAAAATGTGCTTTCAAGGAAAGAAGAAGAAATATATGGTTGTTATGTGCTATTTGTATTCCACAATCTCATTTGGTAGAAGACACAAGGATAGATTAGAAGCAAGGTCAAAATTTATGCAAGATCATGCACAAATACAAGAGGATATAAGTGCATTTGATATATTTTTGTGGAAGAATTATTTGATTTGGTATCAAGATTGACTATATTTATGTAAGAATTCATAGCTTAAACAAAAGGTCCTTTTGGACTTGCACATTTCTCCTATAGGAAGAAATTCAACGTTATTTAAGACTTACAACAATATCAAGAAGGATTTTTTTGGCAAGGTCTTAAAGATCATGTTGAAAATGTTACAATTGAATGTGTGGTCTACCAAAAAAATATGGAATAAAAAATCAAGACCTTAAGTCTCCTACAACCATTAGCTATACCAAGTTAACGTTAGTAAGAAGCTTCAATGGATTTTATTATGGATTTACCCAAATATGAAGGAAATAATTTCTATATGGTAGTAGTAGATCGAAAAATAAAGTATGCCTATTGTTTCTCTCATTCTCTTCCTTTAAAAGCAAGTATATTGGTAGAAATATTCATGGAAACACTCCAAAAGCTTCATGTTAAATACTAAAGGTATCATTCATGAAATTTTATACATCCATCAAACTTTGAAGACACATTTATAGTAAGGGACATAATACCAAATTGTGGCCTTCAAAAATTTATTAATATAGCTTAAAGCTCAACTACATATATTGATAGAGTTTGTATGTACAAAGGAATACGTAATAACATAGAAATTTTATTGACTGTTATAGATTAAAAATATGAATCTTAAATTCTGGTAAAGGAAAATAGGGTTGTCCATCAATGAGATGTAAATCCATGAAGGATTCCTTTAGACTCGGAAATTTATGAAATGGTGAGTCCTCATTCTCATTAAAGAAGTCTTGTCACTTGATTATTCTCCAACCCACACCCCCAACATGATGTCTTCAACTACTTCCTTGATGTTCCTTGTATGTTGATTTTACTAATTTGGAGTTGTTTTATCAAAAATAATATTATGATAATGTTGCTTGAAATTGTTTGACACATGTGGTAGCTCTCTACCCACCTTTACCAAAAATAGGAATTATTTTGGTTATGCATTAATCTTCATAATTGTTTATTATCACTGCAAGTTTTAGGTATCCTATAGTTTTAGTATTGCATTAGTTGTAAAACTTTCAATTTGGAGAGAGTAGATGAGCCTTTATACCTTATAAATATGACTAGATTAACTTTCTACTATGTCTCCAATTCCATGCATGATATATTCATAATGTTCCATAGTATTACACAATGCAACCATCGAGATTTTATATAAATCATGACCAAGTTATCATAATCAACATAGCTAAGTCAACATTCCTTCCATAATATTCACGAAACATTGACCACTTTGATTTGGTATCATGAAACTTCCTTATGTGTATATTCACATGTTACATGTGATGATCACCGATGTTATTACAAATATACCAAAGTAGCAATTAATAAATCTCCCTAAAAAATGGCCATGAGACATGTGAATAAAAGAGCCATAAAGCCACTAAATGCTGCTAAAAAAAACAACAATGGTATTTGTTGCGACTATCAAAGAAAAATAATACATGCCCCAAAACCTATCATAACCAATCGAAAAATAGTACCAATTCATAGGACGAGAAAATATTACCATGTTCCCCCCCATGGTGTATCCATTTTATCATATTCTTAGTAGAATTGGTGACAGCCTGTGTAACTAGCAGCTTTCTCCATGAAGGCTTACTTCGTCCACCACATACAACATGAAATACCATTTGGTTAAGAATTCTAGATAATAACTTTCTTCCCTTGCATATTACCTAAACAACTTTAGCTTTAAGGCTTGGTCATATCTTTCAGGCATATGGTTGACTCCTATCTCCATAAAGGTAAAGACATTTTGGCTTCAATTGCACCGTGAGCTATGCTCAACACTTGATTATAACTAGGCGATGACTATGGTTGATTGAAATTATTTATGGAACTCTAGCCACTCCATATACCAAGTGGAAACTATGGTGACTATGGTTAACTGAAATTATTTAATATTTTAAAATTTGGTATGTGATATGTAGATCTAGAGCTTAGAAAATGACTTTAGAGACCCTAAAATTTCTCCTCCATTAAAAACAAAAGTGAATAGTTCAACTCTGGAGAAATATAATAAGTTTAGACAGAAGCCAATGATTAAAAAAGTGACTTTAAAGGGTCATATGGTACCCTCCATAAAAATAAGGATGGATTTGTGTCTCTCTTATAAGTTAAGTTGGCTTATAAAGATCATATTTTGAATAAAATAGCATCCATTTAAACCAACTTAAACATAAATTTGAATATAGCGTTTTGAATTAAGATAATATGGTATTTTGATATAAGATAGGCATCGATGATCATGGAAAATGGTCATATGAAAATTTGAGATGAAAAATGAGTTAACAAAGTAGAAATCTATTGCACTAAAAATGGTTTTGATGTAAGGATAAAGATCAATAGGAAAGTTAAACACTAGAAATATTTTTGTGAGGGAAAAGACTAATAGGTAAGTAAAATTTTATGTAACATTATAAAAAAAAATTGTGAGAACATTATATGATGCAACAAGAGGAATATGGGTTAACTCCATCCATGAATATGCTTAATCAAAGTCTCCATAATTCATCTGTGAATTTATCAAGTCATGTATCCTCTATAAGCTTCATGGCTATTGAATTAATTGGAATCCACATAACTCTAGCTCACTTTAGTATGAGCCATGTCACCTATACAAAATGGCTAATTCTTTGTAGCAAAAGAGACATTGAATCCTTAGAATTATAGGCATGTGCCTAAATATCTTGTAAGGGGAATCGTGTTCATTACCCATGTTTTATATTTCTATCATTTTCCATTACCACATCTTTCACATATTTCTTTGTCAGTGTATTCACCTTTTACATAGTATATGATATGATATGTACTCAAGACGTGTGATATTATATGCACTCAACGCTCAACCTTTTTTCAATAATATATTTTCCTCTTCATAGCTACCAAGGAGGATTCTATCACTTGAAAGTTCCTTACCTTCAAGTAATCCACAACTAGTGGATGAAAAAAGTGTGCACTTTCATTAATCATGCACGAAATTCCTTTTCATTGTTGGTTGTGTGATAATTTTTGTTAAAATATATGGAACTTAATGGTTAATAACCTCAACAATGTTAAAAAAACATATGTATAACATAACACACATTGCTTTTAATTTGTACAATATCATTGTTGTCACTAGTTGGGTATACATAGGTGTGTTTCCAAAGATATGCGTGTGGAAGCAAATTTCAAGTTATTGAAGAAGCTATTGACAATATGAATATCATCCCTTATCTTCCTATGAGTGTGTGTATGATCATCCATATATAATAGGTTCGTCATATTAATTTTTTCATAACATAAGCATTCATGCACATACTATATATGGAAATGATGTGTTTTTTGTTAACAATATTCAAGAAATTAGACAAACTATAAAGAGGACGACAAGATGGAATAAGTGTTATTGACTATTTGGTAGGAATGAAAATATTAAAAATGATAAACTCCCCAAGACTCTTAACATCTATTTTATATTTCATACTCATGTAGTTATTACCATAAATGAAGAGTTTGATCCCAACATCAAACATAGGTAGGGAAGATGGCTAAGTGCCATACAAAATGTGGTTATAATAGGTTTTATATTTATTTTGTAGATGGAAAGTAAGAGAGAATTCATCACTACTATTCAACAATTGAAGAAAACTTAGTGTGTACTCGCACATATTTTGTCTCATATCATATAACTTTTGCGATCTTCTAATATAGATGTCTTGGTTAGTGTTGATATCTTACTTTGGGTCATTGGAACTCTCAGTTGACTCAATATAAAGAGATGGATTAGTCAATTTATGATCAAATATGTTTGATTTGGTTTCCAAATTTTCAAAATTTGAGCATACATTAGTGTTTTTACATGCCTTTTTCTATATCGCCTAATGGATCCTTAACTACATGTTGTAGAGGTAAATCCCCTCCGCGGACAGAGGTGATCCCTACTAGCCCAGATCGGGTCTAGCAATAATTGTATCATGCTAAGGTGAAAGTTCCTAATTTCAATAAACCAACTTGCGATGAAGACCTACCTCAAGTCCAACGCTGTTGTTCGTAGAGAAGATGGCGCTCCCGTTTCCTTGCTTCAGCAGATCACAATCATCTCGCTCACTGCGATCGAACACCTACACATGCAAGAAACACGACAAACACAAGCGTAAAACCAAATATATGCAATTATGTATCAGTCAGAGAAGACACAACTCAAGATCATAGTGAACAATACGAGTGGAACCATAACCAATAGTCTCTTATCATTAATTCATACAAAGGAAAATACAACTAGGCTTTGACGCTGAACCTTCCTTCGGTGGGTCTTCAGCGGAATACGTCTCGGTAAAGCTTGCTGGGAATAAGGACAAGCCTATCTCTTCGATCGTCAATCTCCTTGCTATGGATTTGGCACTATGAGGACTATCAAAGCTCTTGTAGCATTCTTTAGGCTATGAAGGCTCTTGGAGATTCAACCATTCAGCCCTTCAGCTATTCAGCTATTCAGCTCTTCAGCCCCTTCATCAATGGATGAATGCTATATTTATAGAGGAGAGGAGGAGGTTGGGATCCCTACAATAGTGGAAGGGAGGCCTTATCCCTTGGGAGGTTCCCCATAAGGTGGAGACAAGAGGCCAAAGGAGGAAGGCCGTGGCTATTCAGTCGAAACCACTCCTGATGACTCATCCACGAAGTTGTTGTAATCGAAACTTCGCCTCCTTTTAAAAAAAAATTTCCTTAAGTAGATTGGCGCGGGTGCTTAGCTGGGACAGAGCGCCAATTGGCGCAGGATCAGTGTTAATTTTCCCCATTGGCGCGAGTACATAACGGGCTACCAGCGCCAAGGAAAAAACAGGTGTTTTTAGGGGCCTGCTCAGAAAATGATCAACAGAAGGAATGTTGTCCTCATGGAAAGGGATGCAATGATGGTATTTGCAAGGCATGACACTAATTATTTGTCACATAAATGACCCTCCAATGGGCGAGATGGGAATTGTAGGGACGGTGACAAATTACTGTGTAACAGATGCCCCCTAAAGCATGAGGCCCGAAAGAGAGAGAGGGGCGAAATGCTTTACGAGAACGTGTCCAACTGAAAACACTGCCGTCGGAAAACCTGCGTAGAGAAGTACAATTGATATCTCAAATACATGATATATATGTGGTATGGGCGCATCCATCCATAACAGAGTATACAATAATCCAGATCCAAGGTATGGACGCAGCCATCCAGTGAGGATCGATAAATAGACTTAGGTATGGTCGTAGCCATCCAATGAATGAGTCATGCAACCAATCATAATAATCCACAAAATCGCAGCCTGGATTCTAACAGAAAAAATCTAGGGTCTTGCACTCCATCTCGACCCGAACAAAGTACAAGTTCAAGCATGCAAATAAGTGAGCTAAAGTCGAACATGCAAGAACATCGGCTGATTACTAGCTAATGATGAAAGCTGTTAACAGACGCGAGAGGTACCACCAATAATGAAAATGGTCCTCAAGGTACTATAGGTACAATCTACGGCATGTGAATCAGTGAGATGACGTCAAACAACCGTAGAATCACTCGATCGGAGGCCAATGATGAAAACCTCACGTCGAACGCGAAGAGCCTACCATTGAGGCATGTAGGCTCCAAGGTACCAGAAGGGAGTCTCTAGATCAGCTTCTTGGATAATGAGCTGAAGTCAACAGGAAGTGACCTTGATCGAAGGTGGGCCATAGTGTTTCCCACATCATCAACGTGAGACAAAGGAGTATAATGTTTTTGTGAATCAAGATCAGATGAGAATCAGAAGAAGGTTGAAATTCTGCAGAGGTCAACTTCTCTTGAACATATGGCGGCACGATAGTGAGTTTGGCAGTATTTGACATCAAAATATCGAAAGTCATGATGACAAGGCAAAGAGAAGATGAGAGGTCAAAAGGGATTACCAAAACCCACGAAGGCAAGTGGAAAAACGAGATGAGATATCCCCAACCTGACACGAATGCAGACAAGTTCCATGTTCAAGAGTGACATACTGCCGACACGACAACGGTACTGGTTCCATTTTTCCCCACCATTTCTGGTGAGTACCTCTTTATTTTTACACAAGCTTGAAGAGGATACCATATGCTTGTCATATAAGTTCGTCCTTCGGACAAACCCAACCTAGTACATTTAACGAGCCCTAGGAAGGAGAAACTCGAATATCGTCATCACGACTGAATCCAATGTCATCAGGGTTTAACGAGTTTGACAAAGGAAAAACTCAGCACCTTTTCATCTTTAGAGAGTTTGAAAAGACAACAGAAAAGTAAACTCCAACAGTCCCTTTTCGTAAATAGTTCCTTAGATCCGAAAAGGTAGAAAACTATGTCTAAGAAAACCTCCTAGTCGCGATAGGCTAGGGTATTCCTTTTTCGTAAATAATCTATCCCAGCCCGAAAAAGGGGTAAACGTATACTAGGTAGATTTCGTTTCACAACCACTTTAACGAGATCAAAACGACAAGCGACTCGGAAATCTTTTCATGTTTAGAGAGTTAGAAAAGAGCTGAAATTTGACTCCTCCTGGAGGAACGAGTGGTATAAAGGGTAGCTACTGGTTCCGGTAATGGTGGAACTGCTCAAAACATGGTAAAAGTCAAGAAGTTGGCTAGCAATACCACTCATCGCAGCGATTCCTCAGGAATGGGTAAAACAACCAAGTGAAGGCATATGATCAGGAAAGCAGATAGTGACGATGGAGTGAGAAAACCAAGGCTCATCTGGCAAAAACAGGCTGATAATATGGCAATCACAAGAGGTAAAAAGGGAACGGTTTCATTTTTACACAAGCTTGAAATCAGGAAACTCTGCTTGAAGTTGGTTTCATTTTTACACAAGCTTGAAACAAAGATAAACTATGCTTGAAACTAGTTTGATTTTTACACAAGCTTGAAACGGAAACAAACTATGCTTGAAAAATTAAGCATGCCCCCAGCATGGTGACTCAATTCGAGGTACATTCCCCCCAAGCTTCAATCCATATGAGCACCAGATGGAGTGAAGGTTCAAATTACGAGATCAAGAGAAATACTCAACTGGGATTTTACGAGATCTTATCAAAGAATCGAATTGAACAACAACATGTTTCATTGTTTTAACGAGGTTGACACATTAAAAGAACTATCCTCAGACACCCCTGTTTCATTTTTAAGGAGCTTGACACAAGACAAGGAACTATGCTCCAACAACCTTGTTTCATTTTTTAAGGAGTTTGACACAAGACAAGAACCATGCTCCGATGAGCTTGTTTCATTTTTTAAGGACCTTCACACAAGAAAACGAAATGTGCTCCCCAACCTTGTTTCATTTTTTAAGGAGCTTGACACAATACAAGGAACTTTGCTCCGACGACCTTGTTTCATTTTTTAAGGATCTTGACACAAGACAAGGAACTCTGCTCCGCAACCTTGTTTCATTTTTTAAGGAGGTTGGCACAAGAAAATGAACTGTGCTCCGACGACCTTGTTTCATTTTTTAAGGAGCTTGAAACAAGACAAGGAACTCTGCTCCGAAAACCTTGTTTCATTTTTTAAGGAGCTTGACACAAGACAAGGAACTCTGCTCCAACAACCTTGTTTCATTTTTTAAGGAGCTTGACACAAGACAAGGAACTCTGCTCCAACAACCTTGTTTCATTTTTTAAGGATCTTGACACAAGACAAGGAAATCTACTCTGATGACCTCATCATAATGAACAAGAAGTCATCGCTTCCAAGAGTTCCACTCCTGATGGAAGGAAAACATCCTGGAATTTAGGACCCAATGCTCCTAGCACCTGATGCACAACGGCACTATCACTGAGTACAGGCACGGTGTAGGTAGCCACATAGTTGACCTGCTGTGGGGCAGATACAACGGGTGGATAAAAACCAGGAAGGGATGATGGCGGGCCAGTTGCCACATCAGGACCAAAGAAAGAAAGCTGATCAATGGTCACGATCCGTCCGTCATGTGGAAAACAAACCACACAAAAAATGGAGGAGACAAGCACTCCCATGGCATAGGTGTAATTACACCCCAAGAGTAGATTGAAATCCAAGGGGCCTGGAACAATCATCACGTCCATATGGACAGTTTTACCTCCCAAAGTAACAGGTAACCTCGGGAGGATCGCTAACGGTTGACTCGTTCTTCTGTTACATGCCAACAGATTCTGCGTAACAGGCGCAAGCGGCGGTGAGTCAAAATATTGCCAAGTAGTTGAGGATAGAACACTAACATACGCGACTTTGTCTATAATGGTGTTGGGTACGACCAGACCAAAATCTTGTATTATGATCTCGAAAAGCACATAAGACGGAAGGCAGTATCCTGTAAATCGATTCCAATCAAAGGAAGTGACTAAAATACTCGGAGGGGCTACCATCGAACCGAGAAGGTCTTCCCCTGATGTTACGGAAGAAGAAAGAGCATCCTCCACGACCTCAATCTCGAAGGTGGGAAGGGGATCCTCTGGGACCTCCATCACGGGAGGCGGAGGAGCAGCTTCTTGAGGTATAGGGATAGGAGAATCTTTCTCCAAGTCCGAAGAATTTGAAGAAACCAGAAGGACATCGGGGGTGTGAGGTCCACTCTCAACGGAAAAGACCTGGTGCACCGTAGACGGGGCCAGCTCAACCGATCCCACGACCAATGGTTGGTTGGGAATGGATTCCTGAATTTGAATTTTCGGAGGAGCGGGATTGACCAAGGATGACTCTTGACCAATCATAGGATCAACTGGTGGAGGACTCAAAGAAAGCTGTTTGTAACCAGCCAAAAGGCACAGCGCAGAAACAACCGAGTTGTCCAAAACTCGCTTGGCTTCATCCATATACAGACAAAGGTGAATGACATGGTGCCCCCCACACAAATTACAGGGATTGGCAAGCTTACCCTGCTTCTTAGGAGCCTTTCTAGCACCAGTTGAAGATGTGCCCCCAACTTGACTCCCAGAAGCCAAAGGAAACGACGGACGACCATTGGACCATTATTCAAGCACCTTGGGAATGCTAGGGCAATCTCAAAGGAGATGGTCTCCCGTGCACAACATGCAAGGGAAATTGAATTTCCATGGAGGGTTGGAAGGTCTATTGAAAGGAGATTTCTCAGAAGCAGTAGTTGCAGCTTTAGCCTCTCACTTATTAGACTTCTTCTTCTTTGTCTTCTTCTTCTTCTTCTTATCCACCTAGTTACTCGAATCCAGACTTTCACCAGGCGAAGTAGACGAGGAGGATGCAGAAATAGATGAGGAAGAGGAGAGGTCCACCTTGGAATCAACATGATGTTGTTCAGGCAGAGGAACTGATTGAACAGTAGCCGAGACATTCAGGACCACAGAGGTTGAAACAACCAAACAGGCAACCCAACAGTTAACCCAGGAAGGGACAACGTTGCCATATAAGGAGCACCAACATTTTCAAAAGGAGGAAAATGACCAGGATTCCCATCGAAGGGGATTCCTTGGTTGGCGAACTCTGGAAAAGTTGCCATCAACAAATCAAAACCGCACACAGTCTAAAAACCAAGGCACACAATCAAACAACCAACAAGCAAACTCTAAAAGGGTGTGTGATCGAAGGTGATTTATTATACCACATTGAAACTTAGAAACTTCACCTTTTCATGTTTTAAGAGTCGAGAAACGGATGAAAGGTGACTCTATCACTTTCAGATTAGAAACAAGCGTGAAAAGACAAGCGCTTGATGATATTTTCAAATTTAATGAGTCAGAAAAGATCGAAATGACTACTCTGGTAATCTAGGAAAAGGGTGTACCAGATATCCGTGAACTGCAATATACACCTTGGTTTCAAAATGAAAGAGAAATCAACCAAGGACTTAGCGTACATGCAGGAAATCTCCCCGAATGTTGTGTCCGGTGTATCATGGGTATAGGGCGGCAGACTCGGCTTCCTATGGATAAAGGATAGAAACCTAGTGGGGTCTCCCTTTATATACACGACGGTACGGGGAGCACAAGTCCGTACTAGTGCTGTCTAAAGCCGAGAGGCGAACGATAGCTACTAGGTTTAAAGACACCGGAACATGTCTTTATCCTAGACCTCTAAATATTTCGTTAATGTTTCAATGTTGCCTTAGTGTAAATTGAATGAATTTTAATGTTTATCTTCAATTATGTTTCAGTTTTCAGGCCCTAGAGAGTGTTATGTCTCAAAATATCTTAAATGCACACTACATGCCACAGTACATCATTTCATTCGATGAAAGCTAATTACGAGAGAGTTAAGAGCTTTTCACACAATAACAAAACGATCAGAAAACAACCAATGATATTTCTAATGCAGCTAATGGAAACTAAAAGCTTTTCTTTCAAAATTACTAATCACTAATAACATCGAAAATATTTAATTCACACTAACTAATCCAAAGAAAAAGAGATTTTTTTTGTATTTTCAATGTTTAAGGGCAAAATGCACTAACAAAATGAAAACTAATGAGACAAGCAATTTGAGAAGCAAAAGAAAAAGAGGAAAACAATCAAATTTCACTCAATGCAAGCACACAATCAGATCTCAAATCGAAAAAAAGTCCCTCAAATCAAAAGACACCCAAAGACTCAATTGAACCGTGTAATCTAGGCCCAAAACGAGACAAGGCAAAACTTGAATGAAGAAGGAGCCAATCACTCAAATAACGCACTAAAACGATAGACAACCACCAAACGAATGTAGAGAAGCAATCACAAATTTGACTGAGCAGATAAAGACCACAAACTCCCAAGGGAGGTGTTATCACTCAGGTTTTCCTAGAAGTTGTGTAAGAGGAAAGTATACCCGAGGTAACCACAAACCAACCTTCAGATGCAGAATCTAACCAATCTGCATCCAGAGAGGGCTCTCTCTTTATGATTTATCTTTGTTCTTAGAAGGTTTTAGGCTAGTTATAGATCCAAGATGTTTGTTTTGAAAAATGGTGGAATCCACAAACTAAGGGCAAGGTTGAAAGTTTTCAGTCCATTGGGCTATGGAGTCAAAGGATGGCTTTACTGGATTTCTATTCTAAACACAAGATGGTATTACAGGGCAAGATAGCTAGACAGAGAACAATCCCTAAAATTTAAAGTGGATGGGATGATCTTGAAGGGATGAAAGGCAGCTAAGAATCTTTCACCATGTTCAAAAGAAAGAAATGAGATGACTACAAACAAAGACAACAAAGAATTCTTTATTATAGGGGAACAACAATGTTTAAATTAGCAAAGCAAGAGCATTTAAGAATTCATGCTTATAACTAATTTAGATAAAAAACATACATCAATCACATTGAAATCGTAGCACTCTATCCTAAATTCTCGACCAATCCTTATGTAAATTATCTAGAATTGACGTAATAATATTATAAACTACCAGCAAGCTTTAGACAAGGTAAAAACTTATTGAACCTAGTCCAACATGAATCCTCTGCATAATTCCGCTGGCTTTTAAATCGCAATCCAAATAGTTTTACTTACCAACTTCCTGGGCAATGCTTTATTCCGAAAATCTCAATGTTACAACAAAGTAATAGAATCCACCTCAAATGCTTCCAAGAGTGGAGTATTTATACAAATTCTAAACTAAAATATCTTGAAACAAATATCAAAATTGGTTCACAAATCTCTCCAACTATTTACATAAATAGAACTTAAGTAAAGGACACTCAAACTAATGCATCTATTTGGCACTATTTTTGATGGATAAGTGATTACAAAGAGGATAATTCGAATTTGATCCAACTCTTAGTCGATGATGAGGCATCCAAGTCACTAACTACTTCCTTTCTTTGTGCATTCTGCTCCAACAATTCTGCAAATTTGGGTTCCAATGATATCCTTTTATTTCTCAATCCGTAATAGATATGTAAAAAGTGAAAGAGGTTATTGTAGATAAATCTGTTGGTGAGATAAACCTCTTTCAGTTTCCCAAAATTCCTCTCCAGCTATGCATAATAGTCTCTGTAAAAAATATGTGTAAAACAGAGTTTTACAGAGTCTGAAAAATAGCCTGTAAAGATGCGCATTTATCTCTCATTCTGAAATCACTGTGGAAAAAATGAGATAGGTTTTTGTAGATGGGTCTCTTAGGAACAAAAACCTCCTTCAGTTTTTTAAAATGTATTTCTAATTGGCCACAATATCCTCTGCAAAATGATGACTTAACAGGAATTTTCTGCAAAAAGTGCTTTCCATCATTGTTTAATATTTCCACAACCATAATGGCTGTTAGAAAAGTGAGAGAGGTTTTTGTAGATGGCCCTCTTAAGCACATAAACCTCCTTCAGTTTTGTAAAATTAATCTTTTATTGATCACAATAGCTTCTGTAAAACTATGACTAAAAAATGCAATTTATGCAAAAATGTTCCTTCTTGTTATGTTTTTTCATCTTTTTACTTTCTTACTCTTTTGACTGTTTTACTTTCACTTTAGACAAACCTCAATATTGGTGAAAGTATTCTCATCTCTTTTTACCATTTTACTGCCTTCTGTATTTACTTTTACTGTTTACCTTTGACTGCTATGTAACTTCATTTTAACTTTCACTGACTTTTACCTGATACACTTTAACCACTGATACTCTTTAGCTGTTATGCTTTCTAACCTCTGTTTGAATAGATTTGATAAAAATATTGGAGTAAAAAAATCTTATGACTAGTATTAAAACTGTTTATCCAAGGATGTGATCTTCTGATCACCTCTTCAGGGGACAACCGAGTAGATTTTTCAAGCAATTCTCCAATGGACAAGGGAGTGAGGTTTTGACCAGGTTCAAAATGGAGCATTTTATGATAGCTTGAGGAGTAATAGGGAAAAGAACACTCTGTTCAGGGGACATTACTGCTCTTTGAGTTGGATCATAGTTAGAATGGCAATAGTGGATAATTTCTGGGAAGGAAATGACTGAGGGGATGAGATATCTCGGGAGATTGGATTCCCACAACCCAATGACATCTTGCCCCTTCGAATAATCATCTCTGCAGCGACAATAACTCAGAAGGGGGCTTTCATCAAAATGTAAGTATTTAATTTGGAAGTCTTTATCCACTAAGGGTAAATATTCTAACTCTCTGTGGGGGGCATTCAGTGGAGTCACATTCAGGGCTGCCGGAGCTTCCATTTTGGTTCTTGTGTATTCAAAATGGAAGTTTTCTGGGTTTCCTTTACAAGCCGGAGCGCGATTTCAGTTTAAATGAAGGAAATTAGCACATTTTCAGGTTCAGGGGAACAATTCACAGTCTTAAATCTCAGAGAATGATCTCAGTGATAAGATTTAATCACTGATTCAGCGAAAAACAAGGAAAACAGACTTTCTTTTGAAGTTTCTGAGCGCTATAGGATAAATACCTGTTCTTGGAAGAATGCTGGCTTTTAACAGGTATCAGGCGGTAGCAGGAGGATGCTTGAACACAGGTCTGGCGGATTTCTGGAGCGAAATCGAATAGAACAATGGATTTTAGTGAAAATTTGAATTTCTTGGCAGAAGGCGCAGTCGTTTTCAATAACGAAAATAACGGGAAAAACACGAAAATTTGTTTTATTTACAAGTTAAAAGGGTTTTTTAGTTTTTCGTGGAGTGACATCACCCTAGTACGGGCTGACGTATGGTGGAGGGGTAGGGTGGTAAGCGGTTAGTTCCCGCACCGCTTATTGGCAAAGGTGGTTTTTAATGAGCGGGCAGCGATTCCACAAACGTATCGACACGTGGACAGGGGACTATTCAAATACCACCAAGCCCCCGCTGGTTATTGTTCTGACAAGGGCTGGCTAGCGGGATGAACTTTAGCCGTAGATCTTGCAGTGGGAGATCGGACAGTGGAAGGGACGGATAGATGGTGGGGGTTTAATGCGTGGGCCCGGCGGGGTTTTTAAACGCTATTAACTCTATTAATCATCCCGGGGGGCATCTAATAGGCGGAAACGTATGGTTATTAATTAATTCAGATAATTAATTAATTCCATGGTGATAAAGGGTCGGGGTAAGGAATTGTGCGCGCGGGTTTCCATTCACAGCTGAAGTGTCGGGTGAAATGTCAGGTGGATGAGCCACGGTGGAACGAGGTTTTTTCCGAAGTTTTAGTTTGAATTAAAACTTTGGCTTTATATTTTGGGTTAAAAATATATATCATATGTTTAAAGTTTATTTTTCATATATGTTTTTATTATTATTATATGATAAATTAACCGATATATAATTAATTTACCATAGGGGCGGGATTATTGTATAACGATATATTTAACCAAAGGGCTTGTATAGTGGGTTTTTATTTTGAATGCACGGGGAAATAAATACTTTGGCTAAACTTTATAATAGAGGGGTTTTGGGGATATTTATAAAAAAGGAGTTAAATACTTAGGATAGGGCATTTCACTAGGCATTTAGTAAATAGAGTTAAATGTTAATATGACAAAGGGACAAGGACAACTCAAAATACTTTGCACATCTAAGAAAGTGAAGATTTCTGAAGCAAATCACATTATATTAATTTCAACACTTCAACATAGAATAGTAAGTGATTTTGAGGGATTATTGTGGAACTTTACATGATTTTCCTAAGTAAAATAGGATTTTACTTAGGAAAAGGTTAAAAGTGAATGCTTGTAATAACAAATAATCTCAAGTACTTAGGTCTTTTTGATCATTAGGCCAAGGGTCCGGTCCCTCCAAAAGTCAAGGAAATGCCTTGAGCCCCTTTAATCTTCAAATACCTTAGCATTTTGGGGAAATTTATTCGTGGCTTACTGGATGACGATTTAAAGCACTGGACTTGTTGCAGGATTCATGTGTTGGACTACAGTTCAATAAGTTTTTTTACCCTTTGTCTGAAGTTTTATATTAGTTTATAATATCATTACATCCATTTCTGAATAATTTACATAAAGGATTGAATCAGAATTTACTTAATTGTACTCTGATTTCAGATGTGATTGTTCTTAATGTTTTCCTCTAAATTAGTTATAAGCATGAATTCTTAAATGCTCTTGCTTTGCTAATTTAAATATTGTTGATTACTATAATAAATAATTCTTCATTGCTCTTTGTTTGTAGTCATCTCATTTCTTTCTTTTGAACATGGTGAAAGATTCTTAGCTGCCTTTCATCCCTTCAAGATCATCCCATCCACTTTAAATTTTAAGGATTGTTCTCTGTCTAGCTATCTTGCCCTGTAATACCATCTTGTGTTTAAAATAGAAATCCAGTAAAGCCATCCTTTGACTCCATAGCCCAATGGACTGAAAACTTTCAACCTTGCCCTTAGTTTAAGGATTCCACCATTTTTCAAAACAAAACATCTTGGATCTATAACTAGCCTAAAACCTTCTAAGAACAAAGATAAATCATAAAAAGAGAGCCCTCTCTGGATGCAGATTGGCTAGATTCTGCATCTGAAGGTTGGTTTGTGGTTACCTCGGGTATACTTTCCTCTTACACAACTTCTAGGAAAACCTGAGTGATAACAGGAGGCTCGACGCACAATAGCACCTAGATGCCCTAGGGCTAAAATGTAAAATCGATAGAAACGGGAAAACAACCAAAGGATGAAGGTCACAGTCAGTCAAACAAGGCTCCAGAACACTCAGGCAGTCGAAAAAATGAAACCAAATTCACAGATCAGGCTTAGAAATCTCAAAACCAAGAAAACCCTAGCACCTTTCAGCATTGGCACGACTGTCAATCTAAAACTAGCATCATAACAGGATTGGCGCGGGTAGTAAACTGGAAACTAGCGCCAATTGACGCGACTGTCAGCCTATTAAGCGCGCCAGTCAAGTTTGCTATGAAAAAATAAAAATAAGCAATCCAAGAAGCAGACCAGTGATGTTGGAGCTCAATCCAAAAGCCAAACTCACAAAAGGAGCCAGCCAAAAGAGTTGATCAAGCAGGCAAAGTCAAGAATCAATCGAAAGACAAGACAATACTCCAAGTGTTCAGTTCATAAACTAAACCGGAGATTGACTGAAGCAGCATTGATCTACTTTCGCTAATGCAGAGCAAGAGCGTTTCGAAGGCTATCTGGCTAACTTCAGGCTCCGTCTGTAATTTATAAAGCAAACAACAAGCTAACTCCACAGTGGAGTCGCCAATTTGTTGTAGAGGTAAATCCACTCTGCGGACAAAGGCGATCCCTACTAGCCTAGATCGGGTCTAGCAACAATCGTATCACGCTAAGGTGCAAGTTCCTAATTGAAATAAACCAACTTGCGATGAAGGCCTACCTCAAGTCCAACACTGTTGTTCGTAGAGAAGATGGTGCTCTTGTTTCCTTGCTTCAGCAGATCACAATCCTCTCACTCGCTGCGATCGAACACCTGCACACGCAAGAAACACGACAAACACAAGCGTAAAACCCAATATATGCAATTATGTATAAGTCAGAGAAGACACAACTCAAGATCATAGTGAACAATACGAGTGGAACCATAACCAATAGTTGCTTATCATTAATTCATACAAAGGAAAATACAACCAGGCTCTGACGCTGAACCTTCCTTCGGCGGGTCGTCAGTGGAATACGTCTCGGTAAAGCTTGTTGGGAATAAGGACAAGCCTCTCTCTTCGATCGTCAATATCCTTGCTATGGGTTTGGCACTATGAGGACTATCAAAGCTCTTGCAGCATTCTTTAGGCTATGAAGGCTCTTGGAGATTCAACCATTCAACCCTTCAGCTATTCAGCTATTCAGCTATTCAGCTCTTCCGCCCCTTCATCAATGGATGAAGGCTATATTTATAGAGGAGAGGAGGAGGTTGGGATCCCTACAATAGTGGAAGGGAGGCCTTATCCCTTTGGAGGTTCCCCATAAGTTGGAAACAAGAGGCCAAAGGAGGAAGGTCGTGGTTATTCAGTCGAAACCACTCCTGATGACTCATCCACGAAGTTGTTGTAATCGAAACTTCGCCTCCTTTTTTAAAAAAAATTCCTTAAGCAGATTGGTGCAGGTGCTTAACTGAGACAGAGCGCCAATTGGCATGGGCCCAGTGTTAATTTTCCCCATTGGCGCGAGTACATAAAGGGCTACCAGCTTCAAGGCAAAAACAGGTGTGTTTAGGGGCCTGCTCAGAAAATGATCAACAGAAGGAATGTTGTCCTCATGGAAAGGGATGCAATGATGGTATTTGCAAGGCATGACACTACTTATTCGTCACATAAACAACCCTCCAATGGGCGAGATGGGAATTGTAGGGATGGTGACAAATTACTGTGTAACACTACAATAGGAGATATTAAACTGATAACTTTGTATATCCACTCATGAATATAATATGATAGTGTGACACACCAATGGTTCTCAATTATTTATATTTTTAATACCACATATTATTGAATTTTCATAAAAGATATGTAGTTCATGGTGAAGTACCATTGGCCCAAGATGGTTGCTAGAAGATGGCATGATATAATTACGGGGTAAAGTGATCTCAATTTTCATCTCAGCATCTACCCACAATATCTTGCTCCAAATAAAAGCTTGCAACATATTTAGACTTGTTTAATATCCTATGCATTGATAATTGATCATGAATCAAGATGCCACAAAATTCAAAGGGAAATTATTCAAATGTATATGCAAAGGTAGCACAAATTTAATAACATAATATGATGGCATGCCTACTTACTAAACCCACATTTTCTTCACTATGCATATAAAATGCATTCCAAATTTTTCCTCCAATATAAATCCACAATCTGGGCAACTCACAATAACCCAAATTGACAATTTCAATAATGCGCTTTCACATGAATTTCCCAACAACCCTTACATCTAAAATTTCAATCATTTCAATACTTAAATAAGCCAGCAATTCCAAAGTAATGAACCTTAGGATATATGGAGAGACTCACGTTTGATCTCCGGTTAATGAAAAAACCCGACTGTATACTTATTCGAATTAATATTTGAATATTTCAACTACTTGACCCTTATAAATTGTAACCATAATGTTTAATATACCGCCTCATCAATTCTAACTCTGTCTCTTAAATCCAATAAACACACGGCTACTCATATAAATATATTAACCCCTTCATACGATGCTCTACGGCATATCAACCTTTACAAACCTTGGTTTTAAATAAAAACAAACCCCAACAATGTGAGGGTCCGCACGGGTCCCATAGTTCTATGCAAATGTACCTTTATGCAAATTCAGTCACGATCCAACGGTGGATCTGTTCTCGCGCTCCAAAGTTTGATCATGCGCCCATCCGACAATAGTCGTGCTACCAAGATACGCAAAAGTTATTTCTCAGAATTTACGCGATGAGATGGGGCCCGATAGTTAAATTGCCCTTCTCATCTGACGGTTGTTGGCTTATCATGCCCCCATCTAATGATCCAACGGCTGATATGAATATTGCATTTTTTTTTCTCCGAAGCGTTAACGCTAAAAAAAATGCAATGAAAGTGGTTTTCCACTTACCGCTTTTGCCACGCGTCCTTCACTTTATGGAATCACGTTTTTTTTTTAATACCGCTTACCACTTCTTAACTTTGCGAAGAGCACTCTTGGTTTCTCCAACCTACCTTTACTGTTCCACCTCACGATTCTCCTTTGACTCAGGGTTCCGCCAACGCTTCAATGTTGTTTCATTATCTCGCCTTTTCATATGTTAACCCCTGTTCATCAACGTTTTAACACAGTGTTTCCAAAAATTGAATGCATATAATACAAATGCCTTTTCTCTATTATAAACCAACAATCATGGATCGACTCGATCGATCTCAATCGGAGAACAAATTACGATGCTTTTAGACCTTAACCAGAGTTTCAATACGCATAAATGAACAAAATCAATCCTTTCTACCTCTGTCGATTTTCTATATAGAAAGCATTTAAACGATTCTACATAGTATATGTAAACCCACATGAATTAACACTGATTTCTTATTTAGAACAGAGTATCAATTAAACCCCCAAATTTCAGGGTATCTTCACACAGTTAAGCACAGAGATTCAGGACATTTTCACACAGAATTTAATCAATAAAACTCATGTAAAATGAACAGATTCTTTCACATAAAAGAATTCTCTTATAGACTTCCTGTCTCGGCTAGGTATTCAATTATATGACCTTCTTTCTCACTATCCCGGTCTATCATTAATGCCTTATAGGCTTACACTTATACAAGTTGATCATGAATCGATCCAGTTCCTTCAATCATTCAACAAAACTCCTCAAATCCTAAATTTAGCCTAACTCCCTAACTCTCTAACTGCTCTGAACTCACTCTTCATATTCTAATCGACTTCTCCTGTCCTATAATAATTCGAGGGCAGTTACAATTTTCTCTAAATTTAATCAAAATGAATTAAAACCTACTCAATTTATTACATAACCCTAACTCTCTTGAAAACTCAAAAAACCCTAAGTCTAATAAAACATATGGAATTTGTTTTAGCCTAATGCCCCTGCATCAGACTCCCTAGGTTAAATTTAATCATGATCTCCTGATCATGTGCTTTCAGTCTTGTCCTCCTGGATCCCACACTTTGTTCTGAAACTGATCATCTGTTGTAACATTCTTCTTCTACACTTCTCCAGGCTTCCATATCTTATGTTGCATCTTTCCACTTGTTAAGCTTTCACAGTCTGTGACTGTCTTTCCCTTGTTGCTACTGTTTCTCTGCTTTCTTGTTGCTGTCTTCCTCTGAGACACTTTCACCATCATCTCTCTCATAAATTCAATTTCTCTGTCTAATACGTCTTCTGACTACTGGATACCGCTCCATCTTGATTGCTGAAATTTTACCTCTGCTTCTGCTAGCTGAGTTCTTAATTGCTAAACTCTTAATGCTGCTTTTACTCCGGCTCTTGCCCTTAATTGATGAGCCCTAGCTGCCACCCAATCATCCATACCCTCTTGTTCTCTGCAACAGTAAAATTCTTCCTGATTGTCACCCATGACAATTTCTCCATCCTCTGACTTCAGCAATTCTTCAGACCGGTATTTGAATTTCCAGTCACTGTCATTATCTCTTTTCCTCACATCCTGGACCAAACATTCTTTAGTCCTCCCATCAATACCTGAAATCATAAAACAAAAATCAAAACTAAAAAATCCTTGTGTCTCTTCCTCCTCTGGCAACACTTAAAATTTTTGCTCTAACATTTCCTTCTCCTCTGAATGTTTTCAACAAACAATTCAACCATCTAATTTAAAAAATTCCATCAATATGCTGCAAACTTGTTTCAGCATGTTCTTCTTCTTCTTCCTTGAAAATATTTAGTAATTTTCTTCCATATTCTTGATTGATTCTGGCAATCAAATAAAGTTCTTCAAGCTCTGCATTCTCATCTTCTATCAGAGTAAAATTCTGATTCTCCGTTGTTGTAGCCGTCCCAAAATTCTGCCCCACAAGTTCCTCTTGGCTATTCATACAAGCCAATTATTCCTTCTCACCAACAGTAACAAGTTATTTTACATGAGACATGATAGCCTCACCTTCCTTCCTCTACAACAGTTCCTCTTCCTCCAAGACAACTCCAAAAGATGGATTATCTTCTACCATACCTGTCAACACAACCAAATTATCAGTTTCAAAACCACAAGACCCAATGGTCTCAATTGATGATTCAATCACCAATTCTTCCCCCTGCAGTCCTAAGTGTTTTTCAAGACTCAGAAAATCTTCATTGTCTTCATTCCTTTGTATCTTCACATTCTGCAATCCCCAATTCTGAAATTGAGGTTCTCTCTATTGCATTGAATCCTGCTGATTCAGCATAATCTCTAGCAATTTAAATTCTTCATTCCATGGATTAAAGTCTTCCACAAAATTCTCCTCCTCCTTTATTTGACTTCCCAATGATGTCAAATTTTCTTCAGCATCACCAGAATCTGCATACACAGAACAATTGTTAAAACAAAAATCATAAGGCCTCAATGCCTTTTCTTCTGCCAGTATTTCAGTATGTTGTCCTGAAATTCTCTCCTTTTCTATCAGCACATCAATATGCTAATTCCAATCCTTCAGATAATTCTTGAGACTGTCAGTTAGTCTCTCTTCTGCATCATCCTCTTCAAGGATGTCTCCTTTCTCTAGTTCATAAAAATGAACCTCTTCATTCTCATCCATCTCTGCCTTTACCATCTGAACACCTTTTCTCTGTGTTTCTATTCTTTGCTCCGGAACACTTAACTTATGCAACAATATTGTCATCTCATATGAGAAAACATTTCTACAATCTTCACTATCTTCCTTTCTATTACAAGTCAAGTTTCCTACTATCACTATTTCTTCATCTTTCATCAGAATAGGATTCTGATCTTCCATCTCTACAATAACTTCAGCTACCTTTCCATCACATTCCACTTGGCCATTTAATAAAGACAATTTGTCATTATCAGCATTAATGACAAATTGATCATCATCAGACATAAATGTCATGTTCCCATTGAAACAATTTCTTTCATTAAACAAGGAATTTATGAATTCCTTCTGCTGCAGTAATTCAGTTTGATCTTCATCTGAAAGATAATCATCATATGTTTCTTGGCAACATTAGGTTTCAATTATCACATTTTCATCATATGAATTGTCTTCTTCAACACCTGCATTCACACACAACTTGTCAGTTGTAAAACCATAAGACCCCATGGTCTCCTTTGATGATATGATCATCAAATCCTTCTGTTGTTCCAAGCCTTCAATACATTTCAGAAATTCTTCAATGGTCCTTTCTTCAGTCTCTTCAAGTTGTCCAATTGACTGCTCAAATTCGAGCTTCTGGCCATCATCACAATTTAAATCTCCTCTGCTTCCAATATGTTGGAAAGTTATGCCTTTCTCCAACTGTGTATGGACATCTTCAAAACATCTGGCTGTTCCATTTTCCTCCTCAGTGACAACATCAGCAGTTTCTCCTTCTTCACATGTTTTTCCTGCAAACATACAAAATTTGTCAGATGTAAGGCCATTTTACCCCTTGGTCTCACTTGAAGCTTCAGTCTTCAAGTCCTTATCCAAATACTCAATCATTCTGAGTATTTCCTCCTTCAGCTGAGCATTTATCATTTGCTCTCTCTTCTTCTATAGCCTCTACCACTTCACCTTCTTCTTCATGAGCCAACCAACTCTCTGGATTTCTTTTATCATCAGTTCCAATTTGTTGAAATGCTCCCAGATCTCAACTACCTCTTTCCAATATTCTTCATCAGTGATTTTCTTCCTCATGCCATTTGCTTTGGCATCTTCCCTTACTCTTTTGTTGTTGTCTCTCTCAGAACCTTTGCTCTCTCTGCTATGAATTGCAGTAGTCATATTCTCCTTCATGATTTCTTCACTCATTAGTTGCACCAAGCCTCTGCAACAACAAGCTCTCTTGCTACAACTTACCTCACCAATCCTTTCCTCTGGATCTGGGCTTTTGGCAAGTACTGGCCCCCTTCTGCTGGAACCTTCTGAGCACTCTCTTCTGCTCTTTCTAGGCTTCACTTTGCAACTTTTCAAGAACACATCTATTCTTCTTTCATCCAACCTCTGTTGGGAATTCTCCAAGTTCTGCCACACTTTCTTCTTCACTTCAGAATCCTCTGCTGGATTCTTTCATCACTGCTTTCAAAGCTGTGATCTGTCTTTGCTGAGATTCTCCTCAATTGTCTGCAATATGCATTTTGCAAACAATATCTTCAAACCAGAGTCAAACACTGCTCATCAACAAACCTTCAAAGTTTGTTCAACACTCACTTGTAATTGCTTCTGCAATTTATCCCAATGCTCTGCTGCACGCCACGCTGTCCTATCAGATTTAAATCTGATCTCCTTGTCATCACACCTATGTTCACATCCTTCAAAACATAATTTGGCAATCTCCAAAACACTCTGCCTTCAACTTCAGATTCTGAAAATTTGAATTTTCAACCTTCACTATATGCTTATTCAAACCTGCAATTTCTATTAAACAGATTTAAAAACCAAACTTCTCATCACTGTTTAAGTACATATGCATTTCAAAAATTAATCTTCAACCGAGCTATTCTATCTCTGAAACCACTTGATGGCATGCCTACTTACTAAACCCACATTTTCTTCACTGTGCATATAAAATGCACTCCAAATTTTGCCTCCAATATAAATCCACAATCTGGGCAACTCACAATAACCCAAATTGACAATTTCAATAATGTGCTTTCACATGAATTTCCCAACAACCCTTAGATCTAAAATTTCAATCATTTCAATACTTAAATAAGCCAACAATTCCAAAGTAATGAACCTTAGGATATATGGAGAGACTCACGTTTGATCTCCAGTTAATGAACAAACCTGAATTTATACTTATTCGAATTAATATTCGAATATTTCAACTACTCGACCCTTATAAATTGTAACCATAATGTTTAATATACCGCCTCATCAATTCTAAATCTGTCGCTTAAATCCAATAAACACACGGCTACTCATATAAATATATTAACCCCTTCATACGATTCTCTACAGCATATCAACCTTTACAAACCTTGGTTTTAAATAAAAACAAACCCCAACAACATGAGGGTCTGCGCGGGTACCATAGTTCTATGCAAACATACCTTTATGAAAATTCAGTCACGATCCAACGATGGATCTGTTCTCGTGCTCCAAAGTTTGATCATGCACCCATCCGATGGTAGTCGCTCTAACAAGATGCGCGAAGGTTATTTCTCAAAATTTACGCGAAGAGATGGGGCCCGGTAGTTAAATTGCCCTTCTCATCCGACGGTTGCTGGCTTATCGTGCCACCATCTAATGATCCAACGACTGATATGAATATCGTGTTTTTTTTTCTCCTGAGTGTTAACGCTAAAAAAAAATGTGATGAAAGTGGTTTTCCACTTACTGCTTTTGCCATGCATCCTTCACTTTATGGAATCGCGTTTTTTTTTCAAATACCACTTACCGCTTCTTAACTTTGCGAAGACCACTCTTGGTTTCTCCAACCCGCCTTTACTGTTCCACCTCACAGTTCCCCTTTGACTCAGGGTTCCGCCAACTCTTCAATGTTGTTTCATTATCTCACCTTTTCGTATGTTAACCCCTGTTCATAAATGTTTTAACACGGTGCTTCCAAAACTTGAATGCATATAATACAAACGCCTTTTCTCTATTATAAACCAACAATCATGGATCGAATCAATCGATCTCAATCAGAGAACAGATTATGATGCTTACAGACCTTAATCAGAGTTTCAATACGCATAAATGAACATAATCAATCCTTTCGACCTCTGTCTATTTTCTACATAGAAAGCATTTAAACGATTCTACATAGTATATGTAAACCCACATGAATTAACACCGATTTCTTATTTAGAACATAGTATCAATTAAACCCCCAAATATCAGGGTATCTTCACACTGTTAAGCACAGAGATTCAGGACATTTTCACATAGAATTTAATCAATAAAACTCATGTAAATTGAACAGATTCTTTCACATAAATGAATTCTCTTACAAACTTCTTGTCTCGGCCAGGTCTTCAATTCTACGGCCTTCTTTCTCACTATCCTGGTCTACCATTAATGCCTTAGAGGCTTACACTTATACAAATTGATCATGAATCGATCCAGTTCCTTCAATCATTCAACAAAACTCCTCAAATCCTAAATTTAGCCTAACTCCATAACTGCTTTGAACTGACTCTTCGTATTTTAATCGACTTCTCCTGTCCTCTAATCATTCGAGGGTAGTTACAATTTTCTCTACATTTAATCAAAATGAATTAAAACCTACTCAATTCATTACATAAGTCTAACTCTCTTGAAAACTCAAAAACCCCTAAGTCTAATAAAACATATGGAATTTGTTTTAGCCTAATGCCCCTGCATCATAATATAAATATAAAAAATATATATAGATTTAGCAAAAATGATAAGGGATAAATTGATAAACTTGAAGTGATATGGAATGAGTTCGAATTTAAAGAATTGACCATTTGATATTATCATCCTTTTCCCTTGCATTTAAGCCAAAATTGAAATCAATACATGCCAACATTCTTCAAATAAATGTTAGGATGCAAGTAACATTTTAAATTTAAAAAAACTTTTGAAAGATTTTTTTTAATTGGTGATGCAATTTTATGCATATTTGTATAAATTTGAATAAGATATTTTTCATTCTTGCAATACTTTAGGTATCGTTTGTGTAATTTCAAATGATATATTTGGCACTCCTATAGTATGCATATTTCAAATTATAATATACATGTATACCTTGATTAAACAATTATATCATCTAATTTTATTTTTCTATGTGCTAAAATAATTCTCTCAGAATAGATACTATGAGGGACAATACTATAATAAAGAGAGTGATGTCTCATTGCATGAGTGCATAAATAATCACTATGTATCCTATAGAGAGTTTTTATTTACATGTATGCATTCTTTAAAAAAAATATTGGAATGCATATAATATTATAACTTCAAACAAATCTTTGAAGGCCTTTTTAATATAACTAATCTACATAAATTTTTACTACACTAGATTGTGCGAGTGTGTGTGTGTGTGTGTGCACTGAAATTATGATATGCACCACTAAGAAAACTATACAATAGTTGCCACAAATTTATTTGTGGATATTTTCATTTCTATTATTAGTAATTTGTTTCAGTGGTGCATTTAAGTCAACATAGTTCATGAGTGTGATATAGCCTTAACGGCATACCATGAACCCAAATACCCAAAAAAAAAATGAAAAATATGTTCATTAACAATGTACCAAAATATCAAGTTAAAATAAGAGCAGGAATTCCATTTTGTAAAAGTGGGTTTATAAAAGAAACCCTAATCCTTATGTCATTTTGTTTCCAAAAGTTAAAGACTTGTGCAAGAAACATTTATCAAGGAGGACTTTGGAGTGGGCATATTTTTCTAATGAGTCAAATTTTTAAGGGACTGTCATCGGTCACAAGAAAATATGAAGATGAGAAACTTCAAGTATGTAACTTCATTCTATTCATCTCAAATTTTCCTTCAATTAATTAGAAAAAATCATAAATGTTGTATTTATTCCCATTAATATTTATAGTGCATTGTTAATATAATATGATTTTAATCTATACTCTCAATCCCTCTGGAACCCTAGGCACCCACCTTCTGCAATTTTGACATGGCTGGCCCGGAGGGGGATCCTCCCCCTACATCGGACGAAGTGACGACCTTCCAAGCCTTGATCGCTTCCTTTAAAAAATACCTAGGACAAGGGAACCACCGTCCAAGTTCGTGAAAAGGGTGGATAATATTCCTTTCGTACCTTTTCCAGTAGGGTTCTATCACACGACCTTGGCATTCATAGATTGTGCATTAGTGGGGAAATTTATTGGGATGTGGTCCTCCCCAACACATGGAGAAATGGACTGAGAACGTTGATGAAAGGAAATATTGACATCTATTCTTGTGGCAATGGTTTTTTTAGCTTCCTATCTGAGGTAAAGGAGGAAAAAGATGTAGTTTTCATAAATGGACCATAATTTTTTGGGGCTTGGTGCATGTACCTGAACAAATGGTCTCTCGATTTCAACCCAACAAATGATATCCCAAAATTTATTCCTGTCTAGGTTAAATTTCCTAAGGTTTCTTTATTTTGTTGGAGCGATGATTGTCTCAGAGCTATAGGAAATGGGTTGGGAAAGTATCTAGATAGATTTGAACACAAGGGATCTTAGTTCTCTTGTTCCAAGATATGTGTGCAAGTTGACTTGGAGAAGGGTCTTACAACAGAAATCAATCTGGTTGAGAAATGTAACTATGCTCAATCTTCATAATTGTTATTGTACTTGTATAATTTTTTATTTAATGTAGAAATAAATAGAAGAAAAAGAACTATTATTTTTATAAGCATGGGTTTCATGCTCAAGTAAATTATGTCAAGAATGTTCTTCATGCTTCTAGTGCTTGTCAAGTCAAAATATTATTTGAGAATCATTTTCATGTATATAAGATCCTAATGGGCAATTTGTATCAAGAAAGAAAAATCATCTTTATATCTAAAGTGTCAAAAGAGTCCTCCAAGACCAAGTCATCCTGTCCTAAAGAATTTGTCCTATAAAGTCCTATTCGACTACAAGGAAAGGTATATATAGATGTGAATTTCTTCCTAATTTTACAACTACAATCCACAAGTTCAATCTACAATAAAAAGAAGAAGAAAGGAAGTGTGAAGAGGCTAGAAGATAAGAAGAAATCCTAGCGAAGGAATAAAGACCTAATTATTGACTATTTCTACTCACACGTGCGAAGCAGACAGGGGTTTCTAAACTGTTGCAGGGCCAAAAAATTTTGGGATGAGTTATAGACCTGTAGTTGAGGGTCAAAACTTTGAGTAACCAACAAAAGATAATTTTGAATTTTGTTGAATTTATTAACTTGGGATTACATGAAGAGGAATTTATTGGAAGGTTGACTTGGTGCTTTGAGGGAACCTTTATATTGGTCTAAAGGCCTTGAATGTCTCATTTTGTCTTGTTTCTATAAGAATAAGAGAATTTTTTACTAGGTTTTCCCCAAAGATAGGGGTTTTTATTTGGTTGAGAGCCTAAATATTGTGTTTTATGGTTTTTGTGATGTTCATGTTCTTTATTGTTTGATAGTTTGATGATTAAAATAAGACAAAATAACATAGTATAATTAAAATTATCACAATCTATTATCAAAGTAAGAAAATATTTTCGCTCTTTTATTTTCTAACATGGTATCGGAACTAAGGTGAGGAAGGAAAAAAGCAGCTTGAAGATCATTTGTTCTAATCATCCTGAAAGGCCATAAGAAAAGATACAAGAAAGGGTATAAGGATAAGCTTTTAGTAAATAAAAGACTCACCATTCATCTTGGAGGAAGGTTACTTGGAAAAGACAGTTGAAGACATCTTGGAACATCTTGAAAGAAGAATCATTAAAGAAGGAGTAACTAGCACCTTGGGACTATCATAAAAATCAAGCTTAGAAAGAAATTTATTGAAGACTACAAGAGATAAATACCTCTACACGAATGACATTAACAAGTGTACCAAAGGCAGCATCAATGAAATCAAAAAATAAACTTCAAGGAAATTCAAATTTTAGATCCTGGAAGACAAGGATGTATCTTATCCTTGCTAGGAACACAATCTTGGATATAGTGCAGGGTAAAGTTAAAGAATCTACATATGATGCTGGAAAAGAAAAATTCAAGGAGAATGACATTATATCCATGAGCCTCTTTGTGTTTTTGGTCAAAGACACTGTGATTTCCTACATATCCTCTCAAGACACCTCAAAGAAAATGTATCAATCCGTCTCCAAACTATTTACAATAAAAAATACTAGCCAAGTAGCAAGCTTAAAGAATGAGATTTGAACTATCAATATGTAAAAAAAATGATACTATATCTTCATATTTTGTGAGAATATCCCATTTAAGAGATTAACTCCAAGAAATTGATGAAATTATGCCTAATAAGGAACTTGTAATATTGGCCATACTAGGATTGCCCAAATCTTGGAATGTGTTTGCATCTAGTATTAATAGTTGGAAAGAGGCTCCATATTTTGAAGAATTATGGTTTGTTTGTACTTAAGAAGAAGCCCAACTTGCTCTAATAGGAGGCAATAAAGAAGAATAAGATGATATCTCCAATCCTTATTCATCTTGTTTCCGATGTCACAAATTTTGGCACTATAGAAAGCAATATCCCGAAAAATCAAATGATAATAAGAAAAGAGAAAGAGATCATGCTATTGTTGTTGATACTAATGAACCATCGAAGAAATTCAAAGGAGAAGATTCCAATGTCAAAGATTTGTACTATTGATCAAGAAAATACTTGGAGTCTTATGGATTGTTGAACCTATTGTATCATGTCCCTTGTATATAATTATATTTATGCCTTTGACTTTATTTTTTGTGAAAAACCCCCTTATAGGATCATGGTTGATTTTAATTTTTTTATTGTAACCCTAGATTATGTCCTTCCTTGTTCATTGAGGTTTTTTATTTCTAAGGTTTGTGAACCTAGTGTTATCACTCCGTAATTTCAAGGCTGAAGAAAAACCATGGAGGTAACATCAAAGCCACTTTGGAGTTTAGGATCTAGCCCTCATAAACTCAGAGAGGGATCTCTTTGTAATATTTAGCTTTGTTTTCTGTAAATTTTAGGCTAGTTAATGGGCTCAGAGTTTGGTTTTTCAATTGGTTTGGTTGGAACAACAAGGAAAGGTCATTGGGCAATGGATTCAGAAGAGATTAAGATGACCAAATGCAAAAATAATCAAGCTTAAGTGCAACAGGAAAAGGTAGACAAACTACTAGATCTTTTAGATTTAAAATGGAATGTAACAGAAGAAAAAACAAGATTCAGTTTAAGCTAAAGAGAAATTAAGAATTATTTAGCTTGACATCAGAAGAAAACATTAAAATATTTACTGCCAGAATCAGGGTGTATATTTCAACAAATCTTGTTCGTCGCCATTTCTGTAAGGTAATTAAGATTTAAGAAAGTACAGTACTGGAAACTAAGAAATAACACATAAACGATGAGAATCACTTCACCAAATAGATATGACACATGAATCTTGAAACAAATTGTATTTTATTACTACAAAAGGTCACTTGAACTCAGTGAACAACTTTAAAATGAATGGTAGCCTTTCTCATTACAAATCCCAACATCTATTACTGGAAATCATAAATTATTTATACAAATCATATCTTAAAACTATGTTACACAAATAGAACTGAAACGTAGGATATTCAAAACTAATGAATCCACTTGACACTATATTTTTGGATTGTTGGTGACAAATAAGAGCAATTGGAATTTGATAGCAACTCTTATTTGATGAGGCTCCAAGTCACTAACTGTCTTTGAGATTTTTCCTCCCGAAATTCTGAAAAAATAGGGTTTCATTATCCCTTTGAATATCTCAATCCAAGATAGTTTTGTAAACATTTAAATATTTTATTTTATGTGAATATTTTTTTGAGATAAAACTCTCTCAGTTTCCCAAACTTCTTCTCCAGTTGTTCACAATATTCTCTGCAAATAGATGTGTAAAACATAGCTTTTCACAGTCATAAAAATAGGTTGTGAAGATGTGGATGTATCTCTCATTCTATAATACTTGTGTGAAATATGAATTATTTTATTGTACTTTGGCATATTAGGAACACAAACCTACTCTAGTTTCTCAAGATTCATCTCTGATTGGCCACAATCTATTCAGAAAAAAGATGACTAAACAGGACATTTTTGGAAAGTGTGCCTTCAAATATTCTTTCAAATTTCCCAAACCATAATGTCTGTGTAAAAAAAGAGTGATTTTTTTGTACATAATGATGTTAGAAACAAAAAACTCTTTTATGTTTTTGAAAATTAATTTCCAACACGGGAACCGTTTTTGAAAACACATAGTAAAAACTAGAAAATTAAGGAAAATATACCTGCAAATATTCTTTTGAATCTCCCAAAAATAAAATATTTTATAAAACTAAGAGAGGTACTTTTATATTAGGATGTTATCAAAACAAACCTATTTTACTTTTTGAAAATTCATTCTCAGTTTTTTGTAAACCATGTTTGAAATCACTACGTTGTATAAGTAAAAAACATAGTTTTAACTTACCATGAAACGAACATATGACATGGAGGCAGGAGGTGACATGGAGGTGAGAAATGATGTGGATGCACATGATTGGTAGAAATAGTTGATGTATGAGCGCGAAAGGAATGCACGGGAATGGAACGGTAAGCGGGAGCAGGATCAGGCGAGAGGAGATACGTGACAGTAGGGAGTGGAGATGGAGAGGAAGTGGAGGGTGACATAATCGGGAGTGCAGATTATGGCGAGAGTGGAGAAAACCATTTTCGAATGGGGGTAGGAGTGGTATATCGTATTTAGAGGGGGGATGCGAAATAATGCGAAGGTGACTCGTAAGGTGGGGTCGGGTGAGAGAAACCACCTTTTCGGACCCACCCTCCATCGATAAAGTTAGGATGGGAAGGGAGGGCTGAAAAGCCTTCTTGGTCGTTGATCTGATGAGGATTGGATCGGGTTGTCGGTTTGGAGCGTATGTTTTAAAAATATATGAAAAATGCCTTTTTATTTGCCAACATTTTAACATAGATTCAATACTTAGGCTAAAAATAATTTTCCTTCTAAACTTTGGATAGAAGTCTTTGATGAGCCTAAACTTATGATGAGAACCCCAATAATTTAAAATCGCCCTTTGAACCCTTTTTGGAAATAATTTTCAAGATGAAATATTATCTACAACATCTCAAATATACTAATCATCAGCTATAATCAATTGACCCTATAAAAATTATAGGACCCTAACATAGGCACCATCTACTCTCCCTGTGAGGTTCCAAGAACACTGTAGACTAGTAGCCTGATCCATTGGGCAGATCCCAAGCGTGCAACATGCTCTGACATAAAATCTCCGTGACTGAAAATATCAAACTGAAATCAAAACCTTTCTGCAAAATAAAATATAAAACACACTGAACTGAAATCTGAAACTGAAACTGAAAAGAATGCTTGGAAAAAGTCTCAAAGCACTGAGCTTATTTGCACACTGCTACCTACCATATACTGCTGAAAATCATGTTGAATAAAGTAATACAAAAATTCTAATGAATCCAATCAAGTAGTTGTTGAAACAAGTGGACTACTTGACTGCTTGTTAGCATAATCAAAATGACAACTTGACTATTTGTCCACAAAATCAAAGTTGTAACATGTAATGGCAACTGCTAATGGCTCTAGTCATTATAGTGAAAACATGGTTGAATACTTAATCTAAAAAAAACCTCCATGTAGTCTTCTATAGGGTCAATAAAAACATGTTTTATTATGTTAGCTTTCAGGCCTTCAATGACCATCCGATCATGGATGATTTCATCAGTTGTATCCTCAAGGTTAAAACTTGATTCTAACTCTATAGTTTTTGTCTTGTACTTGAAAACGTAATTCTCATCAATCTGCAAATCAAAAGGCAGTACAATCTCCTCTTGATTTGGAGAAGGAAGATTTTCCAAGAATTCTTTTGGATCTTGGAAATTACATGACTGAATCTGAAAATCCAAAATTTCAATACCCTTCTCAAAACTTTCAATAATTAACTCAAGAAAACAAATTTTACCTTTAAGAGAAAATTTGCTCGATTTCAAACAATGAAATACAACCACTGAAAAAAATTCATCAATTTGAAAATCTTATAACTTATCCCTGAATTCTTTTAAAACTTTACCAAATATAGGGTGTTCCATATACCCTGTCATATTGTTCAACAAGAAATCTTATCAACATGTAGTGGAGTCGTCATGAATGCCCTAAAACCTAGATTATTTGACAGTGGAGTCACCCTGAAAACTTTGAAGCTCTGGATACTTTGAACATGTAGTCCCCAAGTGAATGATTCAACTTTCTTGTGTATGATCAATGTCCACCATCAGTAATCAGATATGGAACTTGATACACTTTTTCGAGGAAGATAAAATATGATCCCTAGTATGGTCGCCACTATGTTATCGCTCTGTAATTTCAAGGCTGAAGAAAAAACCATGGAGGTAACATCAAAACCACTTTGGAGTTTAGGATCTAGCCCTCTTAAACTCAAAGAGGGATCTCTCTATGAGATTTAGCTTTGTTTCGTTATCCCTTTGAATATCTAAATCCCGAAATTCTGAAAAAATAGGGTTTCGTTATCCCTTTGAATATCTAAATCCGAGATAGTTTTGTAAGCATTGAAATATGTTATTTTATGTGAATATTTTTTTGAGATAAACCTCTCTCAGTTTCCCAAACTTCTTCTCCAGTTGTTCACAATATTCTCTGCAAACAGATGTGTAAAACATAACTTTTCAAAGTCAGAAAAATAGGTTTTGAAGGTGTGGATGTATCTCTCATTCTATAATAACTGTGTGAAATATGAAGTATTTTATTGTACTTTGGCATATTAGGAACATAAACCTACTCTATTTTCTCAAGATTCATCTCTGATTGGCCACAATCTATTCGACAAAAATATGACTAAACAGGACATTTTTTGGAAAGTGTGCCTTCAAATATTCTTTAAAATTTCCCAAAACATAATGTCTGTGTAAAAAAAGAGAGATTTTTTTGTACATAAAACAAAAATCTCTTTTATTTTTTGAAAATTAATTTCCACCTACGCGGGAACCATTTTTCAAAACACTGAGTAAAAACTAGAAAATTAAGGAAAATATGCCTGCAATGATTCTTCTGAATCTCCCAAAAATAACATCTTTTATCAAAGTAAGAGAGATATTTTTATATTAGGATGTTATCGAAACAAACCTATTTTATTTTTTGAAAATTCATTCTCAGTTGTTTGTAAACCATGTTTGAAATCACTGTGTTGTATAGGTAAAAAACATAGTTTTAACTAACCATGAAACGAACATATGACATGGAGGCAGGACGTCACATGGAGGTGAGAAATGATGTGGAGGCACATGATTGGTAGAAATATTTGATGTATGAGCATGAAAGGAAGGCGCGGGAATGGAACGGTAAGAGGGAGCAGGATCAGGTGGGAGGAGATACGTGGCAGTAGGGGAGTGGAGGTGGAGCGGAAGTGGAGGGTGAAATAACCGAGAGTGCGGATTATGGCGGGAGTGGTGAAAACCATTTTCGAATGGGGGTAGGAGTGGTATATGGTATTGAGAGGGAGGGTGTGAAATGACGCAAAGGTGACTCGTAAGGTGGGGTCGGGGTGAGAGAAACCACCTTTTCGGACCCCCCCTCCGTCGATAAAGTTAGGATGGGAAAGGGGGCTGAAAAGCCTTCTTGGTCGTTGATTTGATGAGGAGTGGATTGGGTTGTCGTTTTGGAGCATATGGTTTAAAAATATATGACAAATGCCTTTTGTCATTTGCCAACATTTTAACATAGATTCAATACTTAGGCTAAAAATAATTTTCCTTCTAAACTTTGGATAAAAGCCTTTGATGAGCCTAGACTTAAGATGAGAGCCCCGATAATATAAAATCACCCTTTAAACCCTTTTTGGAAATAATTTTCAGGATGAAATATTATTTACAACATCTCAAATATAATAATCATCAGTTATAATCAAGTGACCCTATAAAAATTATAGGACCCTAACATAGGCACCATCTACTCTCCCTGTGAGGTGCCAAGAACACCGTAGATTAGTAGCCTAATCCATTGGGCAGATCCCAAGCGTGCAACATGCTCTAACATGAATCTCTGTGACTGAAAATCTCAAACTGAAATCAAAACCTTTCTACAAACTAAAATCTAAAACACACTAAACTGAAATCTCAAGCTGAAACTTGAAATAATGCTTGGAAAAAGTCTCAAAGAAATGAGCTTATTCGCACACTGCTACCTACCATATACTGCTGAAAATCATGTTGAATCAAGTAAAATAAAAATTCCAATGAAGCCAATCAAGTAGTTGTTGAAACAAGTGGACTACTTGACTACTTGTTAGCATAATCAAAAGGACAACTTGATTATTTGTCCACAAAATCAAAGTTGTAACATGTAATGGAAACTGCTAATGGATCTAGTAATTATAGTGAAAACATGGTTGAATACTTAATCTGAAAAGAACCTCCATGTAGTCTGCTATAGGATCAATAAAAACATGTTTTATTATGTTATATTTTAGGCCTTCAATGACCAGTTGATCATGGATGATTTCATCAGTTGTATCCTCAAGGTTAAACCTTGATTCTAACTCTACAGTTTCAGTCTTGTACTTGAAAACATAATTCTCATCAATCTGCAAATCAAAAGGTAGTACAATATCCTCTTGATTTGGAGAAGGAAGATTTTCCAAGAATTCTTTAGGATCTTGGAAATTACATGACTGAATCTGAAAATCCAAAATTTAAATACCCTTCTCAAAACTTCCAACAATTAACTCAAGAAAACAAATTTTACCTTCAAGAGAATTTTCTCGATTTCAAACAATGAAATACCGTTGAAAAAACTTCATCAATTTGAAAATCTTCTAACTTATCCCTGAATTCTTTTAAAACTTTACCAGATATATGGTTTCCCATATACCTTGTCATATTGTTCAACAAGAAATCTGATCAACATGTAGTGGAATCGTCATGAATGCTCTAAAATCTGGATTCTTTGATAGTGGAGTCACCCTGAAAACTCTGAAGCTCTAGATACTTTGAACATGTAGTCCCCAGGTGAATGATTCATCTTTCTTGTGTATGGTCAATGTCCACCATCAGTAATCAGATATGGAACTTGATACACTTTTCTGAGGAAGATAAAATATGATCCCCAGTATGGTCGCCACTATGTTATCGCTTCGTAATTTCAAGGCTGAAGAAAAAACCACGGAGGTAGCATCAAAACCACTTTGGAGTTTGGGATCTAACCCTCCTAAACTCAGAGAGGGATCTCTCTGTGATATCTATCTTTGTTTTTTGTAAGATTTAGGTTAGTTAATGGGCTCAGAGTTTTGTTTTTGAATTATTTTGGTTGGAAAAATAAGGGAAGATCATTGGGAAATGGAATTAGAAGAGATTAAGATGATCAAATGCAGAAATCGCCAAGCTTAAGTGAAACAGCGAAAGGTAGACATATTATTGCATCTTTTAGATTTAAAATGGGATGTAACAAAAGAAAAAGCAAGATTCAGTTAAAGCTAAAGAGCTACTAAGAATTCTTTAGCTTGAAATCAGAAGAAAACATTAAAATTACTTACAAACAGAAACAGAGTGTATATTTCAACAAATCATGTTCATCGTTGTTTCTGTAAGGTAATTAAGATTTAAGAAAGTACGGTAATGGAAACAAAGAAATAACACATAAACTATGAGAAGCAATTCACCAAATAGATATGGCAAATGAATCCTGAAACTGCTTGTCTTGTATTACTGCAAAAGGTCACTTGAACTCAGTGAACAAATTTACAATGAATGGTAGCCTTTCTCATTACAAATCCCAACATCTATTACTTCAAATGATAAAGTATTTATACAAATTCTTCACCAAATATCTTAAAGTTGTGTTACACAAATAGAACTGAAACATAGGACATTCAAAACTAATGAATCTATTTGGAACTATATTTTTGGATTTTTGGTGACAAAGAAGAGCAATTTGAATTTGATAGCAACTCTTCTTTGATGAGGTGGCCTCCAAGTCACTAACTGTCTTTGAGATTTTTCCTCCCAAAATTCTGAAAAATAGGGTTCTGTTATCCCTTTGAATATATCAATCTGAGATATCTATATAAAAAGTGAAAGAGGTTATTATATATTAATATTTTTTTGAGATAAACCTCTCTCAGTTTCCCAAAATTATTCTCTAGTTATTCACAATATTCTCTACAAAACGATGTGTAAAAAAATACTTTGCACAGTTAGAAAAATAGGCTGTGAAGATGTTGATGTATCTTTAATTTTTTAATACCTATGTGAAATATGAAGTATTTTATTGTACTTTTTCATATTAGCAACACAAAACTCCTCCAGTTTCTCAAGATTCATCTCTAATTGGCTACAATCTATTCGGAAATAAGATGACTAAACATGACATTTTTGGAAAATGTTCCTTCAAAAATTCTTTCAAATTTCCCAAATCATAATGTCTGCGTAAAAACGGAGAGAGGTTTTTGTAAATAAGGATGTTATAAAAAAAAAAAAACACTTTTATTTTTTGAAAATTAATTTCCACCTACACAGGAATCGTTTTTGAAAACATTGAGTAAAAACTGGAAAATTCAGGAAAATATGGCCTAAAGATTCATCTGACTCTCCCAAACCATAACAGTTTTTAGAAAACTGGGAGATTTTTTCGCATATGTGGATGTTATAAGAAAAAACCCTCTTTTATTTTTTAAAATTTCATTCTCAATTGTTTGTAAACCATGTTTGAAATCGTTGTGTTGTATAGGTAAAAAACATAGTTTTAACTGACCATGAAATGAACAGATGACATGGAGGCGGGAGGTGACATGGAGGTGAGAAATGATGTGGAGGCACATGATTGGAAGAAATAGTTGACTTGTAAGCGCGAAAGGAAGGCATGGGAATGGAACAATAAGTGAGAGAGGGATCATGCGAGAGAAGATGCATGGCAGTAGGGGAGTGGAGGGTGACATAATTGTGTTGGGAAAAATACTGAGAGGGGGGGGGTGAATCAGTATTTAGGACTGAACAATTTTTCTTTGCTTTCTCTTAAAACCATATGTTACAGTACTGCATCCAATATGTATGTCCAGATATCTTATTATGTCTTTACTTAGAGTATTGCATCAGATAAGCATTAAGCATGAAAAAAAATGATAGAACAAACCATCAAACAAAACAATACATATGAACACCAGGATTTAAGGTGGAAACCCAATTCGGGAGAAAAACCACCGCTGCTGTAATCTCAGTCTTCAATATTTTTATAGAGAAAACTTACAATATATGCTGGTGCAGACTTATACTAGCACACAAGCACCCACCTGCAGAAGGCTTCAACCTTCTCTCATTTACCAGCCTCTCCTGGAAGGGAGCTACTACCCCCTACTCTCATTTACCAGCTACCACTGGAAGGGAGCTACAACCCCGTCTCTAAAGGCTTCGACCCTCAGCACCACTGCGGACCACGTTTTATCAACTTTCATACTGGATCCACCAGTTTCCATACGACATACCTTGCCAGTCACCAAATTTATTTATTTTCTGTATACTCACACCAGTTCCTCATGATTTTTTCCGTCATTCACACCAGAGATTCATCATTATATTTATGGGCACATCGTAGTTTCAGATTTATCAGTTAAGAACAGAGCTTGCCCATATAGATATTCTTTTTAGAAATTTTTTTTATTCACCACCTTTACAATGCACACCTCGTTCTTTATTTTTCTTCTCCTTATATAGTTTTCCCTTTATTAAAACCATGAGTCAAAACCACGAACCACTAATGGTATTCCTCTGACAGTATTCCTTTTAGTTTATCCCATGGGAATTTTTGATCTCTTTTTAATTTTTATTTATCAATTTAAAGAAATTGATAAATAAATATATTTACAATTTTGAACAGAACTTTAGGATTAAAGTTAACCCTTTGCATTTTAACCCTTCCAAATAATATGGTAAACCTTTGACCCCGGGCCCACAAATATAGTCAATAGCCATTCAAATACGCGCGTGGTACCATAGGTAAACTTCGCACAAGTCCAGCGTCCGATCACCATTATATTAGCAAGATTCTAGATCAACAGCATATATGCATATCGCTCGACCTTCAATATCGATCGTTAATAATGCGATGGCCCGCCGTACCTATGTTAATCTTCGCGCACCTTCAAAAAATGACGACCGTCTGATGACCCCTTCCCAGATCAACGGTGCTCAACGATATCACTAGGCATCCTGGGTCGAACTATAACGCACGATGGCACACAGTAAAAAGTGGTTTTATAGAATCGTACAGGGACGTGTGTCACCCGTTCTATGGAATCGCTCCCCACCTCTTGAATACCGCTTGCCCATTGAAGGCAGTGCGATGAAAACCATAAACCATTTTCACTATTCCTCCTTCGTGGTTCCGCCCTTCGCTCAAGGATCCGTTCATGATTCCAAAGGGTTAGTCTGGGTTTGCGCTATAACTCTGGTCTATCTTTGGCAGGATTTCCAATAACCAATGAACAAATGTAGTTTTCTTCTGACGAGATTTCCTTACAAACATTAACTCGTGATAATTCAATGTCATTCCTCAATTCTGCTATGATATATATAACATGTCAACCTTCCATTTTGGAGTTCTATCCTGTCACAGTTCCGCTTCTACTTGTACATTCAAAAACATCATATCTCTACCACCATTAAGTTCTTCAATGGATACACTGAATGCCTCGAGAGCCCCCTATATATTCAACCAAATAGTTCCATGACTGAAAATATCCAACTAAGCCAGATCTTCATTACAAGAAGGTCTCATCCTGGAATTCGAATCCTACCACCATGATTCTTCAACAGGGTTTCACTTTTAACTCCATTCGCAGAGACTCATTAGAGATTCAGGGGATCACATATAATACACATATCCCTAACAATGATTTCATTCTTCTCCGGGCACCGTAGGTATCCTCTACCCATTATGCAATTGATCACACAGGTCATCTCCTTTGCAAACTGTATTAAACCCCTAATTCAACTCTACTACTCTGTCTCATCTGCTGCCTCTGCTACCTCTCTGTTGCTTTTGCCTTATGGATAGTTTAGGTGCTGCTCCTGTCTTTGCCAATTCCTTTGCCATCAATGACAATATTTCCAACAATCTCCCCCCTTGGAATTGATGGCAATATTCTCCCTCTGATGGCCTTACAGAAGCCCTTTGTTGCTTTTCCTCCCCCTTTGACATCAATGGCAAAGATTTTGATCAAGATCCTTTGAACTGATAATGCCATGCTCCCCCTGAGATCATGCTGCATCTTCAAACATAATATGACCAACAATTCATCTTTTTCATATGACCAATGCTCCCCCTGAGCCTGTGCATTCATAGATGCCTAACAACACCTCACAACCAATTTAAGTAGACCTGATCCTCTGCATGGCAGAGACTACTCCCAGTTTTTTTCTGAGATATTTGAACGCTTCCCTGGGTAGAGGTTTGGTAAATATATCAACAACTTGTTCTTTGGAGGAGACATACTCCAATTTCACCTTTTGTTCAAGCACTTGTTCACGTAAGAAGTGATATTTGATGGGAATGTGCTTGGTCTTGGAATGCATAACAGGATTCTTTGAGATACTGATAGCACTTGTATTATCACACATAATGGAGATAGAAGGTGAACATTTGATTTGAAAGTCTTTTAGGGTTTGCATCATCCAGAGAAGTTGAGTGCAACATGATGCAGCAGCCACATATTCTGCTTCTGCTATAGATAAGGCAATGGAGCTTTGCTTCTTGTTGAACCAAGATACTAACCGGGGCCCCATATAGAATGCACCACCACTAGTGCTTTTCCGATCATCAACACTTCCAGCCCAATCTGCATCAATGTATGCATGAAGAGTAAGATCAACATTCTTTGGATACCATAGTCCAAAGTCTTGAGTTCCTTGTAGATATTTGAATATTATTTTCACTGCCTGAAGATGAGACTCTTTTGGATTAGCTCGGAATCGTCCAACAATCCCAACTACATGCATGATGTTTGGTCTTGTCCCAGTGAGATAAAGTAGACTTCCTATCATAGATCTGTATTCAGGTTGATTCACCGTGGGGGAATCATCATTAGAATTGAGATTACATCCGGTTATCATTGGTGTACTTACCGGTTTGCAGTCTTCCATGCCATACTTCTTCAGGATTTGCTTGAGGTATATCTGTTGCTTGTTGCACTTGCAAGCCAAGAAAGAATGTTAGTTCCCCAAGAAAAGACATTTCAAATTATTGCTGCATATCAGAAGCAAATTTCTGACTCATAGACTCTTTATTACTTCCAAAAATGATATCATCAACATATACAACCACAATCAATAGTTTGTCATTTTCAGTTTTTGTGTATAAGTTGCTATCAGCAGATCCTTTTGAAAATCCTTGTTGATGAAGATATTTGTCAAGACGATAGTACCATGCCCTTGGAGCTTGTTTGAGACCATATAGAGCCTTTTTAAGTCTACAAACAAGTTTTTCATCATTTCCCAAAATGAATCCTTCTGTCTAGATCACCATTGAGAAAAGCAGATTTAACATCCATTTGATAAACTTTGATTTGTTGGAAGCTTGAAAAAGACAGAAACATTCTTATGGATTCAAGTCTGGCTACAGGAGCAAAGGTTTCTTCAAAGTCTATACCTTCTTGTTGAGCATACCTTTTGCACACAAGTCTAGCTTTATTTCTTATAACATCCCCATTCTCATTTAACTTGTTTTTGAATATCCATTTAGTTCCAATGAAATTTTTTTCATGAGGCCTTGGTACTAATTCCCAAGTGTGGTTCTTTTCAATTTGATCAAGCTCTTCATTCATGGCTTGAATCCAACATTCATCTTTGCTAGCTTGGTTGACACTGTGAGGTTCAATAGTGGACAGAAATGCCAGATTGCTAGAAGATCCCACAAGAGTCCTTCTTGTTTGTACACCTTATCCCTTTTCTCCCAAAATTTGAGATTCTGGATGATTCTTTTGAACAAATCTAGATGGAGCCTTTTCAGACAAATCCTCTTCGGGTTCTTCACTGGGTTCACTGTTTCTATCATTACTATTTGATGTAGAAGGATATGTATCATCATCATCTTCATCTGTTGTTTTCTTTTCTTCTTTTGGAGCTGCAGGAGACTCATCAATAACAACATCAATACATTCAACAATCTTCCGAAGTATTTTATTGTAACATTTATATGCCCTACTCCTAGAGGAGTAACCAAGAAATATTCCTTCATCTGCTCTGGGTTCAAACTTGCCAAGTTTTTCATCATTATTCTTGATAAAGCATTTGATCCCAAAAATTCTAAAATTCTTTATAGTGGGAGGATTACCATACCAGAGTTCATATGGAGTTTTATCACTATCTACACAAACATGTGCTTTGTTGAGAATGTTTGCTACTGCATGTGCTGCTTCTCCCCAAAATGTGTCAGGTGTTTCGGAATCATCAAGCATAGCTCTAGCCATTTGTTGAATTGTTCTGTTCATTCTTTCTGCAACACCATTCTGTTGTGGAGTGCCAGCTACAGAGAACTGTCTTTTTATGCCATGTTGTTCACAGAATTCAAGAAATTCATTGGATGTATATTCTCCTCCTCGATCAGATCTGAGACACTTGATTTTTAGATCTAATTCATTCTCAACTAGTGCTTTGAATATCTGAAATTTCTCAAATGCTTCATCTTTGTGTTTAAGCAGCCCAATCCAACACATTCTAGAGAAATCATCAATGAATAAGATATAATATTCTTCACCACGTGGTGAATTTTTCCTCATAGGTCCACATATGTCAGTATGAATGAGTTCAAGAGGCTTACTTGATGATCCTTCCTTGGCATTAAATTGTACCCTGGTTTTTTTTTCCGAATTGACAAGATTTGCATATGATATTTTCAAGTAGAGTAATATTGGGAAGATCACGAACAGCTTTAAGTCTACTTGATTTGTTGATTTGAGAGAAGCTCAGATGCCCCAACCTTCTATGCCATAGCCAATTTTCTGAAGATTTACTCAAATAACATTGTTCTTTGGGGTTCTTCAATATATACAAGTTGTTTGGAGTTCTTTTTCCTTTAATAATTGCTTTACCTGTATCAAGATCACGTACCACACATTCTTTTGAACTAAAGACAACTTCAGTTCCTTGATCACACATTTGACTTACACTTAACAAGTTATGCTTTAATCCATCCACATACATGACTTCATTAGATTTCACCTTTTCTTTTAGAAAAACAGACCCTTTTCCCTTAATGACCGCAGGAGTATCATTTCCAAATGTAACATTCTTTTCCTTTTCTAGAGCACTATATGCAAGAAGTTTGTTTTTGTCACCTGTCATATGTTTTGAGCATCCAATATCAATGTACCATTGATTTTCTTCACCTTCTGCAAATAAAGCTATGCCACAATTTTCAACCTGTAATTCCTTCTTTTTCCACACTTTGGAGCTTGAAGGAACATGTTCTTTTGGCTGGACTTTGCTCCTGCATTTAGATTCTTCATGGCCAAAGTTATTGCAATAAGCACATTCAACTTCATTTTGAAGAGGAGAAAAGTTGTTATATGTATTCTTCTTTGTTCCAATATCAATCCTTTTCTTTCTTGCTTCTCTTGTCATGATGGTTTTATATGCAACACATTGAACAACTTTATGACCAAAATTGTGACATGAAAAACATTGTCCATTGAAGAAGAAATTTCTGCGATCATAAAATCTTCTACATGAATTTACCTGTTGATTGGTGTTTCTTTGAAAGACATTCCTATTAGTGTTATTTGAATTGAGATGATCATGCTTTACTTGTAAATATTCTTTATTCCCTTGTTGAGTGGCAGCATGTTGTAAACCAGCTGTAACTGCTTTTAGATAATTTGGTGCTGAAACCTGAGAAGATTCTCCGATATATCCAAGACCTGTCTTTATAAGAGGAGAACGTTGTACCTTGATAATCTCATCTAATGTTTCAGATCCTTTAGCAAATCTAAGATTCAGAGTCTTTACTTTCTCAAGTTCTTTTCTTAGACTTACTACTTCACACTCTAATTTCTCATTGTGTTTCTCCTTTTCTTCAAGCTGATTTTTCAGAGTTTCTATGGTTATTTTACTTTCTTCTAAGCAAATTTTGAGTTTATTGTTTTCATCAAGAAAATCACTGTCTTCTAGAGCATCCACAAAAGTATCCTTTTCTTCTCTAGATTCTTTTTCAAATTCCATGAGAAGTCTAAGATCTTGTTCACATTATTCCTCACTATCAGATAACCCATCACTATCTTCATGAGTATAGTAACTCTTTCTAGTGCTAAAACGATTCTTATTCCTTTTTGCTACTTCCTTCCCCTTTTTATGTGTTTCTTTATAAGGACACTTAGTAGCATAATGACCAACTCTTCCACAATCAAAACATTTGAAAGGAAGCTTACCTCTGAACCGTCCTGTGCCAAGTTGAAGTTTCTTTACAAAGTTTATCTCATCTTCTTCTGAGATATATCCTGATCCTTCTGGTTTTTGTACTTCCTTCCCTTTTGTAGAAGTTCTAAAGACTGCTTCTTTGACTTCATATGGTCCTCCTCTTCTCATTTCATATGCAGTTAGTATGCCATGAAGTTGCACCACAATAAGATTTTGAAGATCCTGCTTTTCTTCAAGAGCAGAAACTTTTGACTCAAATTTTGTCATTAGTGATCTTAAGACTTTCTCAACCAAAGTAGATTCGGTTATTGTTTCTCCCAGATTTCTCATACGATTTACAATATCATCAAGACGTAAAAATAAATTGGCAATGCTCTCCTCATTATCCATTTTTAGATTCTCATATTGAATTCTGAGAGTTTGGAGTTTAGCATTTTTTACCTTTGCATCACCTTCATAACTTAGAATGATTTTGTCCCATATTGTCTTGGCTGTATTAGCTGCATGACTTTGACAAACTTTGATTCAATTAGACTTCCCAATAGAGCATTGACCTCCTTTGCATTTGTTTCATAATTCTTTCTTTCCGTCGGATCTGTTGGTACTGCAGCTGGATATTGATATCCTTGTTCAAAAATTGCCCATACCTCTGCTCCCAGAGACTGAAGATAGGATCTCATCCTTGTTTTCCAGAAGATTAAATTGTTTCCGTTAAAGAGCGGAGGCCTGATAGATGTTGTTCCATCTTGATTTCTCATCTTGCTTGATCTTCCTTCTAGCGGCTAAGATTTTTTATAAGGACCTACTCTGATACCAATTGTTGGGAAAAATACTAAGAGGGGGGGGTGAATCAGTATCTAGGACTGAAAATTTTTTCTTTGCTTTCTCTTAAAACCATATGTTACAGTACTGCATCCAATATGTATGTCCAGATATCTTATTATGTCTTTACTTAGAGTATTGCATCAGATAAGCATTAAGCATGAACAGAAATAACAGAACAAACCATCACACAAAACAACACATATGAACACCAAGATTTAAGGTGGAAACCCAATTCGGGAGAAAACCACCACTGCTGTAATCTCAGTCTTCAATATTTATTGTAGAGAAAAATTCTTACAATATATGCTGGTGCAGACTTATACCAGCACGCAGGCACCCACCTGCAGAAGGCTTCAACCTTCTCTCGTTTACCAGCCTCTCCTGGAAGGGAGCTACTACCCCCTGCTCTCGTTTACTAGCTACCACTGGAAGGGAGCTACAACCCCCTCTCTGAAGGCTTCGACCCTTAGCACCACTGCGGACCACGTTTCATCAACTTTCATACTGGATCCACCAGTTTCCATACGACATACCTTACTAGTCACCAGATTTATTTATTTTCTGTATACTCACACTAGTTCGTCATGATTTCATCCGTCTTTCACACCATAGATTCATCATTATATTCATGGGTGCATCGTAGTTTCAGATTTATCCGTTATGAACAGAGCTCGCCCATACAGATATTCTTTTTAGAAATTTTTTATTCACCACCCTTACAATGCACACATTGTTCTTTATTTTTCTTCTCCTTATATAGTTTTCCCTTTATTAAAACCATGAGTCAAAACCACGAACTGCTAATGGTATTCCTTTGACAGTATTCCTTTTAGTTTATCCCACGGGGCTTTTTGATCTCTTTTTAATTTTTATTTATCAATTTAAAGAAATTGATAAATAAATATATTTACAATTTTGAACAGAACTTTAGGATTAAAGTTAACCCTTCGCATTTTAACCCTTCCAAATAATATGGTAAACCTTTGACCCCGGGCCCACAAATATAGTCAATAGCCAATCAAATACGCGCATGGTACCATAGGTAAACTTCGTGCAAGTCCAGCGTCCGATCACCGTTAGATTAGCAAGCTTCCAGATCAACGACGTATATGCATATCGCTCGACCTCCGACACCGATCGTTATCGTGTGATGGCCCGCCGTACCTGTGTCAATCTTCGCGCACCTTCAACAAATGACGACCGTTTGATGACCCCTTCCCAGATCAACGACGCTCAACGATATCGCTGGGCATCCTGGGTCGAACTATAACGCGCGATGGCGCACAGCAAAAAGTGGTTTTGTAGAATCGTATAGGGATGCGTGTCGCCCATTCTATGGAATCGCTCCCCACCTCTTGAATACCGCTTGCTCGTTGAGAGCAGTGCGAAGAAAACCATAAACCGCCTTCACTGTTCCTCCTTCGTGGTTCTGTTCATGATTCCAAAGGGTTAGTCTGGGTTTGCGCTATAACTCTGGTCTATCTTTGGCAGGATTTCCAATAACCAACGAACAAATGTAGTTCCCTTCCGACGGGATTTCCTTACAAACGTTGACTCGTGACAATTCAACGTCATTCCTCAATTCTGCTATGATATATATAACATGTCAACTTTCCATTTTGAAGTTCTATCCTGTCATAGTTCCGCTTCTACTTGTACATTCAAAAACATCATATCTCTACCACCAATAAGTTCTTCAATGGATACACTGAATGCCTCGAGAGCCCCTTATATATTCAACAAAGTAGTTCCATGACTGCAAATGTCAAACTAAGCCAGTTCTTCATTACAAGAAGGTCTCATCCTACTACCATGATTCCTCAACAGGGTTTCACATTTAACTCCATACGCAGAGACTCATACAGAGGTTCAGGAGATTCCACACAGGAATTGCATCAGTCAATACACATATAATACATATTCCTAACTCTGCAACAATGATTTCATTCCTTTCCGGGCACCGTAGGTATCCTCTGCCCATTATGAAATTGATCACACAGGTCATATATATTCCAGATTTACTCAACCATACTTAACACAATTCCACAGTTCTTCATTAACATATACAAATCTTGGCCAGATATTCAATTTGTCCTTCAATATATTACCTTGTCTCTTCCTAGTAGTTCTCCCTTTTGTCATCTCCTTTGCAAACTGTATTAAACCCCTAATTCAACTCTACTGCTCTGTCTCATCTGCTGCCTTTGCTACCTTTCTGTCTAATTTACCTTATGGATAGTTTAGGTGTTGCTTTCCTTTTCCATCAATGATAATATTTCCAACGAGAACAGGGGCAATGGTTCGCATGACAAGCTGACCACAGTGAAAATAATCTCCATTGCAATTTTTTTTTTTATTAATATTCTTGAACTAGTTCAATGATGTTTAAAAATTGACAATTAAATTTAATATTACTCTGTTTTGTTAGCGATGCACGTCAACGCATGAGACCAGTTATCAATGAAAGCTATGCAACTAGGTCGGCTACTGCGGGAAAGGCCTGAAAGCAGGGGTAAAGACTGATGATATTGATGATGTAATTAGGAGCTTTAGAAATAGGAAGAAGAAAAAGAAAAATTGATAATGTAAAATATTGTATTATTATAAGACAAATGTTACCATAGTTGGAAAGTTTTTTGCATTATATTAAAAACTCATTTATCATATTATTTTTATGTCAAGCACTATTTTTTGTTTTATTGGTTTATTATTATTATTATTATTATTATTATTATTTTATTTTTATTTTTTTCTTTCATTTCATGAAAAGTAAAAAATGAAATAAAGATTGGGTATTAGGAATTGAGAGTGATGTGAGGGGGCTACTGAGGGGCAAATATAAGAGCTTCCACCTTCACGTGGTTGATCTATTTAGTAGAGAATAATTTTATCGGGAGGATTTAATTTATGGTGTCCCTCCTCGATCCAACGAAGCACAACAAAGTCACCGTTGACTTAGTTGCTACTGCATTGCGGGAGCAGCGTGGTTCCAAGTTCAAAGGACTCCAATTTATTTTCTTGAAACGAAGAGGAGCTTATTTAGGTATGTTTTGACATTTTCAACATATGTTCTAACATTATCATAAGAATGCATCTTAGAGTAAAAAATACTACATCAATTACTTGTATTTATTGTATAGATAATTATGGATTTTGAATGACTTGGCAGTGCAGGTACAAATCCTCTTGCATCATGAGCAATACAACTTGTCAACTAGGGTCATGTCCAGGATCTTTTTGCTTGTGCGCTTGACCAGGTTCGTAGTGTCACATTTTGTAAGTTCCTTTACAGTTCATAATTCAATATGAAGCTTGTTCATGATTATTATCTGGTTTTTTATATGTGTTTTTTCATCTATTTGATTGTAAGTTTGAACATGCTTTTAAACATTGAAACTTTTTTTTTATACTATTTTTATACTTACTTGTTATAGTTATGGTGATATAACCACCATTGTATCATATCCATCTTATCGCATTCCCTTGGGTTGTAGTTAGGTTTAAGGGAACTCCAACCAGTTCCAATTCCCTCACATTCCTCTTGGCCAACAACATAAATTTAATATATGTGGGTTCCCGAACCCAATGACCCCTTTTGTAGTAGAATGAGCGCCCCTGTTCTGGTAATTGTATATCTGCTATATTAGCCTAGGAGTGGACCTAGAGTATTTGCATCCACAATTGCTCGCTACCACAATTTTCTGGAAGTCTATTCTATTAGGTCATAAACTATCCCAATATAAGTTTATTCTGTTGGGTCATAGGCTATCCCAGTTGGGCATGATGTCAAGGTGTTGCCATGGTGTAATCATGCTTTGGCATGATGTAGAATTCTTCAAGTGTAGAATGATTCAAGAGAGATTCTCAAGGTGACTAATTGTAGCTTGTTTTGAATATGAATTTAGATGCCACTACAATGTTTCAAGCTATTAGCTTCAAAATTTCCTTCTTCTCAAATCAAAAGGTCTGTAGCCTATTTCTTTAGATATTTGAAGCTCTCTTAGAGATGTCATACTCTGTAGGACTTCTTCTTCCATTTGTTAACTTCTGAAGTAGATCTGGCTCAACCTTGAACCTTTGAATAGGGCTTAACGTAGTCACTAGACACAAGGGCTAAACTTCACATATAGTGGCTCAACACTATTACCATCACTAACTTATTTCCCATTGACCACCAAACTAGTGGAATTGTCCAACTTTGGTGTTTGTGTTAACCAGGTGAAATTAGTCGTGCACTTTTCCTTTAAAATTTTGCAAAAGATAGTTGAGTCATGGAGTCTTTTACACTGTAATGGTAGCATAAGACTGATTGGTATAATTTGTGTGATTATCATATATATTTGGTCTTTATATGAGATATTTCCATCACTTGAGTGTGTAACCATGCTAAGCACTAGTACAAAGACATTCCATTCTTGATATGGTAAGATTCTTGGACAAGAAGGTCAAGATGATAGTGGACTACTACCTTCATTTGTTGTTGTTACTTCTCCTGATGAATAGGCCAACACCAACATGTCTTTGGTTTTAAAGAATGGTCTTGATGGTGATGGGCATTTCCATTTTTCCATCAAAGTCTATTCCATTATGCTTGGCCTCTGTGTAGCTATAATGGAGTTTAGAATTCCTTGAATTTCCTAATCCTTGTTCATTATAGCCCATTTTCTTTAGGATCTTGGAACTAATACCTCTGGTATGCTTTTTCAAAGTCACCAATCTGCACTAGAGAAATCTCTACGAAAAGTGAGCTTAAAAAGGTGCTTTTAGTGATGGTGTTGGCTTTAGCAATGGCAAGGAAGGTGGTATTGCATCCTCGTAGTCTTGGACAGCTGCTTGGAGCCTTTCTAAGGCCACCTCCTTCTCCATTAACTCTTGTTGTAGTTGTACCATCATTTGAGTGAACCCACTTTCTTGCCAACTATCCATTTAGATGACCACCTCACCAAGGCATACAAGCTTCACTCTATGCTTATCCCAATCGAAAAGTAGAGGTTTACAGAGTGAATATGGGGAATACATTGTAGCAAGTGTTTACATATTTTTTTAGGGTCTCATCATATATTTAGGTATCCCCATCTTATCTAATATTAACACTTCCTCTCCTTCAAATTTATAGTCATCAATCTCACACTTATTTGCAAGGATTTACTCCTTGAAGTTAAAAATGGAGCCATGCCATACCATCTGAGGAGAAGATAACTGATTTAAAAAAAAAAATCATGTTTATTTCTTCCCATAAGTTCCAGAGTACAAATCCCACCTCCAGTAACAAATCTCAATTAACCATGGAGTTTTTAAATAGAGAACCTCTCCAAGGTTCAATGGTCTCCCAAACACTATTGGGTGTTCCATCCAGATAGCCAAACATAATACTCACTTGAGTATAAAGTTCCTTTGTCACTACACAATTAATCAATATATTCTCCATGTCCTCTTCATGGTTCTGACATAAAGGGCACCATGATGGTCCAATGAAGTCACTCCTTTGAATATGATCCCACGTGAGGAATATTCTGCAACAAACGAGCCACAAAAAATTATAGATGTTTTCCCATAACTTAGCCCGAAAAACCTCCCTCCAAAAGGGTTCTTTAGGGATTTCCAAATGGTCACCAAGTAATTCATATGAAGCCTTTATTGTGAACATACCCGAAGATATATATCCCCAAAAGAGTCTATCATTATCCTTAGTAACTTGAATTCACCTCTCTTGTAATGAATGTTGTAGGACCATGAAGCTTTGAACCCCTCTGTTTTCAGACCAACTATCTTCCAATTCCATTCATTCCATTATAAGTGTGGATTTGTCTCCTTCTAAAATATTCAACCAACTCCATTCCGTGAGAAGAAATGAAATCCCTTATTTGGAACAACTATTCCTTATGATCCACTCATGGAAATTGTTGTCAGGAGTTTTCCCAAAACTTGTGGCTTTTACCATTTCATATTCCCCGTAATATATTCTTATGGATTACATGTTTATTATGTATGAAAAAATTCCAAATAGGATATCGTAATGGATAAATGTGTTTCCTCGCCTTTTGTTCACTGAAACATGCAGGACTATATTTACAATCCTATATCTTCTTCCACAACTCAGGCCTACCTTGTAACCACCCCCGCCAAATTTTTTTTCCCATTTCTTGATTGGCCTTCTCTAGGTCCCTCAAACCTATGCCACCTCCCCATTCCTAAATACAAACCTTCTCCGAAGATAACAATTCCCATTTTTTGACTTGTTGAGGATCTTCCTAAAGGAATTTATGAAACTTGGAAATAGTATCTTTGTACACTACTTTAGGAGAAGGTAACACAAACAATTGGTAGACATGAATGACCTGCAACATAAATTTCAACATAGTGCCCTGCCTCGTGGTTTCCAACAATCAGAAATTCAAGTTCTCTAGGTATTTGGATATTTTTCTGATTACCTCCTACCAACAATTAATCCTTAAAGGGTTTATTCCTAATGGTATGCCTACTATCTGGTTGGGAGAGATCCCAGCTAAAAACCAAGTGTTATCGATAAGTTATTTTGGATTGAAATCCTAATATTAAAGAAGTATATTTTATATTTATCGTCATTGATTAGAATTCTTTATGAACCTTGAAAATCTGAAAATATTGTATCTAGAGCATTTGTCTCCTGAATAGTTGTTTCCATAAATAATATTTTATCTTCAACAAACCACTGATGGGTGATTTCGAGATCCTACCCCATAAGTTGAATACCTTTTAAATGATCCATTTGGAATGTTGACTTAATATAATGTCCTAATCCTTCAAAATTAATGATAAATAAGAAGGGAGAAATAGGGTCTCCCTGAGAGAGACCTCTGGATGATTGACCCGTGTATTAGGGAGAACCATTTAGACAAATGGAGAAGAATGACATGTAAATCAAAGACCTTTTCCATATGGTCTATAGGGCCAAGAAACCATAAGTCTCTAATGTTTTCAACAAATCTCTCTAGTTTAATATATCATATGCGTTGAATATTTCTGGTTTCACCATTATTCAAGGATTTCTTCTTTTTTGGGGGGGAGTGGAAAATCTCATGGGAAGTCATGATCCTATCAAGTCTCTGCCTACCCTCCACGAAACATGTTTTTTATTGGCTAATTATATCCTTTAATAAAGGCTTAAACCTTCTCAAAATGAATGAAAAAATAAATTTATATATCACATTACAGAAAGTGGTATGCCTAAACCCGCTAGACTAGAGTTATCAGTTTTGGGTATTAGAGTTAGAAAATTCACATTGAGGTTGGACCATACTTGTTGAGATCGTCTCTATCCTTGAAAATGGCATGAATGTCTCTTCCAATAAATTCCAACATTCCTTGAAGAAATCAATGGTAAAAACATTTGGGCTCAGTGCTTTGTTATTGGGCATTTCCATGATTGCTTCTTCCACCTCCTCAAAAGAGATAACCCTCATAAGTGCCACATTTTTCTCCTGAGTGATCAAACATGGTATATGTTGTGTTGCCTAGTTGATGGTTTTAGATAAATCTTGATCCCCTTTGGAAAACAACTCTTAGTAGAAGGACAACAACTTGGCTTCCATATATTCATGGTCAACTAATGTTCTATCATCTCAATCAGTTAAAGAGAAGACTATATTATTATGCCTATGCTTGATGATGGATTTGTGAGAGAATTTAGTATTTTTTCCCTTTCTCTTAACCATTATATTTTAGATTTTTGTTTCCATGGAGTTTATTCCTATTTTTCATGGGTCTAAAGTTCCTGAATAAAAATACCTTCTTCTTCCACCAAAGTCCCATATCTACCTTCAGCTATTATCTTCCCTTGTCTTTCCTCCATGCATGATTCTAGTTTCCTTTCTTTCACATGAATGTTCCAAAACTCATTCTTGTTATATTATTTTGTCGTTCGTTTGATCTTCTTCGATCCGTATTGAATCACATGCATTAAATTATTTCCAGGGATCGATATCGCATTCCACCACTTCTCCATGTTGGTCAAGAGGTTCAAAATTTGGAACTAGAATATCTCAAAGTGAAATTTATTATTTATCGAGGCCATTTTGATATCTTTCTTTCTTGAAACTAAAGGGCCATAAATTGTTGTAAAGCTTACCATCTCACCTGCTTTGGCACATTAAAAAAAAAAAAACTATACAAGATGTTCGAAGTTTCCAACCATTCCTGAAAAATCACCAAAGGAAGGTGGTATTGCTTCCTCGTAGTCTTGGACAGCTACTTGGAGCCTTTCCAAGGCCACCTCCTTCTTCACTAACTCTTGTTGTAGTTGTACCATCATTTGAGTGAACCCACTTTCTTGCCAACTATCCATCTAGATGACCACCTCACCAAGGCATACAAGCTTCACTCTGTGCTTATCCCAATCAACAATGACTGTAATGAGAGAATCTTGACATTTTGTTATTTTTTCTATTTGGCTTCACTCTGTGTTAGTGTTTTTTATTTTTTTATTTATTCTTTTTCTAGTTTAGCTTCTTTCTTTTCATCTCTCCTTTTCAGCAGATGCCTTGGGTACCCCCACATTGCTATGTTTTCTTGATGTATGTTAACTAGTCATAAGTATTGCTCTATTGTCCATTATAACAATGTTAATACACTACCAATGACACTATCAAAATTTCAAATGACAGCCAGAACAGTGACCGGTCCAGTGTACAATCTAGAAAATCACATAGTATTGGTAATAACATTTCAGTGTCAGCCTTCAAGTGTAATTGGCAGCAAGATGGTTGAAAAGGTGTTGAATGCAAAAGAGCTGCCCTAAAAAAACAGGAAGATCAATTATCTGTGAGGTCTATCTCATCTACAACATAAGCTAAACGGCCAGTGATGCCAGTATTATCTCCAGATAGCAGAGGCTTTGGAAAGACACTCTCAAAAAAATCTTTGGATATGGCTTTAAGACACATGGTACTATGTTATGCTTGTGTGTTTCTAACTTGGAATTAGAGCTCAATTGAAGATTTGTGTCTAGGCTTTTGTTTCTATGACACATTTTAATATTTATTATTATTTGAAAATTTTGACATCCCATTGATGATAAATATTTGGATATGCCTTTAAGACACATGGTACGATCTTATTCTTTGGAATTTTAGCTTATTTGAAGATTTTTATCTAGGGTTCTATTTGTATGAAAAATCTATGATTTTAAAATTATTTACAAAATTTGACTCCCCATTGTTGATGGCAATGTGCATTGCTTGAGAGCCTTAGTTGTATGGAAAGATATTTTAGATCCTTATTTGTATGTATAAGATATTGTAGAGCCTTAGTTGTATGTATAAGACATTCGATTCATCTATAGGAAAGAAGTTTTAGCGATAAATTCACTTAGATATTCTTGATGGACCATTTATCTGCAAACTTATAGCACCCTTTTGATTTCCAAGCAAGCTATTTCCTTCTTGTGATGATGAACATATGCCTTCTGAGTCCCTCACAAAGAGCGATATCTTGTTTACTTGTAGGAGAGTTTTTAATTCAACTTTGAGGACAAATCTTCCCACTTTTGACATGATGTTTTATCAGCCCTATCTTCAGTTTGAAACCAGCATCCCAACCTTGCACGTGCAAGGGTTATGCTTCTTCTTGGATACTTGAAAGGAAAACACATGAGATCTATTAGCCTATCTTCAGTTTGAAACCAGCATCCCAACCTTGCACGTGCAAGGGTTATTAGCCCTATCTTCAGTTTGAAACTAGCATCCCAACATTGCATGTGTAAGGGTTATGCTTCTTCTTGGATACTTGAAAGTAAAACATATGAGATCTATTCACATTCAATTCTGCTATAAGAAAGAAGTTTTAGCGAGAAATTCACTTAGATATTCTTGATGGAAAAATCCTTTCTAGAATGGAGTCTCTAAATCCAAACATAAATGATTGAAAACTTTTTTGGCTTTAGAAATTGTATTAGACTTCCAATGGAGGAATTAAACTCTAGATGCATCAATATGGAGTGCACATATGGTATATTTCAATGAGGTCTATTACTTTCACGGACAATCAATAATCTTCAAATCCCTTTCCCACAAAAAGCTTGCATCTCCTTGCAATATAGATATAGTGGAATGAAGTTTGCCTTTTTCAAAGTGTAGATCAGACCAAGGCCCCTAATTGATATATGGACCTTGAATGTACATGAAGCTGCAAAAACCTTTCCAACAACCTCCTAGTAATTTAGAACAAATTTATTTTTCCAAGATATATCTCGAGTCCTTCAGTCGAGTTTATCTCTAATGCCAAAACTTCCTCAAGTGTGCTACCTTTTTTTTTAGAATCATTTTCAAAAGACCAGTTAAAGCATACTGCAATGATTCTCAGAATCATTTCTCTTGTATTTCCAAGAGATATCAAAGAGTCCTTAAGTGCAGTTTATCTATAATGCCAAAATCTCCTCAATTGTTTCACCATTTTTTTACAATATTTTTCAAAAGGTCATTTCTTAAAGCATACTACAATGCTTAGAATCATTTTCAAAAGGTAATTGGGTCATATTATTTTCTCTCAAATGGAATAAGCCTGCATGATCAACACAGTGCTATGCGACTCGATATAGACAACATGTCATATGAGGTTTCTCCATACAATTTTTTAACTGTATATAGACAAACAGATATGAAATGTGAAGGAATTGATTTGTTTTATTTGGAAATATGGCATGTTTCCTCCCCTTATTTTTTCAGGAATTGTTAGCTCTAGAGGAGTTGATTGGCTATGTTAGCATAGGACTTAGTGAGGAGACTATTTCCAAGTGTTTAGAGAAAAGCTTGTATTCCTCAAAAATAGAGTATGCTTCTAAGAGTATGGATATTGAAGTCAAATGCAGCATTTTCTAGGTATTTACAATATTTGTGGGGATATTATCAAATAATGAAGAAGGCTTGGAATTTAAAATGTGTTTGTAGCTTTATAGGTTTAGTTGGTAGTTTTAAAGTGTAAAATTTTCTCCCTCTTCAAATTCAAAAAAATATGGAAACCATTGCTTCTGAGAGTATGAAAATGATGGTATGAATTGCCAGTTATATGGCTAGAGTTATTGTCAGTTTAAGCTAAAGAAACCTCAAAACTTAGTTTTGCTTCAAATAACATGTTCTAACTTTAAGTGGCTTGAATATCCTTTACAAAATCATATATGGCATGGTTGTTTCTAAATGAAGTAAGTTATTTACAGTAAATTTAGTCCATATTCAGGTTTAATGCTTGATTTAGTTTGTCATATTTTACCATTTTTTCATAATAAAAAAATAGCTAGTTTTGGTTATCTTTTCCTGTCATTCACTATTTAGTTTTCCCATTCTGAAGTTGCTCTATTATGAGAAAAATTATAAATTATAAGTCTCTATACCATGGTGATAAAAAATTCATAGCCGGTCAGAGTAGATCTTCCAAGCCACTGTGAGGACTTGGGTGCCTAAGAGGCATGTTGTTACATTTGATCCATGAGCTTTGCCAACTCATAAAGACAAATGTTAATCTAGTAAAGGTTGGTGAACACAAGTGTAGAAAGATGCACTGAAGTTGTGAGCTTGTTCAGGCGGTTGGGGAGGGAAGAATTACTGAAAGGAGAAAAGCAGTTCAAGCTGAGGAAGGATATTTTTTTTCTGATCAGGTCATATGACATGCTGGATTTTTTCTCTCCAGAGTCGTAGAGAAAATACTGAAAGGAAAAAACTTGTTCGAGGAAGGATCTTGTTTTTTGATTAGGTCATATCAAACTCTTGAAATTTATGGCTCACTATAGTTATAGCACTCAGCACTGTATAAGTGAGATTTTAGATGTCGTTGTGTGTGTTGGTTTCAAGTCTAATATCAATAAATTCAGTTGTTTTCCTTAATGTTGATGAAGTATGCAGTGTAGTGTTTTCCCCAATAGCTATATTTCAAGTTAAAGAGTATTGCATATTTGGTGAGCACACTTTTTCCTGTACATTGCTGGCTGAACACATTTCATAAGGGACTGAGTTTAAAGTGCTTGCTTGGTTCAGTTAGACACAAAGACCAAGACACCCATTCCTGTGCATATTTATCAATCCACAAGTTACACATTTTCGAGTTTTGAGTTTCATTGAGACACTGTATGACTGTTGCTTCATATAAAGATATAACATTGATGGGATCTATCTCTTGCAACATTCATTACTGATAATACTTAGAGACTGAGCTTATTCTGAAGAATGCCTAGCTGAGCCATTTATACCAGGTGGCCACAACATTCCGGGGTTCCAACCTTATGGGTTTCTAGGGTAGTTCATCATTCCTGCAACCATCTCTCACCATGTAGTCTGGTTAACTGAAGAATCTTTTTCATTTCCTGTTGACAGAACCTTGACACTCCATTGTCATTAAGTCCCTGACTCATCACTTCAAATCCCCTTCTGACTCTGCACTCTACGATATCTTCTCGGGCATCCTGAAGATGCTTATAAAATATTACAATTAATTGTTGGCATGAGTTAATCTATTATAAGTCTTTGTACAAATTTTCATTCAAAACAAGTTAAAATTTTTCTTAATTTTTCTTGATAATCCTTTTGTTTGGCATGTCAGGGGTGTTATGGTTCCATACATAATGTTGGATCCAGGTGGAAACCTCACTACAGGTAAGCAGTTAATCATGGATAGCAAGGTGACCAATTCTTATCCCATAGTTTGGGAGACTATGAAGGTGCGGATGCTTCATATTTCTGCAGCTCTTTTAATGGCCATCTATCATGGAAGGCAATCCTTGTTAGAAAAAGTAGTTTATTATTTCAATCCAATGTATTCAACTTGCTTTTGTTTTCTCTATTGTGGTCTCCTTTTACATTCATTGATATTCCTTTTTCTTATTTACTATCGTGTTTTTGTTTGCAGTTGAATTGATGAGGTCTAGTATTGAAGTAGAAATTGGGCTACTTTATTTGGTCATCAGGATACTCTCCATGAGAGAAATTCAGTTATTTAAGACAAATAAATCCTATTTGATTCGTTTTCTTTCTATGTTGTTGTAATAGATCTTTACTACTGGATATTAGGGGACACATTATATTTTGGTTTTTACTCTTTGGTTAATATGGATAAAGGTTTTTAGTTTAGATTGTTGGACAACTATGATGACCATAACATTTTAGTGAATGTGGACATGATCGCAGAAAGAAAATCTAAGGGGTTGAGTTGTCCAACTTCCAGTATACAAATAATCTTATCTTAATTTTAATGATTAAGGATAAAGTTAATGCAGGGGTTCTTTTTATGGTTAGCAGGAAAATCTAATTGAGTGTTTTATTATTTCAATCCAAACAAAGGTTATTTGCCTCTTGATCTTCTTACCCTGCTCAATTTTTTGTTCACAGCAAGACATTGGAGAAATACATCATATTTCCTTTCAGTCTCAAGTTAAATGGACAATGGTTTTCAATTTTGATTACCAGGCCACTATGATAACCTCAATTTTTTCAATGAATGCAGACATGATTGCATAAAGAACATCTAAGGGGATGAGTTGTCTAATTTATAGTGTACAAAGTTTAAAAATTCCTCTCTCAAAAACTATGATAAAGGAAATTTGACTTGCAGGTAAATCTTTTTGCTGATTTATAAGGTGGTGCTGAAGCTAGGTGAGAAACCCTTGGGTGATCATGTAGGGCCAACATATAGGAGCAAATGTAACCTTGTGATGTATTTGTGGGTTGTCATGAATTTGATTTCGTCTTACTTCTCTTTTCTTGTAGTTTGATAACTTATATGGATGTAGATCCGCTCCCATAGATGGTCTTATGTGAGCCACAGATGTCATGATCGCTGGTAAGGTTGCTCTTATGTGTGGGTATGGAGATGTTGGAAAGCCATTCTGTGTCGTTTTGAAAATTTCGCTATTGTTGAGAAGAGTAAGCCATCACAGTACACATTCCTTGAGATGCTCTGATATCATTGGAAAAATGGCCAGAGTGAAGGCTTACAACTTCTGGACACAGAAGCCAACACCGTTTTCCATATACGTTATTTCCATTGGAATAGTGACGAAAATTCACATCAGAAGAGCGTGAGAAGGTACGACACATCGGACGCACAACAAACTACCTTACACAGGCGTCGAAATAACAGCAGAAAGTCACACACGTCGGAAGAGCAACGGAAAGCCCGAACAACTCGTTGTTTGAAGGCCCGCGATTATTTCTGCGTCGGTGGAGCGAACGGACTGCGCGGGATGTCGAAATAGTGGCGAAAAATTCACACACGTTGGAAGAGCAATGGAAAGGTCGACATATCGGACTTGTGATGAAGTGCGGAGGGTGTTAGATAGCGACGGAAAGTCACACACGTCGGGAATAGGAAAAAGCCACTGTTTGATAAACCGGGCGACAGTTATGGATCTTCGGTAGAGAAACAGATTTGCTGTCAGTGAAGCCAGAGCATTTAGATAACACGGCATCGCGACGCTTTCATAACATTGGTAGACCGATAGTTTCGCAAACGTCGGGAATAGCGATGTGTATCTTTGCGTCGAATATGACGATTTTGATAACGTGAAAGAACGACAGAGGCATGCCTGGAAACGTCGGAAAATGTGTCTCTCTTCGAGCACTTTGTTGAAGTGTCGAAATTGCGACGTAATGGCTAACCACGTTTTCCCCGCCTCAAAGTGTGAAATTACCAACCTATTTCTCGAGAATAGTGACAAATTGGCCATCGTAGATTGGGCCAAATGTGTTAGTGAACTCAGTGCATGAAAAGGGGAAGAAAAAAAATCATGGTCCAGTAGAAGAACAGAGCTGCAAATGGAAAGCAAATCCAATCATCTTAAAAGCAGCCATAACAGCAGGGGGAAATAGAGAACATATGAAGCAGGAGGAGGAATTGAAGCGGAAGGAAGAACATAAAAAAAATCAAGAAGAAAGGAAAAGGAAAGAAGAAGAAGAGAGATGAAAGAAAGAAAGAAGAAGAAGTAGCACTAAAGCAAGTCGAGGAAGAGGCACAAAGTCGACTATTGGAAGAAGAGAGAAATAAATTGCAAGATAAGGAACTTGCTCAAGAAATTGTAGGTCTAATAGTAATCCAAAATATGGAGGTGCAACTGGAGTAGAAAAACCAAGATGTTGATCTCATGTCGAGTACGCAGAAGATCATTGTTCAATCTCCCCCTCCTCTTGAACAGAGAAATCTCTGAGCGGAGAAGAGGAAAATGTTCCTCTTGGTGGGTGCTTCATCATGGATACGTAGAATCTACCTTATGATGAGCTTTAGAAGAATATTTTACAAGCGAGAAAGAAAAACTTTCTGAACGATCTCACATATCTTGCATGAATTAGAGAAATGGTTATTGTGACAGATACCAGGAGGAATCTAGAAGCCGTTGCTGCATCCAAATTTTCATTTGCAAGTGTTACAAAGTCAAACAAATATTATCTCATGGTTGAGAACACGCAAATGGAAAATAACTTACAGTCAAAAAAGAAGAAAGTGGAACAACTCCAAACATAGGTCCAAAAAGCATCTCTCGCATAGGTGTATCTAGAAGAACTTAAGGCAACCATACATGGTGAACTATCGAAATTGGGAGAGACAATGAGAAGCCTCTATGAGGAGTTTGTCACCTTGAAAAAGGCAGTTTTATGCTTGCAATGCATGCAGCAGAAGTGAAAGTATAATGCTAAAGCTCTCAAGGTTGTTCATAAAACTATCACTATCGTGCATGAGTGGGCAATGTAACACAAAGGGGCACCTCCTGACTTGGTGAAGAAAGCAAGGCAACCAACTGAGTTGGAGAAAGTAGGGGTTTGTGTGCTTATCCAGTGTAATAAACAACTCGACTCATTCATCGCCAACATTGAGGCCTCGTATGCATGATATTACAATAATGTGGTTTTCATGGTGAAGTCACATAAGATCCATTCAGTTGGCTCACTCACCAAAGCCAAAATGCAGGAACAAAGTTAGGCAGGAGGTTGAAGAATACTTGGACCAACTTTGGAAGATTGGCACCAAGGAAGATATGGAGGGGAAAGAGTATAATATGCATAAGAAAATTGGTGGCTTTGTCTAGAGCAACACCATGTTGCTTCTGCTGAAGTAGGAAACGTAGACTAGTTCTGAGGTAGTGTATGCGGATGCAATGGAGTCTAGAGTCTGCTTCCAACCTGATCCCATCGCACATTTTGGGGAAGTCATTGCATAGTACAAATCTTGGTACTATTATCTCACTAAGAAACTACAAGTTGAAGTGGTTGAGCTAGAGTTTCCACAAACTCAAGCTTGACTTGTTTTTTTTATTAGTCTGTTTAGTTGACTCTACCAAATTTTGCCTTATATGGGTATGAACATTTTGTAATTAATTATAAGTGAAATTCCAAGTGTCAATTGTGGAATGTGAAGATTCATTTTGTAATGAAGTCCAAAGTTCATGGTTATAAGAAGTCAAATAGTCATGAGGGACTTCCAAGAGTCATAAAGGGGAGATGATTTTCATCTCATTTGTTGTAAATATATCTTCTTAACTCATGTAAAGGGATTTTGACTTAGGATCAGAAGCTTGGGAGTTTTGTTGAGAGCCTTGGATTCTCCTTAGCATAGAGGGAGTATCTTTGTTTGGAGGAGAAGGTGGTGGTTTCATGTTCCACTATTGGGACTAATGGTTTGACAATTGTATATGTATGTTTTGGACTTTAACTTTAATAAAATCTCAGAGCCAACACATTTTCATGCATATGTTGTGAATATAGTAGGACTATTCTTATTATGTTTTCAATATATGTTATTTCATTTACGCTAGCGCTTATGAACAATTTCATTTGCATTAGTATGAATTTTGTTGAATGCTTATTGTTGTATATTTCAATCATGATTATCTTGTGAGATGTTTTGCAGTCTAACTTATGATTCCTTCTATATTTGTGTGTTCCTTTCAAGTTGTGTGCTATTACAAGCTTCTAAGGGGATCACTCATTTTTTCATTGTTGTCTTAGAACCTATCATGCATTGCACTTGGTTCTTCACATACACTAATTTCACCAAAGTCATGAATACATCATTCTATGTGTTATCACGGTGAAGGCATTCCACTAAAACTCATTATTTCGGAAACTGTGCCATATTCTGGATGGGGCTCCTACTCCAAATGATGTGAAGTCTAATTGAGGCTTCATATCAGGGAGACCCCTTGAATGTGTAATGTCCCCTAATAATTATAAAATAATAAATAATATATAAATAATATAATATAATTAAATAAATAATAAGACAAGAGAACAATAAAAATAATAAATAAAATAGTAAACAATAACTGGAGTTCTAAATAAAATAGTAAATAATAAACTGGAGTCCTAAACAGTAAACAAATAAGTAAAGTTAAGAGTTACTTAAGAAAGAGTTAATTAACAAAAGTAAAAAGGAATAAGTTAACAAAGAGTTAAACTAAGAAACTATAAAAATAAAGGAATAAATTAACAAAGAGTTAAACTAAGAAACTATAAAAATTAGTAAAGTTAACAAAAAGTAAATAAAACTAAGAGAAACACTAAATTAAGTAAAGTTAACAAAAAATTAAGTTAAACTAAGAGAACACTAAATTAAGTAAAACTTAAGTTGCATGTTCACACAATGAATGTGTGCATGTGTTTCTCATTCCACATTGCCTGGTCTTGTCACGCAGGTATTTAAGACTACCATTAACCAAGCTAGTAGTTTTTAGTGCAATTTTTTGAAGGTTTTTATGGTGATTTTTCCGGTCTAGTTTCTCTAAAACTGCGTAAAATTCATTGAAACGAAAATTTGATGGGTAACTTCTCGCACAATCGAAATTCCATACTTTTTAGGTTGCCGAATCCATATATACAATCAAAAAACTAGTTTAAATAACACAAATCAAAAATTTACCTCAAAAATTTTCACTAGATTTCTCATATGGAAAGGCAGAGGATTCAATCACATAAATAACGAAAGATTTCACACATGAACAATGAGTTGCGGCTCTTCAATTAATCTAAAACTCTGAATCATAAAACTCTCTTAATCTCTCTTAATACAATGAACCCATGAAGGGTATTTAATCTAATTAACATGCACACACTGTCACTCATAACTGAACTTAATCAACTCGCTTAACTCACTCACCAAATCTAACTGTAACTCAACTCAACTCATTCACCTAACTGATTGTCTAACTTCTGCATGAGGAAGTAATTATATATTTTAACACTCCCCCTTAATTACGACCTCTAAACTAAAACATAACTCATGACAACTCAAACATGCCTGCTGGTCTATGTCTCAGCTAGGCTTACAACGCCCAAGTTTCTTTTATGAAACTCAAACAAATCTACTGCTAATGGCTTCGTAAAGATATCAGCCAATTGATCACTCGTTCTACAAGGCTTCAAGTGAACTTCTCCATTGTTCACTAGTTCTTGAATAAAATGATATCTAGTATCAATATGCTTGCTCTTTTGATGAAACACACTATTCTTGGATAGTGCAATCGCTGATGTGTTGTCACAGTATATCGCTGTTGATCCTTGCTGTTTCTGTTTGAGTCCATCCAATACTCTTCTTAACCATACTGCTTGACATGCTGCTGAAGTTGCTGCTACATATTCTGCTTCTGCTGATGATAGTGTAACAATAGGCTGTTTCTTAGATGCCCATGCTATCACTCCTGAACCGAGATGGAAAACATAACCGGATGTGCTCTTCCGATCATCCAAACTTCCTGCAAAATCACTATCTGTATATCCAATCAATTCTTTCTTTTCTGTACTTTCATACATTATGCCATAATCTCTGGTTCCTGCTATGTATCTCAGAATTCTTTTTCCAACACTCCAATGTGTGTCTTTTGGAGTTTCCATGAATCTGGAAATCAGACTCACTCCCTGCATAATATCTGGTCTTGTAGCTGTGAGATACATGAGGCTTCCAACCAATATTTTGAATAGAGTTGGATTGACATCTGCCCCTTCATCATCCTTACTTAACTTTGTACCTGTTGCAACTGGTGTAGGTACAGGTTTGGAATTATCCATCCTAAATCTTTTCAGCAAATCTGTTGCATACTTATTTTGACAAATAAAAATGCCTTTTTCAGATTGCTCAACTTCAATGCCAAGAAAATATTTCATGAGACCTAGATCTGTCATCTCAAATTATTTCATCATGGCTGCTTTAAATTCATCTATTTCAAGATCACCTGTAAAAATCATATCATCAACATATAAGCAAACTATCAAAATCTATCCATGCTCATTTACCTTTGTGTATAAGGTAGGCTCAATGTTGCTTCTGCAAAATCCATTCTTGATCATATAACTGTCGATTCTGCTATACCATGCTCTAGGTTCTTGCTTCAGTCCATAGAGCGCTTTCTTCAATCTGTAAACTTTATCTTCTTGTCCTTCAACTTCATAACCTGGACGTTGCTGCACATAAATTTATTCTTCTAAAATTCCATTCAAGAAGGCTGATTTGACATCCATTTGATATACTTTCCACTTGTTCTGAGCTGTTGTCGCTAGAACTGCTCTTACAGTATCCAATCTGGCGACCGGAGAAAAAGTTTCTCCAAAGTCTATTCCTGGTTGCTGCGAGAATCCTTTTGCTACAAGTCTTGCTTTAAATCTGTCAATCTCACCTTTCTCATTCACTTTGGTCTTGTATACCCACTTCACACCAATGAGATTTTTATCGTTTGGCAAATCAACCAAATCCCATGTATCATTCTTTTCAATTGAATTCATCTCTTCATCCATGGCTTGCACCCAATTGTCATCTCTGATTGCTTCTTCAAACGAAGAAGGTTGGAATGCCAACAATGAAAAATTTGAACTAACATCCAAATCATCATAAATATCCTTCAAACTTCTCATCTTTTTCTTACCTAATTCGCTGCTTGGAGAATTCTGATCTGTGGATCTGCTTGAAGATCCATGCTGCTCTGAAAATATTGGAGTCCTTGCTGGTGTGACTCTGTTTGGTGTCTGCTCGTTTGGTTCGTGCTGCTCCTCTTCTTCTACATCATCATCCTCCATCAATGGTGTTTGAGCATCAGTTAGTGTGTCTACAGTTCCATTCTATGACTCTTGTTCTTTGAACACAACATCTCTGCTAATGATTGTCTTCTTTGTGACAGGGTTATACAGTTTGTAAGCTTTTGATTGCTCACTATAACCAGTAAATATACATTTTTCACTTTGATCATCTAATTTGCCTCGTATTTGCTTAGGCACATGTGCATAGGCTACACATCCAAAAACTCTGAAATGAGATACACTGCAAGACATACCTGACCATGCTTCTTCTGGAACTCTGTTCATCATGCTCTTTGTAGGAGATCTGTTTATCACATAAACAGCAAATGCAACTGCTTCTGCCCAATACTCGTTAGATAGGTGTCTTGCTTTCAACATGCTTCTTGTCATGTTCATGATTGTTCAGTTCTTCCTCTCTGCTACACCATTCTGCTGTGGTGTGTATCTGGTCGTAAACTGTCTTCTGATTCCATGTTGTTTGCAGTACTCATGGAATGCCTTCGAATCATATTCGCCACCACGATCAGATCTTAATACCTTGATCTGTCGATCACTTTGGGTCTCTACCAAAGCTTTGAACTCTTTGAACTTTGCAAAAGTTTCAGAATTTTGCTTCAACAAGTAGACCCAAGTCTTCCTACTATAATCATCAATAAAGGTGAGGAAGTAACAACTTCCACCAATCGACTGTGTCCTCATAGGTCCACACAAGTCGGTATGCACCAATTCAAGTGGTTTCTTTGCTCTATAAGAAACTCCTTTCGGAAAAATTTCACGGTGTTGCTTTCCCAAGATGCAACACTCACAAGTGCTAGCAGTTTCTTTGATGGGAGGTAAACCTCTAACCATATTTTTCTGCTGCAACAATCTTAACCCGAAAAAATGCAAGTGTCCAAACCGAAAGTGCCATAACCAGTATGCATCAGAACATGCAGTTGTAAAAGAACTAACCTGATCATTGTAGTTCATAATGAGAGGAAAGAGTCTGTTCCTCGTCATCTGCACCTTTGCAATCAGCTGCTTGCTTGGGGATTTGTCGTAAATAACACACCGTTGTCCCTGAAAGGTAACTTTGTATCCTTTCTGCATCAATTGACCAACACTAATCAGATTGTGTTTGAGTCCAGGGACATAGTATACCTCTGATATGGTCTTTGGCTCCCCTTGCTTTGTCACAATGTTGACCACTCCTTTTCCATCTACAGCCACAGTCTTGTCAGTTCCCAACTTAACCTCTGTCTGCACTGTGACATCCAAATTAGCAACCAAATCCTTGTTGCCTGTCATGTGGTTACTGCAACCACTGTCTAATAGCCAGACCTTATCAGACGGTGCATGCATGGTGTTGCATGCGAGAAACATAGAGTCAGTATTTTCTGTACTAACATTAGCTCTCTGATTGCCTTGATCTGCAATCTTCTTCCTACAATCACGAGCATAATGACCAAATCTATTGCAGTAATAACACTTTACCTTAGATTTGTCAGACCTTTGATTGTGATGAAAGCTTCTGCTGCTGCTTCTTCCATGTTGATGCTCATGATCGTCTCGGCCATCTCTATGACCACCATAGTTGCTGCCTCGTCCTCTGCCTCTCGATCGACCTTTGCCTCGACCTCTTGAAATATGGACTTGACTTTGGAAGGCTGTTTCCAAAGTGGAATCCTTATTTCTGTCTATCCTTGCTTCATGCGATAGAAGGGATCCCATCAACTCATCAATTGTGAGTTTTTCCAAGTCCTTTGCTTCTTCTATGGCTGCTACCACAACATCAAATTTGGTAGACAGGGATCGAAGAACCTTCTCGATCACTATTCGATCTTTAATATCTTCGCCATAGATTTTTAACTGATTGACGACAGACATGACCCTATTCATGAAGGAATCAATGTCCTCTGTCTCCTTCATCTGCAGAACTTCGAAATCTCTCCTAATATTCTGCAATTTAACAATATTAACTTTTGCCATACCTTGATAGCTTGTCGCCAAGGTGTCCCATGCCTCTTTTGTTGACGAGGTTATCATGATCTTCTGGAACACGGCTCGATCTACTCCCTGCTGGATCAAAAGCAACGCTTGCGCATTCTTTTGCTTATCTTTCTTCCACTGTTCCCTCTCTGCATTACTGAGGGTTCGTTCTTCTGCATCATCTTTAGGTTCTGCAAAACCATACTTGACATGATCCCATACATCATGCGCTTTGAGCATAGTCTCCATCTTAATGGCCCACACATCATAATCCTTCCCTGTGAAAGAAGGAATTTGTCGCTGAAAGTTGCTTGTAGCCATCTTTCTTCAAACACAAGTTCACTGCTGAAACCCTAAAAAAAATTTGATATGCTTTGTAAAGCTCCAAAATTTTTTTTTATAATAAAACCCTAGGTTTTATTATTATATTTTTTTTTATTATTTATATAAAAATTTCTTTATACAAAAAAATCTTTATGTAAAAAATCCTTTCTTAAAAAAAAAACCTTATTATATAAACTATCCACCTTTCTTAAAGCCTTTTTATAATCTCTTATGGAACGTCCCTTTTTAAAAACCTACTTTTAAAAATCCTTCACGTGCTTTTATGAGAAGCACCTTGTTAACTCTTAATGAAAAACCCTTTTCACATGCGTTTTAAAAAAAAATCGTAAGTATTCAAAACACCTTACGTTGACTTTAAAGTGAATAATGCGACCAACGCTCAAAAGAAGTGCGTGCTAACGCACTGCCCGACACCGTGTGATGCGTTAGTGCCTTAACGCACTGAAAAATATAGTATGCCCGCGTGCTTCAAAATCGCCGCAACTTTTATCATTTTTAACGCGGTTCTCTACTGTAAGAAGCCTCGGTATAACGCTCTGTTTTTTATTAACAACAGCGTTATAGCGTAAAACCGCAGAAAAAAAAATTTCCTTCTCGCACACGGATGATTGCTAATCCGTTTTTCTTCCGTTCTCTGTGACCTAGCTCCGATACCAATTTGTTGGAAAGGCAGAGGATTCAATCACATAAATAATGCAAATATTTCACACATGAACAATGCGCTGTTGCTCTTCTATTAATCTGAAACTCTCTTACTCTCTTTCTCTCTTACACTCTTAAAACAATGAACCCATGAAGGGTATTTAATCTAATTGACATGCACACACTGTCACTCATAACTGGACCTAATCAACTCGCTTAACTCACTCTTTAACTCACTTACTAAATCTAACTGTAATTCAACTCAACTCATTCAGTTAACTGATTGTCTAACTTCTGCATGAGGAAGTAATTATATATTTTAACAATAGAGAATTACAGGCTCGAGGGTGATTAGTCGATCCAGGCTGATAGAGAAATCTATGGTGATCTCGGTACAAAAACTTTAATTATGTTTTGTTGTGGACCAAACGTGCCACCCCCAGTCATCTCCAAGAAACAAAAACAAGCTGAAGTGAGTTTCCATGGTTTAATTAGGCATTTTGTTTTTTTGATGGTTTTATTGATATTTTCTTAAATGGATGTATTGAGAATTCGATATTATATTGATATTTTTCTGCCATATGTTTTTAGAGATTCAAGTTTTTGAACTCAGAAAACTTGTTTAGTTATTGTTTGTTGTATGGTTATCAACCCTATTTATCTATCTATCTATTTCTATTTATCTATCTGTTGGGGTTTTTTATAGTATTATTTTATGGTCCCTGGTTCAAATCTGGCATGGTTTTGTCTGTCAAGCAACTCCAAGATGAGATTTCATTTTAGATTACTATAATTATTGTTATGTGAATTTCTTTTTTAGTTATTTTCTTGGTTAAAAATAAATTCGTGACCATCAAAATGATTGCAGAGGTCTTAGAGAGGGAGAATTGTTTCGATCTGGTATTTTTGTGTTATTTTTTTCCCATTTATCTCAGGTTCTAAATTATCTTCAGGGATGACACAACTATCATGCTCTTAACAGTTCTTGAAATTATCCTAAGGGTAGTTGCACAAAACTTGTTTCACTAACTTAGAAACTTATAGCATTAGTCCACATACTTCATTTTCCAGGCCACTGTTGGAATATTTTTCAGTCTACATCATGCAACTTGTTATGTCATTTGTGCGTGTCAATTTGGTTTAAAAAAATAGCAACAATAATATATATATGCCTTTAATCATATATGGCAGTTGAAAATAGATACATATGTAGGATAAAAAGGTAACCAAATGCACCTTCTTTGACATCCCTTTACGGTGTTTTTTGGTGTTTTTCCACTGAAATCTAGTAAAATTCGGTTTTACATTTGATTGAATGGTGAAATCCAATTTTCCAATGGTTGTGTAAACTTTAGTAGCAACAAAATTATCTTCAACGTATCTTCAAAGAGAAAATTACTCTAAAATAGTGCAAAAACATTAATTTTTTTTTTCACATTCAAGCTGTAAATTTGAAAAAGCAAACTAAGAGGGAATTGTGGTAACAATATTTTTACAGCTCTAGTACATTTACTTTAACCCAGAGAATTCCATTTAATTTAACCCAAAACAATATGGAGTAATAATTTAGCATTGTAGCCCCAGCCTATTTACTTTAATAGGAAAACATGAAAGTGTAATAATTTAGCACTGTAGCCCTAGCCAATTTATTAACCAAAAAAACATGTACTTTAACCAGAAAAAACATTGAAGTTGTAATAATTTATCGATGTAATTAATAAGTTTCTAATTTTCTATTTTATTAGGAAAATTTAATATTTTTTTTTGCATAAAAACAAGGTTTACAAATCCAGAAATGACTGCATGTGTAATGCCTATTCATAAAAACGTTAAGAATATTTACCATCATAAACAAAATTTCTTTTGCAACCTAATATATATAAATCTATTAACATGATTCCTATTTACCATAACTCTCCTATGCATAAAATTGTAATATTTAGCTACAAGATCAAACATTGCAAATACTACAATTAAACATTGGAACCTTTGGTTCCCTAGGTTTGTAACCTGCATGCGCATGGAGTATTAACACTCCCAACGTAATCCTATTTATTATTCCATAGAAATCTACTTAATTCATGCATTATAGAAGTACCATGTAGAAGGGACATAATTCGGTTCTTATCTATTACCTGTGCAAATAATTAGTTGTCAGGTTATAACACTTTGAGTGATAGTTTGGATGTCATGCCAACTGGAAATGTCTATTCAACTTCGACCGAGCTGACCCAGGTAAGGCCTCAAGGTAATGCCGAGTTTAATGGAGGAATATATATATATATATATATGTAAATTCTTATACAGTCTTGGAAATTTATTTTTGCACCTCAGGGTTTATCATTCCATAGTTGCGTTCTCTTGAGAGGTAATTTTTCGTTTAGTACCCGTGCCTGCACATTGTTTTTATCTTATTTCTCTTCTGGGTAATCCTTGAAACAATATTTACTTATTGTTTCACTATCTCTGATTATGGAAGGCAACGTTTTCTCCAAACCCTACCTCTTATAGCACTGGTAGCATTGGTCTTAGCTAGTCTTTGATGTGCCTTCTGTGTATTGTTCAGGTACACGACTCCTCTGTTTGTCTCTGTCGAGACATTCTTAGACCTTTTGGAAATTGATATGTTTATGTTATGAGGGCTCTGTAATTTGAGTTCGTGTTGAAGTTGTATAGAATTTGGTGTTAGTTCTAGCCCGCCGAGGCTTTCTAAAATAAAATCTTGTGTTATGAATTTTCTTATTTTCTTGGAAAAGGAGGGGTTCAATCCCCATTATAGTCCTCATAGGACAGTGCATCGTTTTTTTATCACTTGTAGCAAGTATTTAATTTTGTTTCATCCCTCTGTAATTTTTCAGTATTAATTCGACCATATAGATTATGTCTACATTTTTTTGTAAATTATTAGTCTTTGTATGTGCCACAACCTAGCAATTTTCGTCGTGCATGTGGAACCTATATTGTTTGTCTTACAATGTAACTAAAATATAATTCTAAAATCACCCCATTGAAGGTAATGTATGGTTTTCATTTATACCTCCGGAATTATAGCATGGTTCACATGGATTGGGGTTTTTCTGTATAATTTATTTTAATTCTTATGTTCTTATATGCAACGTAATGTTAAAATATTTTCTAGAGATTATGTTATAGTTGTCATAATTTTATTTTCTTTCCAGGATATTCTTTCAGGAAAGTTGTTCTATTTTTACTATGTATTATTCTCCACATAGTACTATTCTTTTACTGTAGTGATAATATATGACACTGTGAATTTAACCTATTCTGTTAAATTCTCATCTTGTACTGTAAATAACACTTCTACAGTTTGACTTTTAAATTCACTAATTTTCTCTTTTCTATATTTTTAATAAGTTCCTCCCCCAAATGTTTGGACCATCTGTAAATAAAAGAGGGTTTTCTCCCCAACCCTCGGTCCGTGTACATTTATCCCTCCTCGGGGTAGACTATCATGTATGGAGTTTTATTTCAGATGGACTAACTGTTCTGTTGGTCATTTCCTTATGATTACAAAATTTTCAAACTAATTCTTTAAATCAATCAATTTCAATCATATAAACCTTCCTCTAGAAATAGGGGTACAGTTTTCTGAATTGGAGAAATTCAATCTAAAGCTAGAGAAGTTTACAGTCATCAAGAATTAAATATTCCACTCTAAACTTGTACGATGCTATTAATCAATTCATAACAGAATTATCATACTCTATCCTTACAACATACAAAGTTTCTTTCCAAAATTAAATTACTTGTAAAAACAAAGGAACTCTTAATTCTATTCCTTTAAGGTTTATGGTACCTATTTCAGATGAACAGGGTTGATGGTATCCTCCCAACCATGAGAGAGGCTATTACGTCCTCTGCTCCCCCTGTGCTCCTCGCCAGAGTAAGATATTTTAGAAATTTTCTCTGGAGAGATACCTCAAGACCATAATCCAGTCTCTCCTCTAATTATTAGGTTTTTATCAGAGTTCCATTGGCTCCAACTAGGTCTGGACACTCTCACTTTCCAGCGTTCTTGCTGTCTTTTTCCTATTGCACATAACCCCTTTTCCTCATTATGGTTTCTATTTTATTCCCAAAGGAAAGGTAACTGTCAAATAACTACTTTTAATATAACCACTCTGGTATCTTGGACACTTCACCATCATTTTATGGAAACCACTCCATAATTAATCTTTATATATATAAAAAAGAATTAAACTTTTGTTCATAATTTTCTTAACATACTTATTAAGCGAGTTTGACTTCAACGAGTCAAATGTATCAATTAAAATAACATAACAAATAAGATCCAGGGGTTACATATCCCCCCACTCGAGGTAAACACTGTCCTCAGTGTTTTAATCCATTCCAGTGAATATTTCTCGATAGACCTCTCGTATGAATCTTTCATCTTCCCAAGTAGCCTCCTTCGGGCCAAAGTGCTTCCACTGCACTTTAACTTGGCTGATGGCTCACCTTCGGAGTGTTATTTCTCTCTTCTCGAGAATGCACCGAGGTTCTATCAGAAACTCGTTGTTCGATTCGACCTGTAACCAACAAAGATTTGAATTAGTCAAGTACTACTTATCTTCTTAGGACTCTTAACATCCAATTCAATCCTACCTAAATTTTATGCCAATGTAATATGTTCTTTGGGTCATGCACATATATTTTCAATATGGATACATGAAACACATTGTGCACCCTATGTGTCCCGGTAAAGCTAGCTGATAGGCCAGTGGTCCCACTCTTTCCAAGATTTGGAAAGGTCCACAGAATCGAGCGACCAACTTGGCGCAAGTAGTCCACCTTAAGGTGCTCTTCTTGGGTATAATTCTCACATAAAACATGATCACCCACTTCAAATTCCTGGTAGGCCCTCTTTCTATCCGCATACACTTTCTGTCGATCCTGGGAAAATTTTAATTTTTCCGGATCTTCCTTACTTCTTGTTCCATCTCAGCCAACATTTCAGGCCTAAGCATTAGCTTGATCTCTGGACTACTGATCTAGTTAATGGGTGTTCGACATTACCTACCATATGATGCCTCAAAGGGACTTATCCTAAGGGATTCTTGGTATCCATTATTGTAAGAAAATTCTATGAGGTGTAAATAATCTTCCCACTTTGTAGGTTGCTACATTACATACATCTGCAACATGTCCTCCAAAATTTGATTCGCCCATTACGTCTGCCCATCTGTCTGTGGTTGGTACGCAGTATCGAATTGAATTTGTTTTTCTAGACCGGTGAACAAGGCCTTTCAAAAAGCAGAGGTTAACTTTACATATCTATTTGAGATAACTGTTTTCGGTATGCCACGCAATCTAAACACTTCCTCATAAATATATCAACAATATATAAAATTTTATAATTTGACTGTACTAGAATAAACTGAGCTTCCTTCCTTAATCAATAAATTACCATCTTTATTGAGTCATTGTGTCATTTTTTTTTTGGTAGGATTATAATAAAATATAACGATATAACTTCCCACTTCCATTTTGGCACGAGAATAGTTTGCAACAACCCTGTTGGGTGTTGATGTTCCACCTTGACTTGTTGAAATTCCAACATTTAGTCAAATATTCAACAATATTTTTATGCATTCCCGACCAAAAGTAGTCTTTCCTGATTGTTGTTAACATTTCCTGGTAACTAGGATGTCCAGAATAAGAACTTCGATGATATTCATCTAATATCAATTCCTTTAAACTCATTCGATTAGGAATGTATATTTTCCTTCGAAATGTCAATAGTTGTTCATTGTTGATCTTGTACTTTGTTTTCTTTTCATTCTTTTCTGATTGTTGCTTTTGCTGCCATAGAAACTGATATTCAGGATCCTGTTCCGCAACCTCCTTCACTTTTTCTTGAAACCAAAATTACACCTGGTTAAAATATAGTTCATACAAATAGTGTAATTTTCTACTTAAAGCATCAGTGACACGATTTTTCTTTTCCCTTAACGTTTTGAATTTCAAAATCAAATTCACGTAAGAATGCATTCTACTTGGCTTGATGAGCATTCAAATCAGTTTTTTTAAAATAATAGGTCAAACTACTATGATCTATTTTTAATATCAATATTTTTGCCAATAGGTAGTGCCTCCATACCTTCAATGCATGCACTACTACAATCAGCTCTAGATCAAATGCGTAATATCGTTGTTCATGATATTCCAGCTTCCTAGACTCGTAACCCATAACTTTTAAGTCTTGTGTCAATACAACTCCCACTCCTTTGCAAGCATCGGTGCAAATTTCAAATTCCTTGTTTGGATCAATGACCTTTAATACAGGGGTTGTAGTCAATAATTGTTTTAACTGCTCGAAGTTGGTTTCACATTCGCTGGTCCATTTAAACACTCATCATTTATGCTATAATGAGGTTATAGGAAAAACAATCTTAGAGAAACCCTCAATAAAACGCTAATAATAGCCCGCCAACCCTATGAAAGAACCTATGTTTGCTATGTTCTTAGGTACTCATTAGGGGAATTTTGAGGCAAAAAATCAGCCTCCTAAGAAAAATGTACAACCAAAATCAACTTGATAAGAACCAATAGGATTGAAGATGATGATTTCAACCATGGGGGGTGATTCACCATTTTCGGAGTAAAAAAGTAAAAATATTAAAAAATAATAATATAATAAAACTACTTTTTCAACTCGTATTTTAAACATATTTTCCTAAGGTTTTACTAAAACTTTGAGCATGAGTACTCGTTGAATGCAAAATTTAATTCCTCATCCAAGGAGTACCCATGTTGCATACTTTTGAATGAATTTACTACACGAAAAATTAGAAATAAATAAAAAACGTGATTTCAATCACATTTTTTTCATGTATTTCTCATTTTTCGTGTAGCAGGGTCCATCGAAATTATGAAACATGGGTACTCCTTGGATGAGTAATCAAATTCTGAATCCAACGAGTGTTTCCACTTGAAATTTTTGTAAACCCATTGGGAGATAAGTTGAAAATACGAGTTGAAAAAATGGTTTTTCCTTTTTTCCCTCTAAAATTTGATGATGTAATCTAATCTTATTTTAATATTTCCACTATTATTTTATAATTTTTTTAGGAGGCCCATTTTAGACCTCAAAATTTCCCTAATGGTGCATTCCATGATAGTTATTATATTTTTAGGGTCTACCGCTATACCCTCACCATAGATAACATGGCCTCAATATTGAATCTGCTCTTTATAAAAATCACACTTATTGAATTTGGCATAAAGTTTATATTATCTCAAGGTTCTTAATACCATTTTTAAATGTTCTTTATTCTCCTCCACAGTTTTCGAGTAGATAATTATGTCTTCAATAAATATTAAAACAAACTTATCCAAAAATCGATGAAAGATGCCGTGAATTAAACTCATGAATGTTGTTGGTGCATTGGTTAAATGAAATGGTAAAATCACAAATTCATAGTTTCCATATCAGGTACGGAAAGTTGTATTATATATGTCTTCATCCTTTATCCTTATTTGATGGTACCCAGATCTTAGATCTATTTTTGAAAAGAGAGTTGCGCCTTTTACCTAATTGAATGGATCATCTGTCAGTTGTAATAGGTATTTGTTCTTAACAATTAGTTTGTTAATTTGTTTATAATCAATACACATTCGCATAGTACCATCTTTCTTATTCATGAATAGTATTCATGCCCCCCAAGGAGACACACTAGGACAGATATAACCCTTATCTAGAAACTCCTATAATTGCATTTTTAGCTTAGTCAATTTAGGTATTCTCATTCGATATGGTGCACGTGATATCGGTGTTTCCCCTGCCATTAATTCGATGGTGAAATCGATGTCCCATTTTGGAGGTAATCTTGGTATATTCACTAGAAATAGATCCATAATGTCTTGTACCACTGGTATATTCTCCATCATAGGGTTCTTATCTTTATAATTGGTGAATCCCACCTGAATGGCATAAATATGACAACATTTTCTGATGCATTTTCCCGACTAAGATGTAGTAATAGGATGCAGCTGAAGTGGTTTCTTAATCCATTACAATTATTGGTGTGTTCCATATTCTGCCTTGTAATAAATGATTTTCTCTTTGCATTCTACTAGTGACCAGTGAACTTCCAGCCAATCCATTCCCAGTAAAATGCCATAAGAGCCTAAAGGTAGGATGTTCGAATCAAAATTTATGTGCTGGTCTCAAACATCTAGGGGATGGATGGAAACTTTAGCATTAAATCTCATCTTGGCCCATGTGGCCAATTTTATCAGCCACGATTTTTTAAATTTTTGGATCTACAAATCACACCTTTCTACTATCAGGGGATTTGCATAGCTTAAACTGGCACTAGGATCAACCAAAATTGAAACATTTTGGGAATACACCTTACCTTCTAGCTCAATCATGGTTGGTTGATAATCTTCTTGCTGATCCTCAAGTGCTGCATTAATTCTTGGTATATTTTATGCCACGTCCCCTATTGTAGATGCCTCTTGCAAGTTAGTTGCAATCTCATTCTTCCCAAGGAGAGGGTAGTTCTTATAGTAATGTGCTTCACTGCATCCCCAACACTGCAATGGCGGTTTCTGGATTTGTCCATGATCGGGTCTACTAAAAGCTTCTATGGGTCACTCTTTGGCCGGCCACCTGGTATTTTGTTGGTTTCCTCCCTGCTCTTTATTTGCAGTATTTTCAGCATCATTTTTATAGTTTCCAAGTCTACTACTCCTGAAATTGGAATTATTTTTTTGTACCTTCTTTGGCGGCCAATTCCTACGAGCTTCTCCTTTCGCCTTGGACTGTTGATAACACATACATGCCTTTCTTATCACCTCGTCAATGGTCTTTGGATTTACAAACTCGATTCTTTCCTTCTTGTGGGCAGGTAAAATAGTCAAGAATTGTTGTACTTTTTCTTTTTCATCTCTTAGGTACAACACATATCTTAATAGGGAGGTAAATTTTGTGATGAGTTCATCCATTTTCAGTTGTCTCAATCTCAAATCGTGAAATTATCGAGACATTTCATTGTAAAATAGCTCAATTAATTATTTGTCTTTAAAATACTGTTGGAATTCATCCCAAGTCACATCCTAGTCTTCGATTCCTTGCACGTTTTTTACTTCCTCCCACCATAATGTGGCTTTTTCCCGCAATTGATAAATGGCCAAGCAAGCTTTCAATTTACTATTATATTCATAGACTTGAAAATATTTATTCATGTTAATTATCCATGCCTCTACTACCTCTTTTGCCTCTCCATCGAAGGTAGGAGGTTTAATTTTTTGGAATTCACCTTGCAGCTCCACTTTCTATTTTTTCATCTCCTTCTGATTTGAGACATTTCATGACTCAAATTCATTATAAGTTCAACTCTTATTGCTCCACTGGGTATGGCTACTCTCTCGATTATCATTAGTTTTTGTTGATGTTCACCCTCTTCTCGAGTGCTTCTTTTGGGGTTAGGCTGAGTTGTCACTTGATTTTGTCTATCTGAGAGGATTTTAAGAATAATTTCTCATTCCTGCATCAACCTCTCATTATCACTTCTCACCCAAATCATATCTTCTTGTAATTATTGCACAGTATCCAGTAGTCTACTGGTCTGCCGTTGTTTTTCTTCGAGTAGTTTGCTAGTTTGTTGATGTTGGTTGACTCTCAGCTGCACTCACATTTCTGGAGTTATTTTTGGGTTAGATTGGGGGTGTGCTTCCTTTGTAGTCTTGGGAGCCTGATGTATCGATCCTCTCCTCATTGTACTCTATCAATTTCTTCTTCTTATTTTTATGCACAATTTACACATCAATTTGTTATTTAGGTGACATAACTGAGTCCCAACATGTGAACACTGCCATGATACCACCTGTAACGTCTATCCATAAAAATGTTAGCAATATTTACCATCATAATTTTTTTTTATTTTGCAACGTAATATATATGACTCTATTAACATGATTCCTATTTACTAACTCTGCTATGCATAAAATTGTAATATTTAGCTACAATGTCAAACATTGCAAGTATTAAAATTAAACATTAAAACCTTTGGTTACCTAGGTTTGCAACCCACATATACACAGAGTACTAACACTCCCAACGCAATCCTACTTATTATTCCAACACAATCTACTTAATCCATGCATTATAGAAGTACTATGCGAAAGGGACATAATTCGATTCTTATCTATTACTGTGCAAATAATTAGTTGATGGATTATAACACTTTGAGTGATAGTTTGGATTTCATTCCAACTAGCTGCCTTTGCGAATTACGAGGTGATGGAATTTTTGTACATTAGAAATGATTTTTTTAAAAGATTTTGTTTAATTCCTGCATCACCTACTTGGCGTACACGAGGTCATCTCTTAACTTAGCAAATGGGTAATTCTCAGCCCTTAGATCCTTAACAATCCAACGATTGATTATGAGTTAGGGGTGGTTAGGGTGTAACCCTAACCCCAAACCCTAACCACTTTAATTTCACCTCCGTGCTCTGCCGGCTCTGCAACGTTTTCCTGGTTCATGGCTCATCCTACTGTTTTTTTTTGCTCGGTTAGACTAATCCTACACCCACGGGTTTCGAACCGGTGACCTTGCAGAACGGAGTGCCTTAAGAGTGCACCCCATCACCGACTGCTCTACGCCTCGTGGGCATGGCTCATCCTACTGTTATTCCACACCATGGCGAGGTATTGGCCTTCACACCTCTCTCTGGCCTTCTAGAAATGTCTTGTTCCACTTACTATTCTTTATTGTGCTTGGTCCATGTTTTCTTATCAGTGATGAGGGTGTTTTACAGTTTCTTTACAGTCAAGGCGACTTGTCTATGCCTGCACTCTGACTCTGTCATTGTTCCGGTACCTTCTTCCCCATTCCGTGACATTGCATCCATTAGAAATGTGTGTTTGACTTCGACCGAGCTGACCCAGGTAAGGCCTCACAGTTATGAAGAGTTTAATGGGGGAATATATATATATATATATATTTGCTGTAAATGCTTATACAGACTTGGAAATTTGTTTTTGCACCTCAGGGTTTATCATTCTAGAGCTGCATTCACCTGAGAGATAATTTTTCGTTCAGTACTCATGCCTGCACATTTTTTATTATCTTATTGCTCTTCTGGGTAATCATTGAAACCATATTTACTTATTGTTTCACTGTCTGTGGTTATGGCAGGTAACTTTTTTTCCAAACGCTACCTCTTACAACACTGCTAGCATTTCTCTCAGCTAGCCTGTGATGCACCTTCTATGTATTATTCAGGTACCCGATTCCTCTGGCTGTCTCTGTCGAGACATTCTCAGACCTTTTATAATTGATATGATTATGTTATGAGGGCTATACAATTTTAGTTTGTGTTGAAGTTGTAAATATTTTGGTGTCAGTTCTAGCCTACCAAGGTTTTGTAAAAGAAAATCTTGTATTATAACTTTGCTTATATTTTTTTTGGAAAATGAGGGTTTAAAACCCTCATCATAGGACAATGCATCTCTTTTTTATCACTTGTAGTGAGTATTTAATTTTTTTTCAACCCTTTGTAATGTTACAGTATTAATTCGAACATATAGACTATGTCTACAGTTTTTTGTAAATGATTAGTCATGGTTTGTGCCGCAAACTGACATTTTTCACCTTGCACGTGGAATCTATATTGTTTGTCTTACAATGTAACTAAAATAGAATTATAAAATCACCCCATCGAGGGTAATGTATGGTTTTCATGTTTACCTTCGGAATTACAGCATGGTCCACACCGATTGGTGTTTTTCTGTATAATTTATTTTAATTATTATGTTCTTATATGCAACGTCATCTTAAAAGCTTTTCCAGAGATTACATTATAGTTGTCATGATTTTATTTTCTTTCCAGGTTATTCTTTCAGGGAAGTTCTTATGTTTTTACTACATATTATTCTCCACAAAGTTGTATTCTTTTACTGTAATGATAATATATGACACTATGAATTTAAGCTATTATGTTTTCTTTCGTCTTGTACTGTAAATAACACTTCTACAATTCGACTTTTAAATTTAGTAATTTCCTCTTTTCTATATTTTTAATAAGTTCCTCCCCCACATTTCGAGACCATCTGTAAATAAAAGAGGGTTTTCTCCTGTAAATAAAAGATGGTTTTCTCCCCAACCCTCAATCTGTGTACATTTATCCCTCTTCGGGGTAGACTGTCCTGTTTGGAGTTTTACTTTGGATGGACTAACTGTTCTGCCGGTCATTTCCTTCATTACAGAGTTTTCAAACTAATTCTCTAAATTATTCAATTTCAATAATATAGGCCTTTCTCTGCAAATATGCCTACAATTTTCCGAACTGGAGAAATTAAATCTAGAGCTAGAGAATTTTACAGTTATCAAGAATTAAATATTCCACTCTAAACTTGTACGATGTTATTAATCAATTCATAAAAAAATTATCCTACTCTATCCTTACATCATACAAATATTATTTAAGAATTAAAGTACTTGTAAAAACAAAGGAATTCTTAATTCTATTAATTTTGGATTTATAGTACCTCTTTCAGATGAACAAGGTTGATGGTATCCTCCCAACCATGAGAGAGGCTATTCTGTCCTCTGCTCCCCCCGTGATCCTTGCCAGAGTAGGATATTTTAGCAATTTTCTCTGGAGAGAGACCTCAAGACCATCGTCTAGTCTCTCCTCCAATTATCAGGATTTTACTAGAGTTTCACTAGCTCCAACCAACTTTGGACACTCCTACCTTCCAACCTTCTTGCTGTCTTTTTCATTTTGCACAAAACCCTTATTCCTCATTAGGGTTTTCTTTTTATTCCTAGAGGAAAGGTAGTTGTCAAATAAATTCTTTTAATCTAACCAAGCTGGTATCTTGGACACTTAACCATCAGTTTATGGAAACCACTACATAATTAATCTTTATATATATAAAAAAAGAATTAAAATTTTATTCATAATTTTCTTAACACTTATTAAGCCAGTTTAACTTAAACAAGTCAAATGTATCAATTAAAATAAAATGCCAAATCAAATCTAGGTGTTACAGCTTGCGTACTCATGCTTTGCTTTGACCTAATGTTCTAAATTCAGTGATGTATTCTCTTTTTTCAATGAATATTGATCTTCAAACAAAAAAATTACAAAATTGAAATTTACATCTAACGTAATGTGGATATTTGATGGATGAATGGATTATTTATGGATGAATAACACCGATGAAAAATATATTCTTTACCTCTACAAAGAATTCATAGGTGCTCAAATAAAGGGTAATAGTAAGTAATAGTTATAATCCAGAGTAATAGTAATACTAACAGTAATTTAGATTTTTCTTGCAAGACAACAATTTTTGTAAAATGAGAATTTTTAACAAAGAGTTGTACCATACCGTTCAATGTGTAGGAAAAGAACAAGATGCAGTTGGTCTCATTATAAGCATTTCGGGTTCCACAAAATTCTAATGAACCTTGACCCCTAGGAGGATGTCATATAGGGTATTATTTTGAAGCAGCGAGAAAAACGCGGCCGCTTAGCAGTACAACACCAAAGAAAAAAACACAAAGAAGCCTTCTGTACCAAGACTTAGAGATAAGGACTTAGAAACAATGAAGGAAAATAACAAGATGCAGTTGGCCTCATTATAAGCATTCTGGGTTCCATAACCCCTAGGAGGATGTCATATAGGGTATTATTTCGAAGCGACCAAAAAAACGTGGCCGCTTAGCAATACAACACCAAAGAAAAAAACGCAAAGAAGCCCTGTGTACCAAGACTTAGAGATAAGGACTTAGGAATAGTACCAAGACTAAGAGATAAGGACTTGGGAATAATGATAGGTGGGCAAAGTGCATGCAAATAGCCAAATTTTTTTTAATGCTAGAGGCAAATATTTACTTTTAAAGGTTTTAAAAGTAGCATTACTGAAATATGAAAATGTTTTAGACAAAAAAGTTTTTGATACAAAATAAGTATTTCCTCCTCGAAAAGAGGCCAAATAAAACCTCAAAGATTGTGAATGAGCAAAAAATGAACAAAATAACATGTAAAAAAACTTAGAGTACTTTCAATTTAAGCATCTAATATTTTTTAGCTAGTTCATATCCTAAATCATTTAGATTACAAAAATCCCTAGCAACCCTTTGGGCAGAGACTAAAAGGAGCACAACCTCTAGTCGACATCTTCTAAAGAATAAAAGATTGATTTCATGAGATAGTGGCTATGCTTTCTGTCTCCTGTTAAAGAATAAAAGATTGATTCCATGACATAGTGGCTATGCTTTCTGTCTTCTCCTAACGAAGATCTTTGCTATATACCTTTTCTTTCATCATGGAATACCAATAGAAGAGAGGGAGAGCTATGCTTTCTGTCTTCTCCTAATGGATGTTGGGATGAAAGCCCTCGGCAGCACGCACACCAAGATATTTGACCATCAACCTTAACTATTGAAAGAAAAAGAACATACAGAATGAGAAATGGATACTATGCTGGAATTGGCTGTCGTGGACGCCTTTAAAGAGACTTTAATTTCCACTGCTTTTGAGGAGAAACCCCGACCTCCCGTTTTAGATTCTTATCCCTTCAAGTTCACCACCACTAAATATTCTGGAGGCCCGGATCTGAAAATATGTTCCAAGTTAGATGCATTCACCATGACGGCCGTGTATGACAATGGCAGTCGCTACGGTGATATTCTTAGAACACTCTTCTAAAAATCTATGAGATCTAAAATATTAATATTAAAAAATGTAAAGCTATGATATCTCAAATGCTGATAGGTGCATGGCTTAGTGGATATCATTTTGTCATTTTTAGTTTAATTACGAATCCAGTATCACAATTGGCAAATAAATAAATTGCTAAATATTTATTAGTCAAGTCTGTTGACAAATTGTTTAATTGTTTAATTGTTATTCTGTTATTTAGATAATCATATCGGTTTATTTAATAAAAATGAGTGTGGTCATAAATAAAAATAAATTTATAATAAAAATGGTTGTATTTTATATTATAAAAAAATATTTAAATTATAATTTTATTTATTATTATTAATTATAAAAATAATTAATATATGAGTTAAATATATATAAATTAAAAAAATAATATGTGTGACAAAATTGGTAATATAGAGATTCACTATTATTTTATTATGGAGATTCTTAACTTGTAAATATGTTTTGTTACAATAATATGAGTTTATATCATGATTTGTCAATATTATATGTCCAAAAAATCATAAGTAATTTTATATAGTACTTGTTTATATCACAAAATTTTTAATCAATCAATTTAATTAAAAAAGAATAAAAGTCATAACTAGTTTTGAATTGGAGTTGTCCCTACAATAATATGAGTTTATACCATGACTTATCAATACCATATGCCCAAAAACCCATATTTCATTTTATATAACACTTGTTTATATGAATTTTTTTTTAATTAATCAATTTAATTAAAAAAGAATAGAAATCATAACTAGTATTAAATAGGAGTTGTCTACTAACGCAACAAAATAACAAGAATGGTAGCTTTTTGCTTAATTATCACTATAATGTAACTATCTAAATTAAATAACTAATATAATGGCATAAACATCATAGAAATAAAACACTTATTTCATAGTACATTTCACATTACCAAAATTAAAAAAACCATACAAATTAACTATTTTATAATTTTTTATTATATATATACATATAATAATATAACAAGAATAATATACTAAAAAATTAAATGATATTAAGTATTTTAATATTTTTAAAGTAAATTGAAAAACAAAATTAGATAATTATCTTGAAATAAACCCAACCTTGTTGCTAAAAAAATATTCTATAAATTTTATTACGATGAATATATCTTCTTGTTATGCATGTTTGATAATGTATTAAGATTAAGCCGTATATGTTTAAATGCATATCGTTCTTCCTTTTAGTAATGGATTATATTTTTAATTAAATTGATTATGATTGTATTTGTTATACTGAGGTATACTTCATTATTATTGTGTTTGACTGAAAGTATATTGTTTTATATGTTTGAGGGAGTGGTGAATTTTGTGGGTTAATTTATTATATTTTTATTTAATTTATAAAATAGAAATGAATTATTTTCAAGTTTTTATTTTTTTAATTATCATTAAGATTTGTTATATTGAAATATGTAGAGATTTGCTATAATGCAATGAATTTTATTTAATAAGAATTTTTTTGGAAAATCATATAATCAATTGATATAGTGTAGTTGATCATAGTATATCATGCAACCATTACTTTGCAGACACAATTAACCATTGTGTTACCCAGTTCAAAACACCCGTGAGAACTATCAACCCATTGATCTACTTATTACCTTTCTTATCTGTTCCTGCAAGGATCAAACTTTCCCAATACTCTCGAGCTGCAACATTTTCTGCTTCCCATATAGATGAATCATTTCCAAAAGTAGAACGGCTAGGGCATTGGTGTTTAGATAAGTGTACTTACTATTGCTATATATAAAAATTAAATTCACTGTCTAAGAAAAGCTCAGACAGTTTTAACAGTTTGATTAAAGAACATATTAAAAAAAATAATTAAAAATCTACTTGGCAAGACATCATCTGACATTACAAAAGCCTCAAAAAGTCGACAGATGAATGATAATGATAACATCGGCAGATGTTGTTTACTCAAGGAAATCATTCAATTGACTTCCCTCCTATAACAACATTTTTGTTGTAATTGACACAACTCATCACCATTACAAAACAATGTATATCTGAAAGGCACTATTAGCTAACCTAGTTTTTGACCTCCAGCTGGTGTGGAGATCTTTTCCTTCTTATCCATTGCTGGTGACTTGTTATCTAATCCTGGCATGGGTCGCTTCTTCCCAGCAGCCGGCTATTATGTAACGAGAGGTTAGCCAAATAGAAAACAAATGGATAAGGAATCTAACAGAATTTTAAAAAGCTTGAGCATACCTTTGGAGTTTCCTCATCTTCCTCATCATCACTTTCTTCATCGGAATCATCTTCCTCATCCCCATCATCACTTCCACTCACATCTTTCATATCCTGTAAAGAATATCACTGTGGGTATATAGAGGACTCCAAAAGTAAAAAAAAGATTATGATATGTATAATATGTTTAATATAAACTTTGATAAATAATTTTCAAATTTTGTAAAAAATATTATTTTTCTGCTTATCTATTTAGTTACGAGTAAAGACAGCAAACTATGAATACAGCTGCATCCGAAGTACAGCCAAGCCTTTAACAAAAATTACTTGAAATAGCTGCTGCTTTATATTGGCAAACTGATAATCAATGCAGAATGGTTCTATGTCAAGAATCCGAACCTATCCTTACCATCAAAGCTATATGTACCAATATCCTAGTATCCTAGGTACACAAGCCCAGTACGGGCAACATACTCAGTATCCAGTCCCCATCCGGGTATGGCACATCCAACCCAAAAAGGACACTCCAATTGATGCACATACCCTAAAATCTGCATGCACCCATGCAAATCAAGTATACCCCGTGATGTCTAGCTACATACCCAGCATAATAGCCCTAGCCAAGTATGGCACAAATACAACCAGCAAAAAAATGAAGACGTGCCCCAGTTGATGTATGCATACCATGAACCATCACTTGCTTTACATTTTCAAAAATTCAAGAACATTAAAACACTACATTTTCATATTCACAATATCAGCTTTAAGAAGGTTAAGGTTTTCACTGCCATTTAACTTGGTAAAAAATTGTAGACAGATATGATTGTAGAGGTAAGGGCATCAAGATTCACAACCATTTAACTTAGTGAAAATTTGTAGAGAGATTTGACTTAGAGGTAAGTACATCAAGACACCTCCAGTTACCATCAAAAAAGAGGAGCCTATGCTTGAGGAAAATGATTACCAAGAAACACTGGTGATTGAAGACCTTAGCAGTGATTAAGAGACTGCAGCAAAGTAGAAAAATTTCTCTCAGATCATTTTCAACCTAGTTTTGAAAACAAAAGCTATCATCGTTTCTTTTGTAGAAATGCCATTAGGTAATTTCAACTTAGTTCAAGACCAAGCTATCAATGATATTGACCAACCAAGTTCATTGTTTTTAAGCATTGTTTAATGGTGAAACAAAATCATGAAAGCCTATTGAATGATGCCAAATGTATAAGTTGAATAATCAAACTTGCAGCCATTGGGTTACTAGCCACCATTGCAGCTGGCAAATGCATGCCCAAGAATTAAGCCCCACTCCATCCGGACATTCTAATTTCTAGGGAAGAAAGGGGGGATCCTACCCAAGAATTAAGCCACCCTCCATCTGGCAATTCTAATTTCTAGGGAATAAAGGGGGGATCCTGTAAGGCTTTCATTGGGGAAAACTATAAGATAATGTGTACCACCCATCCCATTTCAAAAATTTTTACAACATTATCCACACCCATGCCCACACACACCCTAAATCAACAGCATAGTGTAACTATTCAATGTTTTTGACATTTTCCAGACATATTTTCCAATAGTTTTTTCTCAAAAACCAGCAGGGATTTCTTGGAGCAGTAAGTTTGAATTGGCATCAAGTTTGAACTGTGGAATCTCAGAATCTGCACAATCCAAGTGTACCTTTTTAGGGTACTGAATCCATTTATGCATTCAAATACTCATTTTAAACAACAAAAATTCACCATCTCGAAAAACACTCTATCACCATATTCCAACCTAAAAGGCAAAAACATCATATAGTTAGACTGCACCTAAATCAACTGTTCCCACACAGAGATTGCAGTGAGATCTCAGGTATCCCGGGTTCCATTGATTTACAAAGCACTGTCCTAGCTGGCAATTACATGGCTAGGCATTGAGCCACCCTCCATCTGGACATTCTAGGGCAGCAAGGGGAATCCTGCAAGATATTATTCAGAAAAACTATATAAACTGTTATGTGCTCCGCTCATGTACCCCATCCGATTTCCAAAAGAGTCAGAATAGATCCAAACCCTTGTCCACACACCCTAACAAACAATGCTTCCAAACTAATCCTTCAGTATTTCTCTTCTATAGTTATTGAAAGAAATTCCACTGAGATTTCAACAACAATGAAGTAAATGGAGAAAAGTGAGACCTCGTCGTCATCGCCCTCTTCATCATCGTCTTCATCTTCATCTTCATCATCCTCATCAGAATCATCAGAATCAGAATCATCTTCTTCTTGCTTTTTGACTGGTGGCTTCACCTCTGGCTTCCCTTTAGCTGCTGCTTTATCAGTTACAGATGACTTGGATTCAGGCTTCACAGGCTTGGCTCCAGGTTTGCCTAAATTGAAAAACCCAAAAAATCTTATTTTCACATATAAATAAAGGAAAAAAAACTTCTGCATACAGCGTTCCATTTTCAAGACATGAAAAGAATGCAATAAACAGTTAACTCACCACCATTCTCCTTTGCAGTTAAGGCCGTTGTCTGAGCTAATTCTTCTTCCTCATCTTCCGATGACTCGAGGTCTGTGGTCACCAAATTCAGGTTTTAAGTTGAAGACAAAAAAATACCATGAACACAAATAGAGAAGATCAACACAGGTTAGGCACATAGTTAAAAGTCATTTGATTACCTTCATCATTCGAAAATCCATCAAGGGCTTCATGAGTGCTACTTGTTAAGGAAGAACGAGGATCATAAAATCAAGTATAGCAATAAACGAGAAATACAGGATTATTTGCATAAACTCTTAAAAGGATATTCTGTTGTAGTGTAGCCAGATACGAATACGCTCCCAGTTTGAGATGTGTGAGAGAGCTTGAACTCTTTCTCAAACACTAAATCCAGTCCAATCTGGTCACATTTTCCACGGGACAGTGTCCCAAGCACAAACTTTTTCCCATCCACGTGGACATAAAAAGAGACCCTTTCATTTTCCTTAGCATCTTCTTTATCCCCAATGGCAGCCTGCATCAATTACTTATATAACGATAAGAAATTAACCCAATACCACTAAACTGAAATCTAAAGTAGTGTCCCGACAACCTCCAGTTATTCAACAATTTAAAAGATGAATTTTTACGTGACTTTTTTGCCCATCTCTATTTTAAAATTTATCTTTTAAAAATTTAACAAATTTTTATTTTCAGATCAATAACAATTTCTTTGGCAGAAAGGAAGTGCCATTGACAAGAGCCAAGCCTTCTTTGGCCTGGAGCTTGAAGGGCTTCAGGCCTGCTTTCTCTAGAGCCTCTGGTGCAGACACTTCTTGTTCTTCACCGTGAACCCCAATTCGAGCCCTAACTTGGGGATTCCCAATTAGCAGACCTGCTATGTAGGCCAACCGAATTAAATCCCCTGAAGCGCTTACAGAGCCTCTGCATCGAATACCTTCTGGGTGCCCTCCTGGGGCGTCTGCTCTGTCCTCGGAGTCATCATTATCGCCATCATTATCGCGTTCAGTTCCTCCCGGATAAATGCATACAGAGGAAAAAATTTTAGAGCCATTGATTAATGTTTAGCAACAGGAGCCTTCCTGCATGTGACTGTTGATGCGCTCCTTGTAAGAAAGCACAATTGCTATCATCTCCTCTTCAAGGCGCTGCTTCAGGTGGGATTCGAACTCTGTTATCTGCTCTACAATTTGAATATCATGGAATGCAAGAATGGCGTCAAGAAATGTTTGTTTGAGGGCAGAGACAAGTGGGAGTGAAGGGTTGCAGGGGGATTCTAAATATTTGTACACTGGAATACCCCTGGAAACGTTAATAATCTCTTATTTAATGGATTCAGGGAGATGGCATGCATCTGAAACACTTGAAATGACTTCTAACACAGCTTTTACAAGAATTTGTTCCAGTTGTCGCAGATCTATTACCTGGCAGAGAGCATATAAGTGCGATGCCAGCATTAATTTTAAGATATCCAGAGCTTCTTCAGTCTTCCTGGCAGATATCAGGGCCAGAGAATTGATGTCCTAGTTGTGCTGCTCGGCGCTGTGAACGTGGGTAGTGATTGGATTAGCCAGGAATTGAAGCTCGGAACTGTAAGCAACCATGGCTATGTCGATTCCCTTGAAGCCATAGTCCAAGCTCAGGTCAGGACCCAGGGAAAGGTTTCCCGGGAGCCCATTGCTGTAGAATTCAATCATTAGCTCTGTGAACTGTGCGAGGAGGAGCTTGCCCAGTCCAGCCAGAGCTACACGAACATAATCCATGTAGAATCCCACTGCACTGCCCTGGAAATTGGCGCAGATATCTGCTCCCCCCTTGGCTTTCTCCTGCACCCACAACGAACACCTCTCAACCAATTCTCTGCAATAACCGGTCGCAACTACCTCGGTTTTCCATCTAGGGTTGAAAATTTTTTAATCGTCTAACATCCAATCTAAGGGTTTCACATTATGACACGATGCACATCAGCAAAGTTGT
>CM076570.1:31374608-31505629 GCA_034641835.2 Pinus albicaulis
TCTGCATGGCAGAGACTAATCCCAGTTTCTGTCTGAGATATTCGAACACTTCCCTGGGTAGAGGTTTGGTAAATATATCAGCAACTTGTTCTTTGGAGGAAACATACTCCAATTTCACCTTTTTTTTAAGCACTTGTTCACATAAGAAGTGATATTTGATGGGAATGTGCTTGGTCTTGGAATGCATAGTAGGATTCTTTGAGGTACTGATAGCACTTGTATTATCACACATAATGGAGATAGGAGGTGAACATTTGATTTGAAAGTCTTGTAGGGTTTGCATCATCCAAAGAAGTTGAGTGCAACATGATGTAGCAGCCACATATTCTGCTTCTGCTGTAGATAAGGCAATGGAGCTTTTCTTCTTGCTGAACCAAGATACTAACCGAGGCCCCATATAGAATGCACCACCACTAGTGCTTTTCCGATCATCAACACTTCCAGCCCAATCTACATCAGTGTATGCATGAAGAGTAAGATCAACATTCTTTGGATACCATAGTCCAAAGTCTTGAGTTCCTTGTAGATATTTGAATATTCTTTTCACAGCCTGAAGATGAGACTCTTTTGGATTAGCTTAGAATCATCCAACAATCCCAACTGCATGCATGATGTCTGGTCTTGTCCCAGTGAAATAAAGTAGACTTCCTATCATAGATTTGTATTCAGTTTGATTCACCGTGGGAGAATCATCATTAGAACTGAGATTACATCCGGTTATCATTGGTGTACTTACAAGTTTGCATTCTTCCATGCCATACTTTTTCAGGATTTGCTTGAGGTATTTTTCTTGTGATAAGAATATGCCATATGTTGCTTGTTGCACTTGTAAGCCAAGAAAGAATGTTAGTTCCCCAAGAAAAGACATTTCAAATTCTTGTTGCATATCAGAAGCAAATTTCTGACTCATAGACTCTTTATTACTTCCAAAAATGATATCATCAACATATACAACCACAATCAATAGTTTTTCATTTTCAGTTTTTGTGTATAAGTTGCTATCAGCAGACCCTTTTGAAAATCCTTGTTGATGAAGATATTTGTCAAGACGATAGTACCATGCCCTTGGAGCTTATTTGAGACCATATAGAGCCTTTTTAAGTCTACAAACAAGTTTTTCATCATTTCCAAAAATGAATCCTTCTGGTTGTTCTATATAAACTTCTTCTTCTAGATCACCATTGAGAAAATCAGATTTATCATCCATTTGATAAACTTTGATTTGTTGGAAGCTTGAAAAAGCAAGAAACATTCTTATGGCTTCAAGTCTAGCTATAGGAGAAAAATTTTCTTCAAAGTCTATACCTTCTTGTTGAGCATACCCCTTGCAAACAAGTCTAGCTTTATTTCTTATAACATCCCCATTCTCGTTTAACTTGTTTTTGAATATCCATTTAGTTCCAATGACATTTTTGTCATGAGGTCTTGGTACTAATTCCCAAGTGTGATTCTTTTCAATTTGATCAAGCTCTTCATTCATGGCTTGAATCCAACATTCATCTTTGCTAGCTTGACTGACACTGTGAGGTTCAATAGTGGACAGAAATGCCAGATTGCTAGAAGATCCCATAAGATTCCTTCTTGTTTGTACACTTGATCCTTTTTCTCCCAAAATTTGAGATTCTATTTGATTCTTTTGAACATATCTAGATGGAGCCTTTTCAGACAAATCCTCTTCGGGTTCTTCACTGGGTTCACTGTTTGTATCATTACTATTTGATGTAGAAGGATATGTGTCATCATCATCTTCATTTGTTGTTTTCTTTTCTTCTTTTGGAGCTGCAGGAGACTCATCAATAACAACATCAATACATTCAACAATCTTCCAAAGTCTTTTATTGTAACATTTATATGCCCTACTCCTAGACGAGTAACCAAACATATTCCTTCATCTGCTCTAGGTTCAAACTTGCCAAGTTTTTCATCATTGTTCTTGATAAAGCATTTGCTCCCAAAAATTCTAAAGTGCTTTATAGTGGGAGGATTACCATACGAGAGTTCATATGGAGTTTTATCACTATTTACACGAACATGTGCTTTGTTGAGAATGTTTACTGCTGTATGTGCTACTTCTCCCCAAAATGTGTCAGGTGTTCCAGAATCATCAAGCATAGCTCTAGCCATTTGTTGAACTGTTCTGTTCATTCTTTCTGCAACGCCATTCTGTTGTGGAGTGCCAGCTACAGAGAACTGTCTTTTTATGCCATGTTGTTCACAGAATTCAAGAAATTCATTGGATGTATATTCTCCTCCTCGATCAGATCTGAGACACTTGATTTTTAGATCTAATTCATTCTCAACTAGTGCTTTGAAGATCTGAAATTTCTCAAATGCTTCATCTTCGTGTTTAAGCAGCCCAATCCAACACATTCTAGAGAAATCATCAATGAATAAGATATAGTATTCTTCACCACGTCGTGAATTTTTCCTCATAGGTCCACATATGTCAGTATGAATGAGTTCAAGAGGCTTACTTGATGATCCTTCCTTGGCATTAAATTGTACCCTGGTTTTCTTGTCGAATTGGCAAGATTTGCATATGATATTTTCAGGTAGAGTAATATTGGGAAGATCACGAACAGCTTTAAGTCTACTTGATTTGTTGATTTGAGAGAAGCTCAGATGCCCCAACCTTCTATGCCATAGCCAATTTTCTGAATATTTACTCAAATAACATTGTTCTTTGGGGTTTTTCAATATATACAGGTTGTTTAGAGTTCTTTTTCCTTTTATAATTGCTTTACCTGTATCAAGATCATGTACCACACATTATTTTGAACTAAAGACAACTTCAGTTCCTTGATCACACATTTGACTTACACTTAACAAGTTATGTTTTAATCCATCCACATACATGAATTCATTAGCTTTCACCTTTTCTTTTAGAAAAACAGACCCTTTTCCCTTAATGACCGCAGGAGTATCATTTCCAAATGTAACATTTTTTTCTTTTCCTAGAGCACTATATGCAAGAAGTTTGTCTTTATCACCTGTCATGTGTCTTGAGAATCCACTATCAATGTACCATTGGTTTTCTTCATCTTCTGCAAATAACTCTATGCCATAATTTTCAACCTGTAATTCCTTCTTTTTCCATACTTTGGAGTTTGAAGGAACATGTTCTTTTGGCTGAATTTTGCTCCTGCATTCAGATTCTTCATGGCCAAAGTTATTGCAATAAGCACATTCAACTTCATTTTGAAGAGGAGAAAAGTTGTTATAAGTATTCTTCTTTGTTTCAATATAAATCCTTTTCTTTCTTGCTTCTCTTGTCATGATGGTTTTATATGCAACACATTGAACAACTTTATGACCAAAATTGTGACATGAGAAACATTGTCCATTGAAGAAGAAATTTTTGCGATCATAAAATCTTCTATATGAATTTACTTGTTGATTTGTGTTTCTTTGAAAGACATTCTTGTTAGTGTTCTTTGAATTGAGATGATCATGCTTTATCTGTAAAGATTCTTTATTCCCTTGCTGAGTGGCAGCATGTTGTAAACCAGCTGTAACTGCTTTTAGATAATTTGGTGCTGAAGCCTGAGAAGATTCTCCAATATATCCAAGACCTGTCTTTATAAGAGGAGAACGTTGTACCTTGATAATCTCATCTAATGTTTCAAATCCTTTAGCAAATCTAAGATTCAGAGTTTTTACTTTCTCAAGTTCTTTTCTTAGACTTACTACTTCACACTCTAATTTCTCATTGTGTTTCTCCTTTTCTTCAAGCTGATTTTTCAGAGTTTCTATGATTATTTTACTTTCTTAGCAAATTTTGAGTTTATTGTTTTCATCAAGAAAATCATTGTCTTCTAGAGCATCCAAAAAAGTATCTTTTTCTTCTCTAGATTCTTTTTCAAATGCCATGAGAAGTCCAAGATCTTGTTCACATTCTTCCTCACTATTAGATAACCCATCACTATCTTCATGAGTATAGTAACTCTTTCTAGTGCTAAAACGATTCTTATTCCTTTTTGCTACTTCCTTCACATTTTTATGTGTTTCTTTATAAGGACACTTAGTAGCATAATGACCAACTCTTCCACAATCAAAAAATTTGAAAGGAAGCTTACCTCTGAACCGTCCTGTGCCAAGTTGAAGTTTCTTTACAAAGTTTATCTCATCTTCTTATGAGATATATCCTGATCCTTCTATTTTTTTTACTTCCTTCCCTTTTGTAGAAGTTCTAAAGACTGCTTCTTTGACTTCAGAAGGTCCTCCTCTTCTCATTTCATATGCAGTTAGTATGCCATGAAGTTGCACCACAGTAAGGTTTTGAAGATCCTACTTTTCTTCAAGGGCAGAAACTTTTGACTCAAATTTTGTCGTTAGTGATCTTAAGACTTTCTCAATCAAGGTAGATTCGGCTATTGTTTCTCCCAGATTTCTCATATGATTTACAATATCATCAAGATGTAAAAAGAAATTGGCAATGCTCTCCTCATTATCCATTTTTAAATTCTCATATTGAATTCTGAGAGTTTGGAGTTTAGCACTTTTTACCTTTGCATCACCTTCATAACTTAGAATGATTTTGTCCCATATTGTCTTGGTTATATTCAACTGCATGACTTTGACAAATTCTGATTCAGTTAGACTTCCCAATAGAGCATTGTCCGCCTTTGCATTCGTTTCATAATTCTTTCTTTCCATCGGATCTGTTGGTACTGAAGCTGGGTATTGATATCCTTGTTCAAAAATTGCCCATACCTCTGCTCCCAGAGACTGAAGATAGGATCTCATCCTTGTTTTCCAGAAGATTAAATTGTTTCCGTTAAAGAGCGGAGGCCTGATAGATGTTGTTTAGCTTCTGCTATTAGGTGCTGATCTTCTCTAGTCAGGCCAAGATTTTTAGAAGGACCTACTCGATACCAATTAACATGGGAAAATACTAAGAGGGGGTGAATCAAACATCTAGGACTGAAAATCTTTTTTCTTTGCTTTCTCTTAAAACCATATGTTACAGTACTGCATCCAATATGTATGTCCAGATATCTTATTATGTCTTTACTTAGAGTATTGCATCAGATAAGCATTAAGCATGAACAGAAATAACAGAGCAAACCATCAAACAAAACAACACATATGAACACCAGGATTTGAGGTGGAAACCAAATTCGGGAGAAAACCACCGCTGCTGTAATTTCAGTCTTCAATATTTATTGTAGAGAAAACTTCTTACAATATATGTTGGTGCAGACTTATACCAGCACGCAGGCACCCACCTGCAGAAGGCTTCAACCTTCTCTCGTTTACCAGCCTCTCCTGGAAGGGAGCTACTACCCCCTGCTCTCGTTTACCAGCTACCACTGGAAGGGAGCTACAACCCCCTCTCTGAAGGCTTCGACCCTCAGCACCACTGCGGACCACGTTTCATCAAATTTCATACTAGATCCACCAGTTTCCATACGACATTACTTGCCGGTCACCAGATTTATATATTTTCTATATACTCACACCAGTTCCTTATGAATTCGTCTGTCATTCACACCAGAGATTCATCATTATATTCACCTTGTCGGTCACCAGATTTCTATATTTTCTGTATACTCACACCAGTTCCTTATGAATTCATCCGTCATTCACACTAGAGATTCTTCATTATATTCATGGGTGCATTGTAGTCTCATATTTATCAGTTAAGAATAGAGCTCGCCCATTCAGATATTCTTTTTAGAAATTTTATTCACCACCCTTACAATGCACACCTCGTTCTTTATTTTTCTTCTCCTTATATAGTTTTCCCTTTATTAAAACCATGAGTCAAAACCACGAACCACTAATGGTATTCCTCTGAAAGTATTTCTTTTAGTTTATTCCACAGGGGCTTTTGATCTCTTTTTAATTTTTATTTATCAATTTAAAGAAATTTATAAATAAATATATTTACAATTTTGAACAGAACTTTAGGATTAAAGTTAACCCTTCCAAATAATATGGTAAGCCTTTGACCCCGGGCCCACACATATAGTCAATAGCCAATCAAATACGCGCATGGTACCATAGGTAAACTTCGCGCAAGTCCAGCGTCTGATCACCGTTAGATTAGCAAGCTTCCAGATCAACGGCGTATATGCATATCGCTCGACCACCAAAACCGATCGTTAACATGCGATGGCCCGCCGTACCTGTGTTAATCTTCGCGCACCTTCAACAAATGACGACCGTCCGATGACCCCTTCCTAGATCAACGGCGCTCAACGATATCGCTGGGCATCCTGGGTCGAACTATAACACGCGATGGCGCACAGTAAAAAGTGGTTTTGTAGAAACGTACAGGGACTTGTGTCGCCCATTCTATGGAATCTCTCCCCACCTCTTGAATACCGCTTGCCCGTTGAAAGCGGTGCGATGAAAACCATAAACCGCCTTCATTGTTCCTCCTTCATGGTTCCTCCCTTCGCTTAAGGTTCCGTTCATGATTCCAAAGGGTTAGTATGGGTTTGTGCTATAACTCTGGTCTATCTTTGGCAGGATTACCAATAACCAACGAACAAATGTAGTTCTCTTCTGATGGGATTTCAAAACATTAACTCGTGACAATTAAATGTCATTTCCTAATTCTGCTATGATATATATAACATGGCAACCTTCCATTTAGGAGTTCTATCCTGTCACAGTTCCGCTTCTACCTGTACATTCAAAAACATCATATCTCTGCCACCATTAAGTTCTTCAATGGATACACTGAATGCCTCGAGAGCCCCCTATATATTCAACCAAGTAGTTCCATGACTGCAAATAACAAACTAAGCCAGATATTCATTACAAGAAGGTCTCATCCTGGAATTTGAATCCTACCACCATGGTTCCTCAACAGGGTTTCACTTTTAACTCCATTTGTAGAGACTCATACAGAGATTCAGGGGATTCCACACAAGAATTACATCAGTCAATACACATATCCCTAAAAATGATTTCATTCTTCTCCGGGCACCGTAGGTATCCTCTTCCCATTATGCAATTGATCACACAGGTCATCTCCTTTGCAAACTGTATTAAACCCCTAATTCAACTCTACTGCTCTGTCTCATCTGCTGCCTCTGCTACCTCTCTGTCTCTTTTTCCTTATGGATAGTTTAGGTGCTGCTCCTATCTTTTCCAATTCCTTTGCCATCAATGACAATATTTCCAATAAATTGGGAGTGTGGGTTATAAGGTATGCATGCAAACTGCTTTCTTTTGAGGGGGCTTAGAGGGTATATGGTATTGAGAGGGAGGGGGTGGAATAACGTAGCAGACATACATAAGGTGGGGTCGGGGTGAGTGAAACCACCGTCTTGGACCCCCCCTCTGCCAATAAAGATAGGATAGGCAAGGGGTTAAAAATCCTTGTTGGTCGTTGATTGATGAGGAGTGGATCGGGTCGTCGGTTTGGAGCATATGGTTTAACAATATACGACAAATTCCTTTTGTCATTTTCCAATATTTTAACATAGGTTCAATTCTTAGGCTAAAAATCATTTTCCTTCTAAACTTTGGATAAAAGCCTTTGATGAGCCTAAACTTATGATGAGAGCCCCAATAATGTAAAATCACCCTTTGAACCTTTTTTGGAAATAATTTGCAACATGAAATATTGTTTACAACATCTCAAATATAATAATCATCAATTATAATCAGGTGACCCGATAAAAATTATAGGACCCTAACACCTAGTATAATATGATAGGAGATCTTGCCTAGAGTTTTGAACAAGTCCCTAGGATGAGTTGTTCAAATAAACAAATGCCTCAATGATGTCTAGACCAATTCAAGATCAAGAGGGAAACATTGTTATTTACAAAAAGATAATTATTCTATTTATTCTCTTTCATTGCATTATTGTTGAATTTCTCATAATTTATATATATCTTTATTATCACTTAATTATAACCTTTTATTTTATGATCTATCTGAAAAGGATTTTTGGTAAATGAAGTCAAAATATTATGGCTAGATTTAGAGGGAGCAGTTCAACTCTTAAATTTTAAAGTTAGTAGTTAGAATTTTTTGGCATCTTTGTTAGAAGCAATCATTCAGCAAGGAATCCATATGACTTTATGCATCAATATTATGGCATCATAAGGATCACAAGGATCCTTTACTAAATTGGAATTGCAACATATAGGAAGTCTCGGAAGAACAATCCAAATAGAAGATTGTTTGAGGTATGATTTATACATTATGTATTTGTGATTATTTGAAAATATTTATGTAGTATCTATGAGGTTTCTGAAGCCATTTTGTAGATTTGAGAAATTAGGGTTTTTCAGTATTTAAGGTTTACAAACCCTAGATGGAATTAAACCCTAGAATCTAAAATCCTTAACCCTAATTTGTATCTCTATCAATCCCTAGTTCTTTGGATATGGCATCTAGGGTTTTCTATTTGAATGTTTCCTTACTAAGTATTTTGAAACCCTAATAGAGTTTTGAGTAGGTTTCTAGGGTATGTACTAAACCCTACCTAAGGTTGGGTTAAATATGGATCATAGGACCCTATATGGTACCTGGATCCCTATTGGTATCTTGGCAGGTAGCCTATATGATACCTAGATTTTTTTTGGGTTCGACCATGGCAGGTGGCCTAGATGGTACCTTGATCCATGTTGGTATCTTGGAAGGAAGCCTAGATGATACCTAGATTTTTATTGGGCTGATACTTTGGAAAGTGACCTATATGGTACCTAGATCCCATTGGTGTCTTGGAAGGTAGCCTAGATGACACTTGGATCATTTGTTGAGTTGGTGTCTTGGTAGGTAGCCTAGATGACACGTGGATCCTTATTGATTTGGTGTCTTGGAAGGTTTCCTAGATGACACATGGGTCCCTTTTTGAGTTGGTGTCTTGGAAAGTAGCATAGATGAAACTTGGATCCTTATTGAGTTGGTGCCTTGGAAAGTAGCCTAGATGACACTTGGATCCTTGTTGAGTTGGTGTCTGTCCAAGTATCTTAGATAATACATGTATCCTTGTTGAGTTGGTGTCTTGGTAGGTAGCCTAGATGGCACATGGATCCTTTTTTGAGTTGGTTTCTTGGAAAGTAGCATAGATGACACCTGGATCATTGTTGAGTTGGTGTCTTGGAAAGTAGCCTAGATGACACTTGGATCCTTGTTGAGTTGGTATCTATCTAGGTAGCCTAGATAACACCTGGATCTTTTTTGAGTTGGTGTCTTGGCAGGTATCCTAGATGACACCTTGATCCTTGTTGAGTTGGTGTCTTGGAAAGTAGCCTATATGACACCTAGATCTTTTGAAGGGTTGATGGAAATTCATCTAGATGGTATCAAGATCTCTAGCAATGTACATGTTTACTGTGATACTCTTATTAGGAAATTTCAACTTCAAGTAGCCTTATACCATTTTTACAATTATGAATACCTCCATAGTCAAGAGGAAGTGTTGATAAATGTAACTATGTCAAGTCTTCATAATTTTTATTGTGCTTATATCATCATATATTTAATTTAAAAACAAATACAAGAAAAAGAATTATTATTTTTATAAGCATGGGTTTCATGCTCAAGTCAATTAGGTCAAGCATGTTCTCCATGCTTCTAGGAATTTTCAAGTCAAAATAGTATTTGAGAATCATTTTCATGTATATAATACCCTAATGGGAATTTTGTCTCAAGAAAGAAAAATTGTTTTTGTATTTTAAGTGTCAAAAGAGTCCTTCAAGACCAATTGAGCCTATCCTAAAGAAGTTGGCCTAGAAAAGCCTATTCTACCACATGGAAAGGTATATATAGAAGTGAATTTTATCCTCATTTGAAATCTACAATAAATAAGTTCGATCTGCAATAAAAACAAGAAGAAAGGAAGTGTGGAGAGGCTAGAAGACAAGAAGAAACCCTGCCAAAGGAAGAAATACCTAATTCTTGACTATTTCTACTCACGCGTGCGAAGAGGACAGGGGTTTATAAACTGTTTCAAGGCTGAAAAGTTGCAGGTCGAGTTGCAAACCTACAGTTAAGGGTCGAAACTTTGAGTTGACCAACAAAAGAGATGTTTGACTTTCATTGACTTTATTTACTTAGTCTTACATGAAGAAGCACTTCTTGGAAGGTTAAATTGGAGCTTGGAGGGAACCTTTGTCTTAGTCTAAAGGTCTTGAATGTCTCATTTTATCTTGGTTCTATAAGAATAAGAGAATTTTTTAGTGGGTTTTCCTCTAAGAGGGGTTTTTCCCTGGATAAGAGCCTACATACTGTGTTCTATTTTTCTTATGATCTTCATGTTATTTAAATCGTAAGAAATCCTAAAGTCAACTTCTATTAAGGATCCAACAGCAGATGGAGGTAACAACATCCAAAACCCTCCAAGGAAATGATGAATATTTTATCATGGAATATAAGGGGCATGGGTAGCCCAACAAAATGCCTCTTTGTCAAAGAAATGATAAAAGTGGAGAGGCCTTCAATAAAATTTCTAAAAGAAACCGATTTAGAAGAAAATGATCTCATGAATGCAACAACAACTTTTTGGAAAGACAGTGTTAGAATTGCGCAAATATCTCGAGGAGTTTCTCGGGGCCTTAGAATTTTTTGGGAAAACTCTATTTTCTCCCTTATATAAATTAAAAATAACTCTCATTGGATTACACTTTTGCTGGAAAGGAATGATTCAAAGGAAAGACTCATGGTGGTGAACGTATATGCATTGATAATATATGGGAAAAAAGTTAATTTTTGGGACATGCTAATATCGCTCAAATAAGAGCAATGAAGTCAAGGAAGCGTAGTGAGAGGAAAATTTAACACCATAATCTATACTTCAAATAAAAAAAGGAGGAAGAATCTTATGTGATCCATTTAGATAAAGGATGGAGGATTTGATCTCCAAGTGGGATATAATCAACATTAGACCGTATAAATTCACTTGGTCAAATAGAAAAAGTGGAAGCAGACATATAGTATCTCAACCTGATATTTTTCTTATACACATGTCTTGGATCCTTCAAGGATTGGATTCCTCTTTGTCAATTTTGGCATAAAGTGAATCATACCTTTACCCGATTTTTCTAAACACTATCAAGAAGGAGGATTTCAGCCATTTCCCATTGGATATCATCAAAAAAGCATGGTCAAATCCCATTCAAGAATATCCAACATTCATAAGGGAATAAAAGCTAAAGGTAGTCAAAAAAACCTTGTGAATCTAGACAAAAGAGGTCTATGTGCCCCCAAGAAAGAAGAAAATCAGGTTGGAGAAAGAGTTCAAGCAAAATCTATTGGATATCAAGAAAATTGAAGTGGAGGAATGACACCTTGATAAGGAAAAGATATTAAATAGAAATATCTACCAAGAAAATTGAAGCAAGGAAGAAATATAGAGGCTCAAGTCAAGAAGTATTTGGTTAAAGTTTGGTGATCAAAATATAGCTTTCTTTCAAAAGAAATCAAAATCAAGGGAGCTGAGAAATAGGGTGAGAGAAATAACTCTGGAAGGTAAAGAAAAATTAACATCCTTCTTTAGTATTAAACATGAATCTTTTTCTCATTATCGTACTCTATACTCAGAAGGAAATAATATGGATTTAAACAACCCACAAAAAATTTTGTCCACTTTTCAACCAAATATATCATATTTTGAAAATCGAAAACACATTAAGGAGATATAGGATGATGAGTGATTGATGAAATATGAAAAATGGATCCAAAAAAATTCCCCAACCCAGATGGATTACATATCAATTTCTTTAGGGTATTTTTTCCTGTAATTAAAAAGGAACTGACAATGTTAAACTAGTCAAAAAATAAGGGTAAAATAGGAGGAGTCACTAATTCATCATTTCTAGCCTTTATTCCAAAAGAAACAAACCCAGTAAATTTCTCTCATTTTCGTCCCATATCACTATGCAATTCAGCTTACAAAATACTAACGAAGGTTATGGTTGAAAATTAAAGAAAAATATGACAAGAATAATTACTGAAAATCAAGGGGGCTTCATGCAAAAGAGCCATATATTGGAAAACATCATCCTATTGTAGGAGTGAATTCACTCGAGCAAGGAAAGAGGTGAACCTAGATTTGTAATGAAATTAGACATGGGCAACACCTTTGACTAGGTAATACATTTCTTCCTTTTCCTAATTTCAGAGAAGCTAGGTTTCTATCGTGATTTTATAAATTCGATAAAGGCTTGTATTGGGTCCTCATGGACTTCCCCCTTGATTAATGGTATACCCACTCCATTCTTCAAGTCATATGGGGGACTTCATCAAGGGCTCCCTCTTTTTTCCGTGTTGTATCTCATTGTGGTTGAAAGTCTCTACATAAATTTAGAAAAATCTAAAGAAAATGGGCATCTGACAGGAATTATCATAGCCATGAATGTAAAAGATACAAACTACTCCCAGTTTGTTGATGATACAATATTCTTGGGAGGTGCTTCAAAAATAATTTCCAATCAATTCAAATTAATCTTGGAAGATTATCTATATACCTCTGGGGTTTTCGTGAATAAAAGGAAAATCCAACTCTATGGCTGGAACTGGCCATATTCAACATTGTAGGAGATAGCATCTTATATGGATTTCCATGTGAACATTAGTTGGAATTCCTTCAAATACCTAGGATTTCCAATATCTTTGGGGGCCTCTAATAGGTAATATTGAGAGGATATAACCCATAAATTCAAAAATAAAATCCAAGGGTGGGAAGAAAATTGGCTAAATATTGCACGGAAGTTCCATGTGTTAAATTGGACCATAGTTCAATTCCAAACAAATATTGTAGTTATGGAAATCAAAGAACCTTTGTATAATAATTTAGCATTGGGTGCAAAAAATGTGTGGAATTTTATTTCATATTCTAAAGAGTGGCGGAAGGTGGCTTTCCTAAAAATATAATTTCATGAAAATCAATTCCTTAGAGCCGAAAATGCTAATTGGACAAGCGATGGTTCCACGAAATGGAAGCTTTATAAGGTCACATCCCCTATCATAATAGATCATATAGGATAGTAATATATCATCTAGGATGGTTCTTAGGAAATGGAGAAATGAGCAACCTATGGAAGGACAAAATCCCCCCATCCGAAATGAGGAAGGATCAAAATGAGCTTAGCAAACTAGCTAATTGGATGGTAAGAGCAATTCTGGTAAGACTAAATGATATCTCAAAGTGGGTTGAGTATCGTGATTGAAAATTTTTGGACTCCCGTGGTCTTCCAAAAAAATTGATCAAACAATGGGATATGTTGATTATATCCCTGAAAGATCTTCCTCCCGTTTAAATAGCCTCAAAGGATCTTCGATTGTGCTTGTCGAGTAAATCACGACAATATATAGTTAAAGAGGGGTATAGGTTGTTATTACGCAATCTTCCTCTTCCAAGCCCTACGAATATCTATAAAAATATATGGCACATGGACGTGCTACCTAAGATAAATACATTATGTTGGATGATGGTCCATGGAAAAATCAATACTGCTAAGAATATTAAGTGTAGAAGCAAATATGTGGAAGAAAAAATATCTCATATATTCTAGCGATGTCCCTTCTCTTTGGATGTATGTAAAATTTCCTTTGCAAAAGTGAATTATGTGGATCTCAGCCCAAGAAATTTGAAGGATATGTTTGAACTATGGAAAAATAAAATTCCAAGAGACTAAATTCAATCTCCCCTAGAAAAACAAATTTGGGCATCCCTCCCTAAATTCTTGTGTTGGTACATTTTTCTTGCGAGGAATATGTAAATTTCAAATAAGAACATCCTCCTTCCCATATTAAGGCTTCCAAATGTAAAAGATTACTATTTGAGGCTATATCCACTTGAGCCCTCAAAGCCTCAAATGTAGAGGACTTAAGATATGAAGAAAGAAATTAGATAGAAGTCTCAGAAACACCAAATCATGTACAGTTAGATTCAATAACCAACCTAATCTAAGTAAATTTCCTTAATTTAAGAATGGATTTGGGTAATTTTTAGAGTTAAAAAATAAGGTAAGACTCAACTTTGATGTTTTTTTATGGTGCGTCGAAGGGAAACCCAAGGGTGGTAGGAGTGTGAAGGATGATCCCCTTCCCCAGAGAACAAACATAATTTAATTATGCTTTGGGATTGGGCACTTCAACCAATAATTAGTTTGAATAGTTGGCACTTTGGAAAGGATTGGAGCTTTCCATCAATAAATGCATCAAGAAAATGAAGGCTTTAAGAGATTCAATGATTGTTATATCGCAATTTTTTTAATTAAAGACCGAGCGAGGATCCCCTAATTCTGCAATATTGAATAATATTGCTTTTTAGCTGGATAAATTCGAGGAGGCATATATAGGAATATAAATGTAGTCATGGATAAACTTTCCAATCAAGGGACAACGTTGAGGCAAGGAATATTAGAACTAAATCAAAATCATAGGTTTCTCTCTCCTCTTCCGTGAGTTTCATTCAATCATTCTCAAATGAATCAACTGGCCAATATGGACATTCCTTGAAAAATGGGTGAATTAATGTATTTGAAGGCCTCACTAACGAAGGTGACATTGGCCCTGATCACAACACATATGGAAAAGGTTGTAGACTTGCATCAATGCATGGATATGGCGTGTAAAACATTCCTTTCTCCTTGAATACAAGATTGTGTCAATTCAAAAGTTGGTAGGGGAATAATACAAGGATTAAATGGGATGTGAGCTGGTACAAATTTTTGACTATACAATCACAAGAGTTCTACACTATGGTCTTAAATGCAAAGCACTATAGTCCATGTCGAGGCTTAAATTCCATGGAAAATCCTACCCATTCTAAACGGCTCAGGACTCAGGCAGATCCAAAAATTGATTCTTCTTTCAGGCGTCAACACTTTTGGCTTCATGAGTCACCATTATATATGCAAGAGATCTTCGGGGGTGTGCTTTCAATTTTAGTAGCCCTAAAGGCTTTCCTATTGGTACTGTAATATGAGTTTAAAAATCAAGGAATTGGCAACCTTTGAGGAGAAAGTTGTGAAGAAAGACTAGGAGTGCTAGGGACACTTTGTGGATAACTTGTCTAAGGTAGTATAGGGGATGATGGAAATATCCAATAGAAGGTTGGAATTAGTGGAGAAAGAAAATAAATTTAGGTTATAGTTACTGGAAAAACATTGTGAATTACTAAACACAAAAATGGACAAGAAGCTAGAAATTATAGAGGTTGAACTATTAATGTTGAAGCTCCAAGTTAATGAGGATGTCTTGTCAGTTGGCAAAAATGATTTCAAGAAAAAAATGGGGATGTAGGAAATAGAGAGAAAATGAATAGGGTTCAAGATGCTAAAGTGCATGGAGAAGACACATCTGGTGGGCCTGGAGAAAATTTGGTGGTTGTTGCATAAGTCGGGCCCTCTGGGAATTTTTAATTTTCTAATGTTTTTCTTATGTATTGCAAGTATGCATTATTTTTCGGGGGTGTTTTGCATAATTTATGGAATATATCAATGTAAAATTGTAGTTCAAAGAGCCCATTGTTACATAGTAATTTGTCACCCTGTTCACTTCCCATCCCCAATCCTGAAGTGCCCTGTGATGAATATTGTGCAGTATATCCACCTTGGAAAATTACATCAAGATATCCTTTAAAGACTAAAATAAAGTCTCCTTAAAGAGTTTTTGAATAAGACTAGCTCAAACCCTAAAATTCTGGGTCACCGCTTGTCTCCAGTTATATGCCCATGCTGATGGCAGGTTGTACATTCTAGCCTAGCGCTGTCATCACTCTTCTGATTGGAAAAACCATGTTGAACCCTTTCTCGTTGTGTTTCCTCAAATGGAGGAGAATCTTCGAGCTCTAGAAGCTTCCAGGACAACGAGTTGGATATTGTTCAGTGGACATATGGTCTAGATCTCTCATTTAGAGCTCTTGATCTTATCAATAGGGGATTGTCCCTTGAGAAGTGGGCCTTCCTCATTCTTTCATGGGCTCCTAACTCCCTCTCCTTTTCTAGAAATTGATCCCCATCCCTCCACTACTAGTTGGTCATTGTTGGCCATTGTTGGTTTGGTCTGATAATTCATCCTTTGCATCCTTATGATGTGTCAATGCCTAATATTCCATTCGAGAGAAGGATCGCTTTAGAGCCTCAGTTTGGACTTGGGTTACACCAAAGGGAGGCCTCCAACATCAAGGCCATGTTTGTAAGCTTCCTCTTTTATATTATTAATAATACATCTGGTGTTTCACTTTCTATATTTGTTTGAATATTCATACAAGTAGAATAATTCTCCTTGATCTATTAGGTAATTTATTTTCAATGTATCCTTTGTATTGGATCACGTTTGTTGTTTTCTCTTGATCATTTGTAGGTATTCGAATGCCACTAGGAGTGAGGACCGAGCCTGAAGGATTGTGGATTAAGGTCTTCACCAAAGAGTTGAGCATAACATCAGGAAGAGGTAGGACCTTTTCCCTTTCTCGTCCTACTTTGAATTTTTATTAATAAAGTGTTCATTAGATAGTCTCGTAAGTTGCTATACCCACTCTACAGCTAGATAAATCGCCTTTGTCCACAGAGGGGATTGTCTTCACAACATCCATAGAGGCAAGAAAATTTATATGCTACAAAATATATTGGAATATTGAAGTCTCTGAAATCACAAAATCATGCAAATGGTTCTATCCATGCATCCATATTTTATAATATAAGTTATATATGTTTCATTTAAAAAAATATATAATATAAGGTTTTAGAGTTACCTTCAACATTAAAAACCTTAATTTTCTAATTGATTTTCTTTTGTTTAATGTTGCTACAAACTCTCCCATTAGTGGTTTTATCTCTCCATTATTTCATAATGAGATATATATTTTTAAGAAATGGATACTTATTGGTTTTATGTGTTCCTATATGGGAGTTTGGGTATTTGTTGGATTAGGACTACTCATTGCATTAGATCCAAAAACCTATCACAAACAATTTTTTTTGAAAAATACTTTCATGGTTTGTGATGTATGCTTTATTTTATTTTATTTTCAATGGAATAGGTAGAAATTCGGTATTAAAATGAAAAATTGGTTTCTAGGGAAGAACCCTTACATAATTCTTCATGTTTTGCAATTATAATGCATTTAGAAGTCCAAAATATAGAAATTTTATGCTTATGAGAATTTTTACCAACTGTTTTAAATAAATGTCTGTTATAATATCTGTTAACACTAGAAAATCGTACAGGAAAAAGACATTAAAAATGTCAATCATAAGGTACAGATGAATATTTTCAGAGAAGGAATACATTAGAGCAGACTAAAATTTAATTTTTCAAGGTTTAGAAGGCAATTAAATAACAGCTCACCTGCATCAAAGAAATTTTGCACACTACGTGGTTATTACTTTGATAGCTACGCGGTCCTGAAGATGGCAAAATGTCACCATCCGGGACCACTTGGCATACTTGGTTAAGATGATCCTCCACCCATTACTATCAAGGACAAACATATTTGAGCCACCTTGAGGAGTAAATTCAGCCCACAAAGGAATCCCTCCTCCACTCTTGTGTCACTATCCATCTTGGGCCAAGAGAAGAGGGAGGAATTCAAAAAGTGTCTATATAAGCCAACCTTTGGAAGACGAATTGGAGACACATTGTTATGCTTGAAAAATTGCTTCATAGCAAACTAGCTTACATAGTTTAGCAGCATAGGGATTTGAAGGACTCATATGTTGGCCAACCAACATCTCAGTCTAAGAGAGAGAGGTTCACCACTTGATCTTGATCTACCATCCTTTGAGAGAGGGAATAGACACTTGCAAGAACTCGAGGGAAGGAGACCTCCTTGTTTTGGGTATTTGAGCTCCATGGCTCAAAGGACCCTCTTCAAGTGTTTATCATTGTATCTTTTTAACACCAACACCAAATAAAGGGAGAACCCTCCACTTGTGTTATTAGGTTGTTTTCTCCATAGAGATTTTTTATTTTGTATCTTGTGTTTTGTTTTGTTCTCAGTGGTGTATGCTTATTTTTCCCTCAAACTTAATTTACATCGTGTCGAATATGTTCCATTAATAGTAGACAACCATTTTTCTCTCTAACCTTGCGCAAGAAGCAACCAGCTTGCTAAAGAAGTGTGTTTTGTGTGCCCTCGTGCTAAATACGCTACCAGAAGAATGGAGAATCCTCCGGATTCTTTCCTTTTGAGTTAATGGTTATTGATGCAAGTCCTTCTTCCTTCCCGGTTTACTACAAGCCACCCTTATATCCTCTCAACATCTCAAATCACACCTAATGAAAAAAATTTCACAGCAGAGGAAGAAATTTTTCTTCATTCTACCCAACAACATGCTTTATGCTCCAACAGATGCGCACTTCGTGCTTGTGGGAATATAACTCGCACGGCAGACCAGCAAGAAAACAAATTGCTAATTTTTCCCATTTTTGAGGTGATTGGAAATGCCTAATTAATTTCCATCACTTTGTCTTTGTATTTCACTACTATTAGGACACTCAGGTGCTATGTTTAACCTTGAATTAGCTTAGCAACTAGTTAGTTTTAATTTTAGTATTTTATTTCGCAAATTACACATAGTTTAAATAGGGGAAAAGTAAGTGGCCTTAAATCCATGTATGTTTTCCGAAAAAATTATTTTTTGATTAGAGAAACAAAACACATAGCTTAATTAGTAGAGATTAAGTGGCCCATATATCCACATATCTTTTTCTAGTTCAAGTTCGTCAAATTTTTGCATTTGGTTAGTTCAATTTTGCATTAGGAATTGGGACTAGGAACAAACTGTCAAAAATAAAGCAAGTAATATTTCCGCCCTTGCACCTCACTGTGAGCCTGGGTATGCATATGAATGCTTTCCTATGACAATTTTCCATCTCCTTATAGTGCAAACATAGTCTAACTAGGCAAGGTGTAAGTGGCCTATAATCTGCACATCATTTTAATTTTTTTCCAGGAACAATCACACATAGGGTAATTAGAAAAGGATTGTAAAGGATGAACGCATATCCACATCTCATAAAACTTGTGATTTCTCACTCCAAAGCACACACGAAGTATCAGTAAGCATTGGACCATAAGGCACCAAGTAGATTGGGACCTTTATCCTCTTCTTATAGTTACTTCACCAAAACACATGCTAAGAAAAATTGAGACTCTCTAAAATTAATCATTAACCAAAAACACTAAATTCTCCCCACAGGGGCCACATAAGAAATTATAGTCCAGGTTAGGACCATCGGGGGTAGGCATACAATAAGCTTTCATGGTCATAATACATTTTGAAACATAGATGTTGACTTTTTAGGGAGCTTCAAATCCGTCTATCTGCCCACGGAACAAATACCCGAGTGTTACCAGAGACCTGTTTTAGAGGGGGTTAAGCGTAGGCCCAGTTCATGTGGTACTTTTTGGGGCTACCTGACCCATCTAGTGCTCAGTACTGGTAGCTAATTACCAATAAGCTCAAAACTCGAATGCTCGCGTGGGATGACGGTACTTTATTGGCTAAAACTAGGGAATCCTTCCCTATAGGTGATGGTGCATGCAACACTTGATCCTCTTGCCATACCTTGGTCGATTATTCGGCTACTGGAAGGCGTCGCCAATTCTTTCAAGGCATTATACCTAGTACCCATCAGAAGATATCCTCGTAAGGCCTAGTTACATTGAGAGTGTAAGGACGAGTAGGTCTATATAGGATTTTTGGTATCATACACAAAACAAAACCTCATTTTTTTCTTGATTGATAAGATTGCCTTAAATTAAAAGAAATTAACCTCTTATTTATTCGCTTTGTTTTATGCATGTGATTGTGTTTTCTTTGATATAAATAATCCTTCCTCCAATAAACTAAAAACATCAGCAATATTACGCTGTTCGACACCATAGCAGACCCAACGAGACCCTGTCGATCTAGACATTTCTTGGACCTCCCCTCATTAGAGGGAAGAGTTCCAAGTCTCCCGCCATTTAGGTGTCAAGGACAACACGCTGCCACCATTATCAGTTCATCCTTTATCGGGGAATCTATGATTAGAAACCCCCAAGGGTCACCCAACACCACACCAGTGGAAACCCCAGTAGGGTCACCACAGTCAACCCCTCCTACAACCACTAGAGGGAAGAGGAGCACTACCCCTTCGGGGAGTCATCAAAACATTCATCAGGGTAAGGCACAGGGTAATATTCCCCAGGCACCTCCCCTAAACCATCACATTCATATACTTGTTTTTCCACAGTATACAATGGCAGACAATATGAATTTACCCATCTTAGCATCACTTAATCTTCCAAATCTAATGAAGTTAACTAATAACCCCATTTCTCATGGCCCTAAATGCCCCCCCATGCCCACAAAGCTCCCTTCAGATATACCAAAATTCGAAGGGAAGCAAGTGGAAGACCCAAGAAATCATATCATGACTTTCCACCTGTGGTGTTATTCTAATAGTATCACTGATGATACCATTAGACTAAGACTCTTTCGACGCACCCTAACAGGGCCTGTGGTGAAATGGTATGTCGACAACCTTCTGCTTCTCATGGAATTTTTAGTGCCCTCACTACCGCATTCCTCACCTATTTTCAGCTCCCCATCCATCATGATTCAAGAATGGATCTACTGACACATTTAATACAAACACCAATCATCCATATATCGGACCATATCCATGAATGGAGGCAACGTCATAGTTTGTGTAAAGCCAAACTCGATGATAGAGTGTTGTTGGACTAATTTTTGAAAGCTCTCACCCCAAAGATTTCAAAAGGCGTGGCAACACAGAAACCCACCTCCGAGGAGGACTCCATTAGCAAGGCCGAATAGCTTGAACTCATATACACCCAATCATTATATATTTACAATGTCCTGCCAGATTCCTGTGCCTGTAAACTTATAGGGAATTACCGAGCGCCTCGAATACTGCAGATGTTTTGATCAGGTCCTTAGCCCAAGGTCACCTAAGCAACAGTAACCAGTACCCAGGATACTCGTAAAATTCTACTCAGAACATATCGCAACCTGGCTACCATCAAACTCAGCCTGCACCTTTGCAGAATATGACGAATAGGGCGATACCATACCATCGACAGCAGGGAGTGTTGTCAAGATAAATCCCCTATGCAGACAGAGGTGATCTCTCTAGCCCTAGAGTGGGTCTAGCAACACAAGATTATTTCTAATTCAAATCTCTCTTAACTAATATTTACAATGCGACAAGAAAAGATATAGAAGTACCCTTTTCCAAACATTACACTTGATTTTGTTGATGATGAACTTGATCCACAATCCTTTGAGGCCCGCTCCTTGCTACTGATGGCACACGAATACCTGCGGATGATCAAGAGACAGCAGCAAACATAATATGATACATACTAATTGCAAACATTAGTTTTCTAGAATATTAAGGAGTACTAGAATATTTTCATAAACATTTAGACAAATATAGAAAGAAAACATCAGATGTTATTATTTAAACATAAAAGGAGAGCTTACAACCTAGGCCTTGATGTTGGAGGCCTCCTTAGGTGAAAATATGAGCCCTTCACCAAAGCTATAAAGAATTCCTTCTCCTAAACACTTTGGCATTATCACAATGCTAGGATGCAAGGGAACGAGAGTTTAGATGAGTCTGACAATGACCAACCAAGCTCTAAAATTGTGGGATTGAGGGATATGAATTTATAGGAATGGAGAAGAGGTTGGGAGACCATTAAAGGAGGAGGAAGGCCCACTTTCTAAGGGATGAGCCCCCATGGATGAGATGAAGACTCTAAAATCAGAGAGCTTGACCTTATCACCACCGTTTAACAACCAACTTTTCGCCTTGGAGATTCTAGAGGTCGAAGCTTCTCCTCCATTTGAGGAAACACTGCCAGAAATGGGATCAGCATGGTTTTCCAAGAAACAAGGGTGCTGATAGAATTGAGACATAATTGTGAATATGAAATCAGCACGGTCATGACACTAAAAAGGGATTTGACCCAGGAAACTAGGAATTTTACCAAGTTTCTTCAGTAGTCTCCCAACGTAGTTTTCTTTGGATCTTCAGGGGATGCCTATATCATATTTATTCATGGTGGAAACATTGCACAGGATCAGTCGCGGGGCATTTCAGGATCAGGAATGGGAAAATGAGTATGGTGAAAAATTATTGTGTAACATATGCCCCCTAAAGAATGAAGACATAATCGGGGAGTGATGGCTGAAATTCTTTATGAACCAAGGCCAAGAACACTGACCACCTCTGGAAAACCTACCAAATCAAACATATTACACTATATGACATCTATGGTATGAATATGCCTAATCACATAGTTATGTACTAGACATCACATAACACATGAACCCACAGTATGATCACATCCATCCATATAAAGAGATCATATAAATGGATCCGCAGTATGAACGCAACCATCCATATAGATAGGATCATGTATACAATCATGAATACTCAATAACTCTCGGCAGCCTGGATAAAAAATAAAATGTGACCAAGGGTCTTCACCGCGATCTCAATCAACGCAATGTACGGATATATCCATGTGAATAGATGTGTTGGTGTTGAACATGGTAGCAATCACCTGATTACTGGTCAATGATGAAAACCGTTAACAGGCACAAGAGAGACCACCAATAATGACGATGGACCTCAAGGTACAACAACACAATCTACAAGCGTGAATGAATGTGTTTAAGTAGAACACTTTCAGAATCATTCGATCGAAGGACAATTATGTGAACCTATCTTCGAACATGAAGAACTTGCCATTGAGGCATGCAAGTGATCGAAATCTAGATTGGGGGCAAAAAATTTGTCAAAAATTAAAAGTGCTAAAAATTGATCCAAACCAGAACGACTGGATAGGCCTCATTACCAGGAATCTGGCACACTTCATTTCACTCAAAACGAACTCCATATGAGGAAGATAGAGCATGTTGTTCGTTTTCCTAAACAACTAAAAAAATTGCAGAAAATGACAGAACGGTGACATGGCAGCCTAGTCAAAACAAAGGAATATTCTAGGAATCTTTATTCAAATTTCCCAATGACACTGTGCCAAGTGTCGAACTGTGGTTGGTTGTGATTTTTCACGTTTTTATTTGGTTTGTGGAGGACCAATTGGGAGCTAACACATGGCTAGCCCGGAGGCCGCCATGTGCCCCCCCAAACGCTGAAATATCAACATAGTTCAAAGGTCGAAATACATTATTTTATGGTGGGAAAACTATATTTCATGGTCAAATATATGTATTTGGGTGAAATTTTTATTAATTCCAAAGTTTTAGACCATATGAATTGGGCGGCATAGTTCAAAGGTCGAAATACATTATTTTATTGTGGGAAAATTATATGTCATGGTCATATATATGTATTTGGGCGAAATTTTTATTAAGTCCAAATTTTTAAACCATATTAATTGAGCAGAAAAGTTATTAGAGGCAGAAGGGCAGAGGTCAGGGCCCGACCCCACGACCTCCCCCAAGTGAACGCACCATGTTACCACCAAGCCACACCAATAGTTCTTATATGAGTATGGTCGCGGCATATATTTAAATCCATTCATATTGACTGGCGGGGCTAAGGAGGGGGCTAGCCCCGTGGGCCAGCCCCCTCACCATATGACCTTTAAACTATAACTGTGGTGGAGCACTATGGTTAATGCGCGGGATTAAACCATAATTCAGGTTATTAACCCTTAATCCCACTTTAAACGCGTTAATCCGTGTGTTAAACTAGATTTGGATAAGATCTCAATTAGAGCTAATCCACAGTTAAATAGTGCTAACAGTTAATAAAACAACGCTTAATTTGGCAGAGAAAATGGCGGAGTCCCTATTTTCAGCGCCACCTCCATTTTTGGCGATGCTAACTTGAGTTTCTCTAGTTTTAATGGGATTTCCTAGGCCAGAATTGAATGAGGCATAACTGGAGAATTTTTCGACCAAATTAGGCTCAGAAAGAGTCAATCCTAGATGATTTGGATGCTCTGAGCATGATGGTGCAAGTTTTAGAGGCGTTGGAGCACTTCTATAAGTGAATTTTCCACTTTTAAAATTAAATAAGCCTAGGGCCACCAAGGGAGGAGGTCATGCCTAGTCCACTTGAAGACCATTTTCAGAGCTTGAAGAGTTTATTTTGAGGTTTTTGGGTCTTTTGAATCCAATGGAGAAGGTTTCAAAGCCATTGGACCATTTTAGGTGCATGTAATAAGAGAATTATACATTAATCCAAAGAGGGCCTAGCGAGTTGAAGCAGGTCCATGGAGATGTAGCCGAGGAGGGGTGAAATTCGTTATCATCTATTGTGTAATGTGTTTTTTGTGTGTTATTTCTCTGCAATTTACTTGTTGTACATGTGTTTTTAACAACTAATTAACTCATGAATTTCTCATAAAAAACACAAAACTTGACACATAAACCCTCACATAACTAGTTAATTTGAGACGATCCTAAACACATTTATTTAATACTGATGAGGGAGCTAGCACAACAAAACTAGTTTTCCCATATTCAGATCAAGTTGGTATTAGAGCATAGTTTAGCTCATTTTAGCCTGAGATAATTTTCCAAGGTTAGCTAGAGAATTAGCTATTGGTTTTGCATTTGTGCAAGGAGAATTTAATTGTGTGCAAGTTTATGTGTGTAAGGAGAAGGTCAAGATTGAGGACTCAACTCTCAAATCAATGCAAAGAAGCTTTTTATGCATTGCAAGTGTGATGGCAGCTTCATTAAGTGATGTTTTTAGTCAATATTCCTTAGCAAAACTCTTTTATAAAGAGATGTTGCAGAATATCTACATCATGAATGATATGGTCACAAGAGATGTATGAAGATAAGAGGGAGAGAATTATACTTCAAGAGCAGTTGATTTCCATGAAGGAGGAGAAGCAAGAGTTTCTTGAAAAGATGCATGAGATGGAGACTCGACTCCATATTGCAAATGAAACCATAGCCAAGTATGTGCATGAAAAAGAGGTATGAAATTCAAGTTTATCTTCAATTTGTTCTCAAGATTAATGTGTAGGTGCTTTTGAAAGACACGCTAGAGTAATAGGATCCAAATTATTTATGAAAATGGGCTATGAAGGTAAAGGGTTAGGCAAACATGCACAAGGCATAGTTGAGCCAATTGTTTTAGAGGAAATTCATAAGTATTTGGTTCTTGGTTATGGAAAGCATTATGGAGAATGCTCCAAAGCCAAGGAGGCACATGAAATAATTCCAAGAAGGACTTTCATTACATGTTCATTACCTCAAGCTTGTGAATTTTTTGTTCACAAAGAATGCAAAATTTTTATACCCAATTTGCACGAAGATGTTCATAAGCATGTAGCTAATGAGAATGGAAAACAAGAGGATGCTGAAATCTCTAAAGTCATTGAAGCCATTGTTGTTATTCTGAAGAGAGCCACTACCTCGTCAAATTCACCTCCTCAAGAAGGCGACAAAGGTGAATGTGTAAGGTATAAATCTGCCTTTAATCAAGTTGATTTTGATTATGATAAACATGGTAAATCTTCACATAAGATTTGGATAAATTTTACACATTCCTTTTGTGGTTTGAATAACCATAATGTTTCGATGTGTTGGAAGAAGATAGCCATGCACAAAAAACTTTCTAAACAAAGGATACAGAAAGCCAAAGGTCCATTAGACAATGCAAACCATGTTGAAAAGAAGATGAAACTATTTTGCACTCATTGCCATAAGCAAGGTCATATTGTAGACAAGTGTTGGAATTTGTATCCAACAAGTCATCCACGACATTTGAAGAAGCTGGAAAGAGATCTTAACAAGAATGGAAGAGAGGATTCCATAATTGATGTGGGTCAGGATGATTCACATGATGAAGTGCAACTAAAAGAATCACCATTGAAATGGTTTGGAAAGAGATGGTTAGATTTATTAACCAATTAAGACCTTGCATTTCTTTTGATGATTGATGCAAATCTTGCCTTATTGAAGCATTTATTTTCTCTTGAAAGTATGTTGCATATTGCATGAAGCAAGATGTTGGAAAAGTGTACTATTTTGATTCACTTTGTTGCATAAAAATTTAGCCATTTCATATCTTTAAGTACTTGTACATACCAATGGAATTATTGTACTTGTGATGGTACTTATGAGAGAGTTGATAATTGTATACATGCATGAAAGTTTGTGTGCGTGAACAGTGGAATTGTTGATAGTTTCATTGTGCTTGAGCATGCATGATTGATCACATTATGTTGGTTGATTGCTTTGTTTATCATATATGTTTTTTCGACTTGTGTTTGGTCGATGGTTTGTACACCAAGATGTAAGATTACATGGTTATTTTCACATGATGTGACATTTTTTTCTTTGAAGGAGAAAAAGAAAGAGGTCATCAAGTTGTATTTCTTGCATGATGTGTTTTTCAAATTAATAGTTTTGCTTGTGACAAGATGTCATAGGATTTTGGAAGGTCCACTCTTGAGTGAGAGGCTCATGATTAGCCTTCATCTCAAGTCATGGCATGAGTAGCATGTCAATACTAGAGGATGATAGAATCAAGAAGCAAAAAGTGGACAAGATGCCAAAAATTTTGCAGTCAAAACATCAGCCATTGTAGACCATTTGATGTGTTAATGCCAAGAAGCAAAAGAGATGGCGAATGAATTATTCCACATGTGGAATTTGGTACTATGGAGGTAAAAAGAATGGTCATTTCTTTTCTTTTGATTACTGATGTTGGAAGTGATTGATGTATTTCACCTAGATGGGCTTAACTTGGAAAAGTGGTTTCCAAGGAGAAGCTTGCATCAAATGCATGTTTGTGAAAAGGAGGAATAGGATTCTCAGTTGGAAGGCCATCATTTATCTTTCCAAGCACAAAGGGATCGTTGTGGTACAATAAGGTGTTTTATCAAACAACAATAAGCCAACAAGTGTTGGATTGGGTTAGCAGCAAAAGGAGGACATTGGTTGAAGTTCCAAGCCATTTGCAAGGCAAGGCATGTCAGTGAACCCAAGCGGTTGTCATGGAGATTTTTCCAAGTAGAATCAAGTTGATAGAACTTGGGAAAGAGAAGAGTATTCAGCTCTCATCAGATAACCAGCTTTTGTGGGTCCAAAAGCTTGTCAATGGGAATGAGTGATCAGAATCTCGATTGGGGGCAAAAAATTTGCTAAAAAATCAAAGTGCTCAGAATCGATCCAAACTAGAACGACCGGATAGTCCTCGTCGCCAGGAATCTGGCGTACTTCGTTTCATTCAAAACATACTCTATATGAGGAATATAGAGCATGATGTTCGTTTTCCTAAACAGCTAAAAAAATTTAAATAAAATGTCTTTCAGAATAATCACATCATTAGGATTATTCCGAAAGACATTTTATCTACATTATGGATCACAGAAGTCTTATATCTAGCTAAAAAAATTGCAGAAAAGGACAAAACGATGACATGGTAGCCTCGTCAGTAAAAAGGAATATTCTGGGAATATTTCTTCAAATCGCCCAATGAAACTATGCCAAGTTTCAAATTGTGGTTGGTTGTGATTTTTCACATTTTTATTTGTTTTTTTGGAGGAATAATTGGGAGCTAATACATGGCTAGCCCATAGGTCGCCTCTTGCCCCAAAAGGTTGAAATATCAACATATTTCAAAGGTCAAAATACATTATTTTATGGTGGGAAAACAATATTTCATGGTCAGATATATGTATTTGGGGAAATTTTTTTTAATTCCAAAGTTTTAAACCATATGATTTGGGCTGAAAAATTATTAGAGGCAGAAGGGCCAAGGTTTGGGCTCAACCCCACGACCTCCCCCAAGCGAGCACACCATGTTACCACCAAGCCACACCAATAGTTCTTATATGACTATGGTCGCAGCATATATTTAAATCCATTCATATTAACTGGTGGGGGTAAGGAGGGGGCCAGCCTTGCTGGCCAGCCCCCTCACCATATGACCTTTAAACTATAACCATGGCAGAGCACTATGGTTAATGTGCGGGATTAAACCATAATTTGGGTTATTAATCGTTAATCCCACTTTAAACGCACTAATCTGTGTGTTAAACGAGATTTGGATAAGCGCTCAATTAGCGCTAATCCATAGTTAAACAATGCTTATTAGTTACTTAAACCAGTGCTTAATTCGGCGAAGAAAATGGAGGAGTCCCTATTTTTAGCGCCACCTTCAATTTTGGCAGTGCTAACTGGAGTTTCTCCACTTTTACTGGGGTTTCCTAGGTCAGAATTGAATGAGGCATAACTGGAGAATTTTTTGACCAAATTAGGCTTAGAAAGAGTCAATCCTAGATTATTTGGATGCTCTAAGCATGTTGGTGCAAGTTGCAGAGACGTTGGAGCACTTATGTAAGTGATTTTTCCACTTTGAAAATTAAAGAAGCCTAGGGCCACCAAGAGAGGAGGTCATGACTAGTCCACTTGAAGACCATTTTCAGAGCTTGAAGAGTTTATTTTGAGGTTTTTGAGTCTTTTGAATCTAATGGAGTAGGTTGCAAAGCCATTGGAGCACTGTAGGTGCATGTAATCAGATAATTGACCATTAATCCAAAGAGGGCCTAGCTAGTTGAAGCAGGTCTATGGAGATGTAACCCATTAGGGGTGAACTCTGTTATCAGCTATTGTGTAATGTGTTTGATGTGTGTTATTTCTCTACAATTTACTTGATGCACATGTGTTTTAACAATTAATTAACTCATGAATTGCTCATAAAAAACACAAAACTTGACACATAAACCATCACATAACTGGTTAATTTGAGATGATCCTAAACACATTTATTTAATACTAATGAGGGAGTTAACACAAAAAAACTAGTATTCCCATATTCAGATCAGCAAGCTCCAAGGTACTGAGAAGAAGTTTCTAAATCACCTTCCTGGATAATGAGCTGAAGTCGATAGGAAGTGATTCATCAAAGGAGGGCCATAATGATTCCCATATCATTGACACGAAACAATAGATATCTTAAGATGATAGGAGTGATTTGGGATTGTAATAGATGAGGTCAGATAAGCAAAGGATGTTTGACAAAAATGACTTCTCTTGAACATATCAGCGACACAACTTCGGAATGTGGCAGAATTTGACTCAAATAGGATCAAAGGTCATGTTGATAAAATCTAGTAATAAAATGAGAGGCAAACGGATTTTCCAAACCCATGGAGGCAAAGTGATGAACGTAGGATGTCCCCAACCCGACAGGAACTGTAGATGAGTGTCATGTTCAAGAGCGACAAGCTGCCCAAAATACACATAGGATTTTCACTTTCAATTTTCCCCCGTTATTGCTAACGAGTACCTCTATTTTTTATAGACAACATGAAGAGGATATAATATGTTGAGCATGTAAGTTCATTCTTCAAATGAATCCATCTTAGTAAGTTTAACGAGCCCTAGGAAGGAGGAACTCAGTCTCGTCATGGTGAAAAGACTTTCTCTGTTTAATATTTAACGAGTCCAACGAAAGGGGAACTCGATGCATTTTAATGTTTAAGGAGTTTGAAAAGAAACGAAAATTAAAATCCATCATGTCCCTTTTCGTAAATCATCTCTCAAGTCTGAAAAGCTAGAAAACAATTCCCGAATAACCTCTTAACAATGTTCGATCAAGGTATTCCTTTTTCGTAAATAGTAAATCTCAGCCCAAAAAAAGGGGTAAATGTATACTAATACCACGTCAATTCGTTCACTTTAACTAGTTCGAAATGACAAATACTCAACAATCTTTTCATTTTTTGATAGTCAAAAAAGAGCTGAAAGTTGACTCCAGTGGGGTTCCTTTTTTGTAAACATTTACTGAGGTCGAAAAGAGGTAAATGCAACTCATTTACATCGAAAATAACCATCAACAGTGTGGAAGTCATGTACTGCACATAAATTTCAAATGTCACAATACCGAGGAAAAATAATAAAATATTGGTGAATTTTTTTCAAAAATATATAAATAGACCAAAAAAAATTCATTTTCAACTTTTTATTTTGAGAAAAGCATTTTGTCCATTTTCCCTCTGAATTTCAAATTAGTGGTGTGGCCGATCTAGGATACCATTCTTCGATCCTTCAGCATCAGGTAAGAGCTCTAAGCCTCCTTTTCATTTTGATTCCATTCATTTGTCATTTTGTTTCAGTAATAGTGAGATTGGGGGGAGGATTTCAAGTTTTAAAATTGCCTGCTACCAACATGATTTCGAGTTATCGGGGTCGCGCTGGTCATGTTTAGCCCGTTAGGGCAGCACACCACCACCGCCAAATTAATCCAGACAGTCGCGTTGGATGTGGGAAGGATTTTAAAACAAGAAATCCACCCATATCTAAGGTTAATTTCCAAAATTACTATAGTGAAAACTCCTAAAAGGCCATTTAAACATGCTTTGCGGGTGCTTTCCTCAGATATGTTGGTCAAATGGAATGAACGAGGCCATGAGGTGGAAGACCACCAATCTTTGCTAATCTAAAAATGGAATGTACTTGAATAAAGGGTGCAAGGTATCCATTTTCAATAATTTTAAATGTGCAAACAACTCCAAGGTTAACTATGAATTAAATACTCAGATGCCATTAAAATACTCATGCTTGAAGCTTGATGTCTTGTGGAATAAAACAAATAAGTTTGAGCAGTTGTTTAGGTGTTTATGTGTGAAGGCAAGTTACTTAAATTTGTTGTTTAACACATTATATCAGATTTTTTTAACATGATATCTTCAGCAAATAATGACACAAAGATGATGAAGCAATTCACCCCTCCAGGGCTACATCTCCTGGACCAAGCCTCCCAAAATGGGCTTGTCCTCTTGTATTAAGAAAGCTGTAAAGGCTAATACAAGTAAATAAGTACCTCCAAAGGAAAATCTAACTGTAAAAATAGAATCAGAAGATAGGAAACAGCTAAGAATGCTCTTCCCCAAGCACTAAACAATGAAATTGTACCTTAAACAGTACTTTCTTCAAATGGCCCTTATGGCCCTTTAAAATTATATGAAGAAATTCGAGGTGAATATGACCTCCAATGGTTCTGAAACCTCTTCCAATGGACTCAGACTGTCGAAGACAACAGAAGTAGGCTTTTGAATCACCGAAAACAGATGAATACAGCCTCCAAATAGCTTAAGCACTGGAATGGCCCTAGTGGCCTTGAAAGCTTCCCTGAAGAAATTCGAGGTAAAGAATGCCTCAACAGGAAAAAAGAGTTGTGTAAATGGACTCAGAGCTTAGAATACAGTCAGAAATGACCTTCGTTTCACATTCAATGGCTGAAAACATCCCAACGAAGCTCCCAAACTGATATGGCCCTAGTGGCTCCTGGAAATTCCTCGAAGCAAAAACACCTTCAAACGACCTCTGTTGGCTGTGAACCTATGCCAATGATTCCAAAAGGTCGAAGAGACCCAAAATAAATAAAAAATTCGCTCAAAAAGGATATCCCATGTGAAATATATGGCCCAAACAGTCTTTTTCCCAATGTTAGGCAAAAATCCCACAAAAGGTGGGCCAACTTTAGTTAATTGCAGTTAAATGTGGAGGCATCCCCTGATTTGGCAGCGCGCTGAAAAAATTGGCGGAACTGCTAACTGCTAGCATTTATTGTTATAGTTAATGCGGTCACATGTTTCGCACCTGTTGGCATATACGTTGGATCAAACGGTTATGAAAACCGTTATAATAAACTTTAAACAATAACATTTAACCCGCCATTACATGAACCCTTATCCAAACATTAAACGTTTAACCGCATTGAAATTCCCACCGGTTGTGGAGGGCCAACGGTTCTGTGGATGCTGTCACATGATTGGGGAGAGGGCTAGCTCGAAGTCCTTTGAAACCTCCGCTCACCAAACTATTACAGCACGTGCCTTTGACCTTTCATTTGCCACGTAACCCTAGGAACATATTTACCATATGACGTAACATTTGCCATTGAACGTATCATTTTCTTTGTGCCATATGATATAACCTTTGCACTTTGGGTTTAATATACTTTGCATTAATTTAATGTGTGGTTTAATTAATTTAATTAAATTTTTTAATATTTAATATATATATATATATATATATATATATATATATATATATATATATATATATTAATATAATATATGATTTTTTAAATCAAATAAAATATTATATATATATATATATATATATATATATATATATATATATATATATATATATATATAACATTAATTAAACTATAATTAAAATAAAAATAATTTCCAACACATAAATTTATCATTACCCATTCAACATTAGAGGTTATTGGGCGATTTCAAAGTGCAATAACTTCTTCATACGGTAACAGATTTTAGTGCCATTCACGGCACCAGGATCGTATCGTCGAGGCCTATCTCGTCACTCAAGTTCCAAGTCAATTTGAAAATTTTCATTTTTGAGCTTTTTCCCAAGCTCAGATTTGAGCTCTTGATCACACCTCCCAAATGAGAGGCTTTTGGTCCCCAAAAGCTTACTGAAATGAAGAACTGAACTGTAGTACAGAAAATGAGAGAATAAAAATCCTCTTCTCTTCAGCCCTTCAAAAATTTTGCCTTGCAAAGCAAATGAAATTGAACCACAAATGGAAAGAATTTGACATTTCCCTTCCTGAATGCGCTCGTCCACAACTGTCCACTACTGTCTTTCTTGCTCTCACACAAAAATTTCTGGCGAGAAATTTACATAATGAAATTTTTCAATGCTACCTTGATCAACGATCTAAGGTGGCTCAAAACAAACAAGATATTACAGCATATAATACATGCATACATCCAAAATTTACATATGTACAAAAGGAGTATGTCTTACTGTGTCAAGAAGTCCATCCACTTCTCACCAAGCCATTTCCATGGTGATTTTTGCTGTTGCAACTTTTCCTCATGTGAAACTTCCCTTTCCACATCAATAATGGAATCCATGATTCCACCTTCGCCAATATTTTTGTCCTCTTGCTGTATGTGCGTGGGACGACGAGTTGGATGCAAAGTCCAACAATGAGAGACAACATGTCCCTTCTTTTGGCAAAAATTGAAAATATTATGCACCTTCTTTGAAGGTAGTCTTTGCTTCATCTGCTTCTTGTGTGCCTTCTTCCTCATCCAGCATCTTGAAACATGATGGTTAAATCGACCACAATATGTACAAGAATTCTTTCTTCCATTAAAGAATGTAAAACTATCATGCCTTGCAGAAACACAATCAAATTGATCATGAGAATATTTATACCTCTTATGTTGCTTTGCATGTTCATCCTTTTTGCCTCCATGAGGAGATGAACTAGTAGAGGCTCCAGCTTTCAATTGTAGACTAACATCATCGTTCTTGTCTTGAAAACTTCCTAAAATTGCATGTTTACCATAAGCTGCATGTCTACCATCTTCTTGCTGCAACAAAGGCTTAAAGCAATGGCATTCATCTTTGAAAAAAAATTGACATATTTGCTTCATGGAACTTGAACAAAAGTTCTCTTTTCATTATTCTCACATGCCTTCATGGCTTTGGAGCCTTCGCCATGAGATTGTACATAACCAAGACCAAGGTTCTTGGGTCGTTCCCCAATAGAAAGGGGTTCAACCATGCCTTGTGCATGCTTTCCTAATCCTTTGCCTTCATAACCCATTTTAAACAATAACTTGGATCCTACTCCTCTTGTATGCCTTTCAAAAGAACCAACAACTTTTCAAAAGAGGAAACTGAAGACAAATCTGAATGATTTACCTCATGATTTACGTCCTGAAGAAGAGGTATTTTCTTGGACAAAGCTTCTTGAGCTTGCAGGAGTTGTTTCTCCATGTAATGCAGTCTTTGGAGAATTGTTTCCTTCTCTTCCTGCATAGCCAACAATTGTGCACGAAGCTGAACACTTTCCCTTTGATCCTCAAGGAGAATCTGCACCATGTCCTTCACCTTAATGAACTCTTCTTTTATGTCATCACTGAAGAGTTTCGTGAAGGAGGAAACTTCACTTGCAGAAGAAATTGACATCATGTAAATGGTAAAATAAAAAAAGGAACTTCAAACAAAGTTCTCAAAGCTTTCAATAATGACAAGCTGTTGACCAAATGCCTTCAACTCTTGGAGAGGGTTAACACCAGCTATCCCAAAATGAGCTCAAGCAAACTCATGCACACAAGAAAACAGTCAAGTTTGATTGCACAAATGCTCAAAATATAAACTAAACCAGAGATTGACTGAAGTAGCATTTATCTACTACGCAATTGTATAACAAAAGTGGTTCGAAGGCTTCCTGGCTTGCTTCAGACTCTGTCTATAGTTTATATAACTTTTCCTAGAGCATATAAACAGCAAAAACCCGCTCTGATACCATCTTATATGATAATGGAATGTACTTGAATAAAAGGTGCAAGGTATCCATTTTCAATAATTTTAAATGTGCAAACAACTCCAAGGTTAACTATGAAGTAAACACTCAGATGCCATTAAAATACTCATGCTTGAAGCTTGATGTCTTGCGGAATAAAAAAAATAAGTTTGAGCAGTTTTTTAGGTGTTTATGTGTGAAGGAAAGTTACTTAAATTTGTTGTTTAACACATTATATCAATTTTTTTTAACATGATATCTTCAGCGAATAATGACACAAAGATGATGAAGTAGTTCACCCCTCCTGGGCTACATCTGTTGGACCAAGCATCCCAAAATGGGCTTGTCCTCTTGTATTAAGAAAGATGCAAAGGCTAATACAAGTAAATAAGTGCCTCTAAAGGAAAATCTAACTGTAAAAATAGAATCAGAAGATAGGAAACAACTAAGAATGCTCTTCCCCAAGCACTAAACAGTGAAATTGTACCTTAAATAGTACTTTCTTCAAATGGCCCTGATGGCCCTTTAAACTTCCATGAATAAATTATAGGTGAATATGACCTCCAATGGTTCTAAAACCTCTTCCAATGGACTCATAATGTCGAAGACAGCATAATTATGCTTTTGAATCACCGAAAATAGATGAATACAGCCCCCAAACAGCTCAAGCACTAGAATGGCCCTAGTGGCCTTGAAAGCTTCCCTGAAGAAATTCGAGGTAAAGAATGCCTCAACAAGAAAAAATAGATGTATAAATGGACTCAGAGCTCAGAATAAAGTCAGAAATGACCTTCATTTCACATTCAATGGCTGCAAAAATCCCAATGCAGCTCTCAAACTGATATGGCCCTAGTGGCTCCTAGAAATTCCTCGAAACAAAAACACCTACAAACGACCTTTGTTTGGCTGTGAAAACTATGTCAATGAGTCCAAAAGGTCGAAGAGACCCAAAATCAAAAAACAATTCGCTCAGAAAGGATCTCCCATGTGAAAGATATGGCCCAAATAGTCTTTTGCCCAATGTTAGGCAAAATCCCACAAAAGGTGGGCCAACTTTAGTTAACTGCAATTAAATGTGGAGGCATCTCCTGATTTAGCGACGCGCTAACAAAATTAGCGGAACTTCTAACTGCTAGCATTTATTGTTATAGTTAATGTGGTCACATGTTCCGCACCTGTTGGCATATACGTTGGGTCAAACGGTTATGAAAACTGTTATAATAAACTTTAAACAATAACATTTAACCCGCCATTACATGAACCCTTATCCAAACATTAAACGTTTAACCGCATTGAAATTCCCGCCGGTTGTGGAGGGCCTACGGTTCTGTGGATGCGGTCACGTGATTGGGGAGAGGGCTAGCTCGAAGTCCTTTGAAACCTCCGCTCACCAAACTATTACAGCACGTGCCTTTGACCTTTCATTTGCCACGTAACCCTGGGAACATATTTACCATATGACGTAACATTTTCCATTGAACATATCATTTGCTTTGTGCCATATGATTTAACTTTTACACTTTGGGTTTAATATACTTTGCATTAATTTAATGTGTGGTTTAATTAATTTAATTAAAGTTTTTAATATTTAATATATATATAAAATATGATTTTTTAAATCAAATAAAATATTTAATTTATATATATATATATATATATATATATATATATAACATTAATTAAACTATAATTAAAATAAAAATAATTTCGAACACATAAATTTATCATTACCCATTCAACATTAGAGGTTATTGGGCGATTTCAAAGTGAAATAACTTCTTCATACGGTAACGGATTTTAGTGTCGTTCACGGCACCGGGATCGTATCATCGAGGCCTATCCCGTCACTTAGGTTCCAAGTCAATTTGAACACTTTCATTTTTGAGCTTTTTCCTAAGCTCAGATTTGAGCTCCTGATCATTTGCGGGATCAAGATTGCTTCAATTCTTTTCGCAAGTGTGGGTTGTTGAAATTATTTCAAACAACTAGGATAAGAGCTCAAATGGAGCTACTTCAATACTTGATCAGTATATGGGACGTGGACCGACAGTTATTTATCATCGGGGGCCAAGAGTTAGAACTAGATGTGATGGAAATCTATTTCATTACTGGTTTGTCCAGGATAGGGGAGAGAATCCAACTCTCTGGAGCATGCACAGGGGGTGAGAGTACCAACATGATCAACCAGAGATACTGTCTCGGGGCTCGTAAAATGGAGAGATGGAAGGTATATATTTCATCCATTAGGGTGCTCCCTCTACTCACAATTTTACATTGCATAACTAGAGTGGCAGGTGCCCAGGCATTGCATGAGGCAACGAAATCTCAATTCCAATACATAATGGACTGCTTGGCCCCAATGATTTTTAACTAGTGTGAGGGATTATTGGCCAATACAAAGAGCCAGTTAACCAAGTGCAATACAGGGTGACTGAAACAATTCAGGTATGGGAACATTCTAGTGACATTATTTCTAGAGAGAGTATCATTGTTTCAGTACCAGTGGCTAGAGATCCACGATCCAGCCCTGAGGGACCCAAGGCTAATGAGATGGTGTGACATAATGCCCCAAAAAGGGTGGGGGCCAATAGATGCATTTCCCCACAGCCTTTTTTAGATGGTTTCGACATCAACTTATCATAGTTGAGGACTATGATTATGTCGACATCAACTTCAGAGGAGATCCATATGTTCCTATCCCACCAAGCACATAGTGTATCAATGCAGGTAAACACTATGTTTTTAAACATTTTTTACTTTTTTAATTTTTTTGTTATGTATTCTAAAAATTGGACTTATGATGTTTTCACATATATGGGTGCTCAGAGATGGCCTGGTATGCCACTGATTGCATGGAGGGTATCTCGCCAGGTAGAGGACGCTCCTTATGAAGAGGGATCAGATGCACTAGCTGAGTTAGAGTGGAACCTAGTTGGCCTTATGAGAGGCATTCTAGAATATTCTACTTTTGATGAGATTCCTCTGCGCATCCAGAGACATGCCGTTGGGGTTAAGGGCAGACTACGTCGGTTACTCTGACGAGTAATCCAAGCAGTCACCTACTACAATGAGCACCATGTGGGCAAATAACAACCCTATGTTTATATTTTTTGTACTGATGTAGGCTCGGAGAGCCATTTTGTTACAAAACACATATTTTTTGAGATTTTGGATGTAACACACTTGACAGACACGATATATGTGTGTGTGTGTCTACACATATGCATTTTTCTATATCTACATGTGTATCATGATGATGTCTTGGTTTTTACATATTGCGCAAATGTCTATCTAATACATTGTTTTCTAATGTATCTGTTAATGTATTTAAATGCCTTGGAATATGTTGATATGTGATGAAATCAAAATTTCTTTCCAATAATCTAAAACGTAAATAGATACGCAAAATTTGAGGATTTTGCATAGAATAATGGCCATTTAATTGTAACAGAATGAGTTGTGAGTCTAACTTAAAAACCAAATATCTAATCCCAAGATAAATGGCATTCGATAATATCTTGATTACCGTGCTATATTTAGCAATATTTTTAGTCGTTCAACCCAAACAAATACCTTGCAAATTAATAAAATCGCCATCAGGGGCAAAGAGTGCCCAAGCTACAGAAGACAGGTTCCATGTGCTACGGCAAGTGCCATCAGAAAAACCAACGTATTGATCCGAAGGCATCTGCAAACCAAGTGGAACACACGGTGAGTAGAGGAAACATGTCTACAAAGCAAACAATCACACCAAAAATCAACTCAAAGCACACTAATGAATAAAACACTAATGTACAAAGTATCACACTTATGATTAAGCATAATATTTTTTTAGATAGAGCCCATTTCAAGGCTCAGTCAATGGATTTCCTTCCTAATCTGCTAGCTCATAGGCTCCTCATTCCAATACTCGTTGAATGATATAGGGCCCATGCCACATTGGCTCGAGTTTTCCTACTCCCAATTTGTCATTAGCTTGGTCATAAATTAGAACCAAGTCACCTTTAGAGAAAACTTCAGGTTTGACGAATTTTTCATATTGAACCTTAAATTATCCTTTATGTGCTTCAATAACTAAAGTATCAAGCCTACGGGTCTCATCGAGACACTTTAGGTATAACAAATGTTCCTCTTTTGGTGAAGTATTAGGAAGAATTTTGACAGCTAGCTTCAGAGAAGGAACCTCACACTCGATCGGAAGTGTGGCCTCTAGACCATACACCAGTTGGAATGGTGTGAATCTAGTGGTAGTATTAGCAGAGGTTCGGTATGCCCATAGAGCCGAGAAGAATATGAGATTCCCATCTCGGTTGTGCTTCCCAATGGTGCGCATAAGAATAGTCACTGATACTTTGTTGACAGCCTCAACCTGGCCATTGGCCTATGGATAATAGGGGTGGAGCTATCATGATGTAACCCCAACGGAGCAGCAAACTCTGTCATCATATGATTTCGAAAGTGGGAGCCATGATCGGTGACAATTTCTTTCGGGACACCAAACCGAGCTATGACATGATTGAATAGGAATTGCACTGTAGTTAGGCCTTCATTGTTGTATGTAGGCATCACTTCATCCCATTTAGTGAAATAATCGACGACAACAATGATATAAAAATGCCCCCTGACCGAGCGAGGGATACAAGTCAAGAAAAATATGCCCCATTTCACAAAAGTTCTGATGGTCACAACTGGGTGCAAGGGTGAGGGTGGGGTGTGCTCTTTCCAAGAGTAAATATGGCATTCATGGCACTTTTGTACCGCAACAATGTAGTCCTTAAAAATGGACAGCCAAAATACCCTGCGCAGAGGATCTTTTGGGTGGTAGCGTAACTGGACATCTAACCACCACAAGCCCCGAAGTGGCAGTCATTGAGAACTTTCTCAGTTTCCTCGAGGGTCAAACATAAAAAATGTATAGATTCAATACCAGTACAATATAAGGTTTCTCCAACGATATGGTAAGGTTAGGACTGGTAGTGAATCCTTCGTCGCTCAGAGTGTGATAGCTCTGGCTGAAACATTTGGGTTTGGATATATACAATGATGTCCCCATACCATGCATCAAGCATACTAATGAGAAAGAGATTCTCATCAGGAATGGACTCATCAAGAGGAGTGGGATCATCTATGGTGGGTAGATCAAAAATCAACTTAGCAAAGACCACAGATTTCTTAGACTTAGCAGCAGTGAATTCTAAGTCAAACTCTTGAAGGATAAAAATCCACTACAATTACTTGCCCCCAAGTAACTAACGTGTGAGAATTTACGTCATAGGGTTGCAATAAAAAATCACCAAAGTTTTGTGTAGGAGGATTTAGTGATGAAAACGTTGAACAACATGGACAACAACCAACACAAGTTTCTCTACACGAGCGTAATGGGTGTCAACATCAAAGAGATTTCAGCTCAAGTAGTAAACCACATGATCTTGACCATCATCATCGTCTTGAACCAGCACCATACCAATAGTGATGTCAGTAGCAGCCAAATACAAGTAGTAATCATGACAATAATCGGGAGGATGCAGTAGTGGAGCACTAATGAGGGCTCGTTTCAACACATCGAAAGAGATTTGGTAAATTTTGTCCCATAAAAACGGGATTCCCTTTTTCAATAAGCGAGTAAGGCCTTTGGAAAGCTTAGCATAATTTAGTACAAAGCGACGGAGGAAGTTGGCTTTCCCCTGCAAACTCTGCAGTTGATGGACAGAAGACAGACGAGGAAAATTGATGATTGCATCAACTTTAAGAGGATCAATGTGGATGTCTTCTTTGGACACCATAAAACCCAAAGGCTGACCAAATTCGATGTAGAAGACACACTTATGAGGATTCAACATGATATTATAGCGTCGACAGTGAAGAAATATAGCTCTAATTTTTTCCCGGTGATCTCGACGTTTCACAGAATGAGCAAGAAGATTGTCGATATATGGCTGAACTATGTGCCTGATGTCATGAAAATCATACAGCATAGCTCACTGGAAGCTAGCCCCAACATTCTTTAAGCCAAAAGGGATATTTTCTAGGAGAATTTCCCCTATATATAGATAAACACGGTTTTATGTTGATCATCTGGAGCAATGTTAATTTGATTGTAGCCTGAAAAACCATCCATAAAGGAAAAAGTTTCACTCTCGGCACATTCATCAATGATCTGGTAAATAAAAGGAGTGGGGTGATTTTACTTAGGACAGGCTCAATTGATATCACGATAATCAATGCAAACCCTAATGGTCCCTTGTTTTTTATTCACGAGAATAATATTCGAAAGATAATCTGTCAATGGTATAGGATAAATAAAATCAGCTTTGAGAATTTTTTCAACTTCACCATTTATGGCAACAACCTTTATCAGATGCACGGGACGAAGTCGTTGACGAACAAGCTTTGCATTCGGATAGGTAGGAATTTCGTGCAAAAATATACTCGGATCAATTCCAAGCATCTCTTCGTATGACCACGCAAAGACGTCATGGAACTCCTAAAAAATTTATGTATATATCTTGATCTCAGAGGGAGAACAATATGCACCGCTATGGATATTCTCGAAAATCCTTGGTTTGACAGAAATGTCGATTGGAATGGTTGAAGTAATATTTCCCATGTTCCCTTCAGGCACTTCATGAATCAATGACGGACTCTGAAGTGGGTTAGTCATTACATATGGAGCATGGGATCCAAGGCAGGTGGAGATGTCACATGGGATTGGGAGAAATGAGGAATGATGGTGTCCATCATCCCATGGATTTTCTTCGAGAGAAATTACCTCCATGATACTTTCATTAGTGGGGAAAGTCTCATTCAAGGGATCATCATATTCGCAATAACCAAACCAGGGAGACTGTGCATAAGTATCTAGAGAACCAAATGAGCATCGGTCCCATATGCATCCTCAGAAGTCGTGAGAATATCTTGATACATTTTCTCAGCCGGGCTTAGAGGCACAATGTTACCAAAACTCTCGATATGGTCGAGATTGGGAACAATCCATGGATCGTGACAAGATGAAATCATATTGATAGAGGAAACATTCAGAGGATGGAGTGGAAAAAATCCCATAAGGGACGATTCTTTGAATAGACATGGCTCGATGTTCTCATACGAGGTGACAGTCTTCCCAACATACAAAATGTTACCTGTGGAAGAATCAGAGGAGAAGAAAGCCAACTGATCGACAGTCACAATCTTCCCTTGATGAGGAAAATGGAGGACATGGAAAGGGGTGGAGACCACATAAACCATAGCGTTTTTCCAACTACGTCCAAGAAGGAGATTATAATTCAGGTTGGAATCTACCACTTCAACTTCTAAGGTTACTATTTTCCCCTCCAACAGGATGGGTAATTATTTAAGAATACCAAATGGTTGAGAACCTCTACCATCGAAAGCTTCTAAGGTATTCAGGGACTAACTCAATGGGGGAGAGTTGATGGCTTTCCAACATGCTATAGACATGATGCAGGTTGAAGCACCTTCATCAACAACAATCCGATGAATAGTCTTCCCCATGATAGTGACTTGAATCAGAAAATCCACCTGAGATCCTCTACAATTTCGTAGCATTGTGCATCTCTCGCATTCGGATTATAGGACGGTTTTTGAAGAACACCTTTTGGGGGTGGAGATGGATTCACTACTAGGTCTCTCAATCTGGAGAGGACCAAAGGCAGGGGACGTGGAAGAGGAAGGGTGATATGTAACTTCTGGTTCCATAGGATCCTTGGATGGATTGCGATAGTATTTCAACCTCATAATAATGGCAATGGGTTTCATCCCAGCCATGAAAACCTGAGAATTTCCAGGCGATTGAGCTTGATCTACCATTTGCATCTGCTGAGAAGGGAAGGAACTAGGGGAATTTTGAGGTGTAAAATGGGCCTCCTAAGGAAATTATAAAATAATAGTGGAAATAATAAAACAAGATTTGATTACATCATCAATTTTTAGAGGGAAAAAAGAAAAAACTACTTTTTCAACTCGTATTTTCAACTTATCTCCCAAAGTTTTTACTCAAATTTTGAGTAGGAGTACTCGTTGGATGAAAAATTTAATTCCTCATCCAAGGAGTACCCATGTTGCATACTTTCAATGGACCCTGCTACATGAAAAATGAGAAATACATGAAAAATGTGATTGTAATCGTGTTTTTCATGTATTTCTCATTTTTCACATAGCAGGGTCCATCGAAAGTATGTAACATGGGTACTCCTTGGATGAGGAATTAAATTTTGTATCCAACAAGTACTCTCTCTCGAAATTTGAGTAAAAACTTTAGGAGATAATTTGAGAATACGAGTTGAAAAAGTAGTTTTATTATTTTATTATATTTTAATATTTTTACCATTTTACTTAAAAAATGGTGAATCATCCCCCATAGTTGACATCATCATCTTGAATCCTATTGGTTCCTATAAAGTTTATTTTTTCTGCACATTTTTCTTAAGAGGCCCATTTTAGACCTCAAAATTCCCCTAATGGGTTCTTTCAAAATAGTCAAAGTCCCGGGTGCGCCATTTAGAACACGGGAAACTTCGGCACACTAAGGAAAATCCTTGGTGTAATGATCATCATCACATATCAGACAAGGATATTTGGGCTTACGTGTTGAAGAAACTTCAGCAGATGACTTCTTCGAATCCTATCGAGGGTTATCAGATTTGGATTTTGCTTTACCCTTTTTCTTACCTTTCAAGGATTTGTCTACTGTATTAGATTTAATAACATTTACCACAGAGGTTTTACCAAGATTCTTTTGGTTACTCGAAAGAGTGGGAGAGGCAACAGTAGTAGTGGATTTAGACTTTGAAGAAGTTTTAGGTGCACTACTATCAGTATGATTCACTGTCCCGATAAGACCATCCACCGGAGGCATAGCAGGAGACTAAGAGGATGCGGGATTAGTTGAAGGCCACGGTGCGTCAAGTAATAACTCATATAAAGTCCCAGATTGGGAATAAACCAAATCTAGGTATTAAGCTATGGATACGACTTCCTCTTCCATGACACATCCACTCATAGAAATATCTTTGGAAATCTTTGGAACGAATAATTTTGTACACCATTCAGTCAAAAATTGATCAAGGATCTAAAATTTTATGAGGCGACGGTGACGTTTCCATTCGTGAATGTGATCCGAGATGTGAGTAGCAGTTGATTGATGCAATGAAGTGAGAAGGTGGGTGTTGGTTTCATACTGGACAAGTAGTTGGATGTGAGTAAGGAAATCCATAGCCAAGGAGTTAAAATCAAAGAAAAATCCTCGAGGGAGATCAATATACCACTTGGTTGTGGTACCGATCAGAGTACACTAGAAAATATGAAGAGGAATTGAATCGTCGACCCAAGAATTAGAAGATCACCACAAGTGATGCGTCATAACATGGGTTTGGGGGTCTTCCCCATATTTTCCTTCAAATTTCAGACAATCTCCTGGAATTTTAGTCGGAATCGACAGCCAATACATTTGATGCTAGATGGGGTCATTTGTAAGCCTTGACACATCTGGCAATTCCAATGTAGCAAGGAATGGCAAGGGTGGATGATGAGGAGAAAAATTTTGGGGGTTACAACATCGTTAATTTGGATTTCCCCCCCAATAGGGTGGGTTCTGTCCCAGATACGCATACTTCCCCCATGGTTGGTAAGGACCTTGTTGCATATATTGCTGGTAGGGACTCTACTGGGGCTATTGATAAACCCCCTGCAGTATTTGAGGTTGCATACCTTCCCGGATATAGGGTCCAGGGTGAGGTCCAGTTTGAGGTCCCTAATGAAAATAGGGTCCAGCCTGTGGTCCTTTCTGAACATAGGGTCCAGCCTAAGGTCCTAATTGGGCATGCTGGTACTGAAGAATATGCTGATATTGAGCACCAGGTTGAGGCCTAGACTAGGGTTTCTAGTACTGAACTTGAGGAAATTTTTGGTATTGAGTACCAGGTTGATTTGGGAGAGGGCCAATTTAACCCAGAAGTAGATTCGGACCATCTTGGGTGTAATAACCAAATTGATGGTTAGACACAGTAGCACTCGCAGAGAGCTGGGAATGTAGACATATTGCTAAGAAATGTTCGGTCTTAGAATATATTGATATTATATGTTCGGTTTTTTAACATAAGGGATATTAGGTTGTTGAACATACGAATACGATACGTTCAATTGCTGGAAGGGTTATTGAACCTATGAATATTGAATGTGAGGTTGTCTCGCCCCAGGAAAAGGTTCATAATTCGGTTTCCCTCCACCCAAAAGGGGAAGTACGTAAGGAGGGATAGACTACCCCCATGCATGGACGAAACCATAGCTTTTCCACTCAGAGGTGGAACTATAGTAATCGTAGATGGCGAGTAGGGGATAGACGATCCAATCGAAACAATCGTCTGACCAATAGTGACTATAGGTCAAACAATAGGTTGGGACACGATAGCCACATTCGAAACGAATGGGCCAAAAGACAGAGGAATACCCTTTGACCAAACGGGATCTGGGAATAAATATGTAGCACCAGAAGCTCCAGAAATAAGGTTTCCCAAAGAGGTATAACCATGTGGAAGCATAGACGCAACTTGACTGAAAGGTGTTTCAGTCCCACTCCTTGAATCGAGAGGTGTAGAACCGAACATCTCACTTTCAAAGGGAAACATAGAGGAAGCAGCTTACGGGATGTATGTGCTAGTAGTTTCCTAGAGAGTGCCCTGAGGAGCGCTCACAAATGGAATATCATCGGCATTGGATGTCATTTCATCAAGAAATAACCAACGGACAGTAGAGCGAGATGCTACTAGAGAAGCGCAAAAAGTAATTCTGGGTTGATCGAAAGCGCTATAAGCATGCTAAGGCAAGACCACAATCGTATCAAAGAGCAGATTTTCAGGAAAGACCATGAACTATGCAGATGGTTCGGAGCTTTCCAGCTCAGACTCTTCCGATGTTTTCCAAGGAGACTTGTGAGGCAGTGGTCGGGATGAAATAGGTTGAACACTAATTACAATCTCGAGTTCAACACCTTGCGCTTCAAGGGGACCAATAGGAAACTAAGGGACCTCAGGATGAGGTTCTTTACATCTGTCAGAGGAGGGATGAGGTGAATTCGATGATTCATCCAAGTTGACCTATCAGAACAAGATCATAGAATGAAGAGGCGAAAAAATTCACAATTTACCAAGCAATAATGAGGCTGGAGAACTGCACGGGTAAGATTTTTTCGTGGGCAGTTACTTTTAGAATTAAAAAAAACAAATAAATAAAAAATGGTGTGTTAGGGATAAAGGTTTACCATGTATTCGTGAACTGCATTATATACACCTTGGTAATAAATGATAGAAAAAATTACCAAGGACTTAACATAAAGCATCCGATCTCCCTAAATGTTGTGCACGGTGTATCATGTTTACAAGGTGGTTGAATCGGTTACCTATGGTAGGCTTGCAACCTAGTGGTGTCTCACCAAATATACGCGACGGTACGTGGGAGTCCAGTCCGTAGTAGTGTTGTTTAAAGTGTAACCATTCGATGAGAATGCCCCAAATATACTTATCATACATCAATATACTTCCATACATGGGATGAGATATCACCCTCAGGTTGTAATGCAGATCATTAACGATAGCTCCTACATTTAACGACCTCGGAACATGTCTCTAGCCTAGACCGCTAATTGTTTTCATTAGTTCCAATGCTCCTTAAGGTAAATTGAATGAATTTTAGTGTTGATCTTGAGTTAAGTTTCCGTTTTGGCTCAAAATCGATGTCATTTGAATCCTTAAAGTGCAGGCTAAATGCAAACAAGAAAATTTTCCATTTCGATGAAGCCTAAACTATTTTAGGGAAGGGATACAAGAAAACGTGCAATCAATGCAACAAGAATAATGCCCCCAAAACTAGCTCAAAGCTACGAAATTCAATTATTTTCAATTGAATTCACTTTTCCCAAACAAATGAAAATTATTGAAAAATGAAAAATGGCTCTTCTTTCCCACTAAGATGCACCAAGAAAATATTTTTTTGTTTTTCATTTTTAAATACAATCAAAATAAAAACAAATGAAGGAAAGAAGAAATGAAAATCTTTCACTTTTCTTTCAATCGAAAAAAACAAAAATCGCTTTAAAACATACGAAATGAAATTCTTTCCACTTCTCTTTTTCAAAACGATGAAAACAAGCCAAATCAAAATCACTTTCAAGTTCTTTTCAATTTGGACAAAGGACACACTCTTCTAGACTCGTGGACCAAACAATTTGAAATCCAATGTTTTGACACTAAATCGAAGGTAAGATCAGAGACGTAGTTATGACCAGTGCATATTACAAAACACTTTGAAACAAGCCATGAACAGTGCGACAAAAGGTGTTTGAAATTGTCAAAAATATCCCAACTTACAAACAAATAAAAGAGACGAAGACACTCACTCAACGAAAACAAGTAATTCAAATACACATCAAGGAGGTCATTGAAAATCTAAAAACATCATTTAGAGCCCAGGACACACTGGAAATTCAAGGAGAAACCCTAAATTTTCCTAGAGATGATCAGCGCTTCTGTGGCAAGCAGAAGGGTGTTGAAAGGAAAATCAACGTGGTTGTACTATATAAAATAGTGCTTCCAGTGCTACTATGTAAATGGAAAGCACATTGGTCAGTAAAAACAAGGAAAAACACAAAGGGGTTTCACACAAACACTATACCTGACACAATGAAAAGACAATCAAACCCTACACAAAATAACAGAGGCCTAAGCAGGCTTAGGTTTCAGTAATCGGTCAAACTGATCCAAGATTTTTTCGAGGAAGGAAGGCTAAGAGGATATGCTCCCCAGTGGAATCACTAATTTTGTTGTCAAGATAAATCCCCTATGCAGATAGAGGCAATCTCTCTAGCCCTAGAGTGGGTCTAGCAACACGAGATTCTTTCTAATGCAAATATCTCTTAACTAACATTTACAATGCAACAAGAAAATATATAGAAGTACCTTTTTCCCAACGCTACGCTTGAGCCTGTTGATGATGACCTTGATCCACGATCCTTTGAGGTGTGCTCCCTACTACATATGGCACGCGAATACTTGCCGATGATCAAGAGACAACAACAAACATAATACAATACATAATAATTGCAAACATTATATATCTAGAAAATCAAGGAGTACCAAAATATTTTCATAAAAATTTAGACAAATATAGAAAGCAAACATTAGATGTTATTATTAATAAACATAAAAGGAGAGCTTAAAACCCAGGCCTTGATGTTGGAGGCCTACTTAGGTGAAAATATGATTCCTTCACCAAATATATAAAGCATTCCTTCTCCCAAAAACTTAGGCATTATCACTATGATAGGATGCAATGGAATGAGTGTTTAGACGAGTCTGACAATGTCCAAACAAGCTCTAAAATTGTGGGAATGAAGGATATGAATTTATAGGAAGGGAGAAGAGGTTGGGAGCCCATTAAAGGATGAGGAAGGCCCACTTTCTAAGGGATGAACCCCCATGGATGAGATCAAGACTCTAAAATCAAAGAGCTCGACCTTATCACCATCGTTTAACAACCAACTCGCTGCCCTGGAGCACCATCGTTTAACAACCAACTCGCTGCCCTGGAGCTTCTAGAGGTCGAATCTTCTCCTCCATTTGAGGAAACAATGCCAGAAAGGGGATCAACATGGTTTTCCAAGAAACAAGTGTGATGATAGCATTGAGCCAGAACTGTGAATATGACATTAGCACGGTCATGACACCAGGAAGGGCGCTGACCTAGGAAACTAGGAATTTGACCAAGTTTCTTTAATAATCTCCCAAGGCAGTTTTTGTTGGATATTTATGGGATGCATATAACATATTTCTTCATGGTGGAAACATTAAACATGATCTGTCACAAGGAATTTTAGGATCAAGGATGGGAAAATGAGCATGGTGACAAATTACTGTGTAATAGGGAGGTTTATATCCTCCCTCGCAAGGGAACCAATACTCAGCTAGGAATGTTGATGCAAGAGAAATTCCCTCGCAATCATACACCAATCAGGGACAAGGCAACCAATACCCCCCTTTTCCCACACAAAATATAAAACCAACACATAAAAATGCACCAGTGAACCTTATGCAACCATCCCAGGCTTAGCAGCGACAATATTAAGATCAAGAGAACAACAAAAATCCTCCAAACACTGCAAAGAATAATCCAAGGAACAAGAAAAAGGGAGACTCTAGACAGGGGGGAAGTAATCAAAATTCCCCCTCGTGATCTCATTCTGGAGGCAAACCCAACCAAAATAAAAACTAGGATCCAAATAATAACTCCTAAGGGAAAAACAAGAGACCTAGTCTAAGGAAAAACCACTCTTGTGCCATATGTGGTGAATAATACCATTACACTCACCACTATCCTGAACTCCCTAAATTGAAAAAACTACTAGGTAAATGAGGACAAGGGGAACCTACCCAACAACCTACAATAATGCAGGAACCTTTCCCCCACCAAGGAGTGGTTAACACCCAGTAACAACAAACACCCCAAAACGATACCGAAGGAGGCAACCACGAGATCTACATGGCTGGAGAAGAATTTTTCTTCCAATCAAGGAATAGGAACTACGATACACCTTCGAATACCAACCCATCAGGTACGAGTACGAGCGCACCTGCCACGTTGTTAACTATCTCCAAAGTACCTATTAAGCCCCTTCCAAGAATGGTCAAAGGACCAACTAGACACGCAGGACATCACTCCAAAGCTGATCATAGCTATAGTATAGTGGATGATTTAGCTCAATCACCAGTTTCCATCTCATCTTTGGAAGTTCTGGAATCATTCCCAAGACAATGGAAAGCCTTACTATTCACGTTAGGTGCAATCGACCCTAATTTGTGCCTAATGGTTTTCGATCTAGATAAGGCATGCCCTAGCCTTCCTTCTCTAGTCGCTTTCTAGATACCAGTTTCAGTTTAGAATATCACCATACATTGAGTATTTGTGGATGAAGGAGAATCCACATGTATCATGTCCAAATCAGTTTGGAAAAATTTAGGATCACCTAAATTAAAACCATCTGACATCATGCTTAGAGCATACGATGAGCTCCCATCAGCCCTCGTCGGTCTTTATCAAATTGTCCCAGTAAACATGGTAGGAAAGACATTTATTATAGACATTGAGGTCTTAGATGCATAACTATACTACAATATACTCCTCGGGAAGAGTTATATGTATGCCATGACTACAATCGCATCCTTTGTCTTTAGGGTGATGATGTTCCCTCACGATGATCGGATCATCACTATCGACCAACTCACATACTACGACAAGAAACCCATGACCACTCTATATGTCGTACTAATATACGTAGACATAATCACAGAACCACTCACAAAGTATACAGAGTTCGGCCCAAGCCAACTCAAACCATCATCTATCCTAGGATCATTCCTAGGAGATCCCCCTATTATACCAGGGGAAGCACATAAAAGCACAAGGGAATCGGTGTGCATGATGCTCTCATCAAACACTAAATCTAGCCCAGGCATAGAAACCAGTAGTATGGACGTTGAAGCTACAAGTATGACAGTGCCCTGAGTTAAGGGCGTTCAACCATTGGTATCAAATCTTACATTTTTCCTAAATCAACTTATTTCGGGACAACCGACATACGTGTCAGATCTATCGGAGAAACCACCACATGCATAATTGCCCCCACATCTATCGATTTTATTCTGTGTTGGATTTCATGCGACACTTCATTGCTGAAAACACCAACTTAGCTAACTCGTAAATAGAATCCACAAGCAACACTACAACTCAAAGGACAGAAGCAATGAGGACCATATTATATATGTTAGAGGAAATATGTTCACCTGAATGACCACCTATCCCCCATAACCATCCTCAGGCTCCAGACCAGCTCTATGCACTCTACGATGAACGTCATCACTTCATCGTTGATTGTGTAGTGATAAAGTTGTTTCAAAGATGGTACCTGGTCAACCCGGTGTACTACGATGGCTTACGAGAATTTTAATATTCTTTCCAGGTGTGTCAAGATAACCACCTGATTTGTCATTGTCCCTACATCTCCCATTTCTGTTTGGCATTAGATTTTCTACGTCGGGCCATAAACCATCTTGTGAAGAGGACAGATCGGACTTGGATTCAGTAGAAAGTTTTAAAACCCAAGAGTATGAGGAAACCAGGTCCATCCTCTTCATATCTAAAGATAAACGACTGCAAAGGGGGCGTATTACCACCCTCAACGCCCAATCCCAGTCTGCGTACTGTGTGACAAACATGATCATTTGATCACTCAGTGCCCGAAGTTAGAATCATTTCACAAATGGTACTCATTCGCCACCAATAATACAGATATAGTCGGTTTCGAGTTTCTACAACCTAGGCAGTGAGGAGTAATGAGACCTATCCTCCATTGTCACCAGACCCCTAGAAAAGGTAAGGCAACCAATCATCTTAGCAAGGGGTGACACCAACTAAGAATTTCATGTGCCCTATGTAATAAAAAGGGCCACATGGTCAATTAATACCGGGAACTCAATAAATTCACTGATAGTCTTCGCATGGCCACACCCATACCTTACATTCATCTCTATAATCAACACAAAATCACACATTGTTATTTTCGAATTTTCTCGCAATTCCACCATATGATGAATTGCCATTTCCTTCCAAGGCTAAGAGTGGCTAGAGCAGTGTTAGAAGAAAAACTCCCACAATAGCCAAATCATACTAAGTATAAGAATAGGAGGTGGCAGAAATGAAGAAACACACGTTCTCGTAATCATTTCCCATCATCATCCTCTAATATGATGATTAGTACTAGACCCCATACAATATACTCGGTGAGTACATTTACTCCATGCAACATTTTTACGAGCCATGATCATGATATAGAGAATTTCCCTATGTTGTGAACATTTCAACACCTCTTCATCCATCAAAATATTCACACAATAGAAGACACATGTACCCTTCATACACCACCAAAAGAGGATGAATTTTCTCTCGCTAAGAGACAACCAACCATCATGGAAATTCTTCCACCATGGAACGTTGACGACACACAACACCATATACGATTCATCTCATCATGCATGGGAACCATGACTCGTGTTCTCTGCTCATATTTCCTTGGTGTCGAGACCGCTGCAACTACCACAACAGTAGTAGTACCTTATTCGGTGAAAACCCAACCCGTCTGCACTCTGTCAACCTCATTTGGTTCCACAACATCAACCACATAATCATATTCATGTATGTCAACCAACACTATTAGGCCCAAACCAATTCCTCATGGCCTTGCACAACCAATTCCCCCTTAGACATCTTGTTTCACTTTGATGAGGATATTTTAGAGGCCATGACAGAACCAGATTGTTTGTGGGACGCAATGCATCACCGCTCATTTTTTCTTCCAGAAAAAAACTGTGCCTAGCAGCACAAAAACCCAGGATATTTACGCCATTGAATCCAAATACTTCCTTCCGTCAGGAAAGGTATATTGGTTCAAAAACCCTATCCCAGCACCCGATGCATTTCAATAAGGGAATATGTCGAATATTTCACCAACCATTAAGGTGAATATCTCAAAAAAACCAGGAAAAACCGAAGAAATCTCGCTAGGGGCAGCATGCTCCCTAGAGGAGGTAGTCACTTATACATAATTATTACAAGATCACATGGATATATTCGCTTGGGATTATTCGGAAATTCTAGGGCTAAGCCCCACCATCGTAGAACACCACATTGACACTTGGACTGACGTATCACCAAACCACCAAAATCAGCGTCAATTACACCAATCCAAAGCAGAAGCGATCAAACAAGAGATATAAAAGATCCATAAAGTTGGATTCATCTACCCAATTTCTTACACATCGTGGGTTTCCAACCATGTACTTGCCATGAAAAAAAAGGGCACCATCTGAGTCTGCATTGATTTTTGAGATTTAAACAAAGCTTGTCCCAAAGTGTGTCATTTGCGTTAATGAAGGAAAAACTCAAGGAATCAGAGTATCCCAACAAGGAATCAGAGTTGACCCCCTCAAGGTCCAGGCAATAAAACAAGTACCACCATGCAAAAATCTCAATAAATTCAAAGCTTGCAGGGGAAATCCAAATTCTTATGATGCTTTGTCCCCGACTATGCCACTTGCACGCAAGGATTCTTACACCTACTCCGTCAAGACGTTCCGTTCAAATGGGATAATCAGGCTCAAAATTCATTTGAGGCACTAAAGGACACCTTGTCTACAGCTCCCTTGATCAACCCACTGAATTACCAAAAAACTATACCTTATATCTATCTGCATCAAACACAACCATAGCTGGGGTGTTAGTCCAAGATGGACCAAATAATAAAGAGCACGTATTACGTCAGCAACAACATAGTTGGCCCTGATTTAAGGTGTGAGCCAAAAGAAAAGCCTGCCCTAACCCTAGTACATGCAATGAAAAATATTTGGCATTACATCATCCTAAGGACTAAAATAGTCATAGAAACTATCAACCCCATGCAATATATTCTAACCTGCCATATGATGAACCATAAGTATGCTCAATGGATAGTTATACTGTAGGAATTTGAACTATAGTTCAGCTCCCCCAAGAGCAAGAAATTATTAATCCTAGGCGAATTCATCACTAATATCCCAAGTATGACTTAAGGATCCCCAATTAATGAGACACTACTAGATGAAAATTTATTATTAGTGACGACCAAGGACCCTTGGTACAGTGAAATCCTTTCATTATTGTGAACCCAAAATTTCAAACTGTAGCTGACCCATGACGATTGAAGGCGCATACGCCATCAGGCCCCTCGATACCTTCTCATGGGGGATGCCCTTTATTGAAGATGTGTTGACACTAGTTTATGTCGATGCCTCACACATGACCAAGCCGAGCAAGCCCTAAATGACTACCATAGTGGGGCTTGCGACAACCACCTCTCAAGGATGCCCACCGCCCAAAAATTCTTAGCGAGTGAGGCCAACGCTTTGCCCACAAGGAAAGAGGACCTCCTGCTCCTCTGCACCCAATCATTGCAGCATGTCCCTTTTGTAAATGGGGCATCTAATTTATTACTCGCAACCCTACGTAGTTTGGAAACCAAAAATACATCATAGAATTCGTCAATTATTTCACCAAATGGGCATAATCCATGCCCACATATGACAACATGGCAGAAACCGCAGCTCAGTTTCTCTTCAACCATGTCATCGAACAATTTGGTGTGCCTAAGGAGTTAGTCTTCGACCATGAAAATCATTTCAAGAATGAAATATTCTAGGAGCTATTCCATCATCTATGGTTCATGCATGAGTTTGTGTCACCATAATACCCCCAGTCCAATGACCAGGTAGAAGTTGTTAACAAAGTACTCAAAACAATGTTACAATATATGGTAAACAACCATAAAACTAACTAGCACCATATGGTATTTTTAGCCTTATGGGCATATCGCATAGTGGTAAAATCCTTAATAGGGTTCACACCTTTCCAGTCAATATACAAAGTGGAGGTCGTGCTTCCCTTTGAATTCAAAATCCCCAACTTACACGCAGCTATCAAACTCCTCACTGATACCCAACCTTTAGAGAAAAATTTGGTACAATTAGAGCTCGTCGACAAAAATTCGAAGGGATTCTCTCCAACATAATGAGGCTCACAAGAAAATAATAAAAGCATCATTCGATTACAACATCACCTCTCGCTCAATTTCTAAGGGGGGTCTCATCCTCCACTACGATGTTGCAAAAGAAGCCTTAAGACCCGGGAAGTTAAAAACATTATGGAAGTGTCCTTACATCATCAAACGTTGTCTCCTCAAAGGAGCATACATTCTGTCTATAAGCATGACAGTACATTCCTAGCTAATCCTGTCAATGGGATCTACCTCAAAAAATTCCACCAATATGGCAGGAAGTCTTAGCCTTAGAGATAAAGTGAATATAACATAAAATTTTATGATGACCGGAATCATCGTGGACTTGTTCTAAAAATGATGTTCTTGTGTCACAAATGGATCATCCTCCCATCCACTATTTTGGATTTGTTGATGGAGCCTCTCGATGGTCACAAAATCTAGTAGAAGTCGCCTGGGCCATATACTCTCCTGACCAGTCACCATTCCTCACCAATGGAGTATGTATCGGATCAGCTACAAATAATCAATCAGAATATGATGCAGTCATCGGGTTGTTGAGTGATGCCTCCAACTATGGAATTAACCATCTATGTGTCTTTCTTGATCATAGTTAAACCAAGATTTTCAAGTACGAGATTCGTACCTATTTAGGAGGTACTTGCATGCCTGATGGTTAAGTTGTCACTTTGACGACATTACATTTACACACATGCCTAATAAAAGCAGGTAGTTGATCGCATAGCTAACCATATCCCAGACTGGAATGCATCTCGTATAAACCATCATCCATGAAAAACAAAATCATAAAGCATAACATCCATCATAGGTACATAACATCCATCATAAACATATACAAACATAAGAAAATAATAACAACCACGAACACATCATAAGAGCCACCAAAAAATACATCTCACATATATACATCAAAAAATATGTTTCCCAATATACAAAACAGCTCACTGACTATCATTTCATTCAAAAATATACATATCATCAACCTAGTGAAGCATTATCATAATGGGTGCTTTCCCTGACCATACAAAATATCTAGGGCTGAGCCCTGCCTGATGGGTCCTCCGGACCCACATGAGTACCTCGTGCCAGTATAGGAGCAGAAGTCATGATTGAAATTTCTACTCTGTGTAAATTCGGGCAATGTTCCCTCTCCCGGACAATCACCGTCTCCAACCATATGTCATCCAGGTCTTCAAAAACCCTCGTCGGCTAGCCTCGAGTCAACCTCTCCAACCGAATCTGTGAATCTGTTAGATCGATAACACGAGCACCAGCTACCTCAGCTCAAGCCTCTGCTGCCAGCACTCAAATATCGGTAGCAACCAACAACTCTTTAATCGCCGCCACCTATGCCTCGGCCGACTCAACGCGTGCAAGAAGAGAAGCATCCCCTCTGATAGATGTAGTGCTGCTACCCTTACCTAATGGACCCACTACACCAACATATCCCCCACTCTAAGCTTGACCCGCCCCAAGCGGGTCCCTCCTCCTCGGCTGGTGGCCTACCAAATGAGCGATAGGACACCCTGCCAAACCCACATCTGCAAGAGAAACCAAAAAACAATATCAGTCTCACCAACAAATACATATAGATATATATACATTAAGAATCCTCAAAATGCAAAAAACAAAAAAGGTCATACATGTTGGACGCCATGAAAACGCAGGAGGGAGACCCATGTCCGGGTCCCCCCGGAAATCCATCCCTGAATACAACAACTCAGGGAACACCTACAGGTTCGATTCAAACCACACCTCGACCGTCGGATCCCAATAACATCCTGCCTCTCCCCCACCACCACGGGGCATCACAAGTTCCCATCGATGCATCCGAGGATCCCTCGAATGACCTAGGGGCACCACCACAGAGGTTCGAAGCATAAGAACCCTCTCATACATAATGCTACAAAGGATGATTGCATAAGCAAAGGTCTTAATAGCACCCCTCTGGGCCTTGGCCAACTGAGTGAGCATGCCTTGGTAAATGTAGCAAGCCCAATCAAAAAAGTGATCGGCCTCAAGCTGGCACAAAACCATAATATATGGACCTGACACTCGATGGGTCGTTTTCAGCCCATACATGTGAACTAGCATCGCCAAAGCAACCCTCTCATCAGGTTCCATGATATAACTCACACAGATACAACCCCGAGTGATCGGGTTAGGAATGCAATAACTCTCCTCCTCAGCCCAACAATGGGTGTACACTCCCATACGGGGGAGTGGATAAGGAAGTGCCTCCCTTTGAGGCAAGAGACCTGTCACAAAAAAAAATTAGTCTCCGACTGGATCACAACATATCTATGGCGTAGGACCATAGCGCGTTGTCTCTTATCCCATTATTGGACCAGGTAGCGCAGGAACCCATACTAGGACCTCAGTATGTTGTTCTCTAAGAACTTTAGTAAACCATACCGAGCTAGGATCTCTCAAACACGGGGGTCTTAGGCCACTGTCACATGGAGATCAATCCAGTCCCTCTCTCACCGCAACATCCTTCCATCAGGAAAAACACAAAAAATCAGTGTTTGATCAAAAAATGAATAAAAGTTTTTTTAAACTGGGCCTCCCCGTACCTGTAAAAAAACCTATGTGCGCTGACCACGTGCCTATAGTAGATAAAGGCACACAGATCAGTGTGCGTAATCTTCCCCAACCACAATGGCCTCGCGCAAAACTCACCTTTTGTGCGAGGACTGCGCACGCCATCCTTGGTCGCTTTCACGGTCCTACCCAAAAATGGGCATAAAATCAATACAAATTCACATTTGTATAGACCACTCACTCATGAAAATGACAAAAATAAAAAGCAGGACGTTTAAGGTCCTACCTAACAGTGACAGCATGAATCTCGGGTACTCAGGATGACCGCAGCAGCAAGAGAAGCTCAGGAAGGTAGCTCTGCTATGACCTCAAACCCTCAAAAGACACAAATGATTTGAAAATGAACCATATTGGCCTATATATCGTCCTTTTTTCATTTTTCAATAGACCATAACTAGAGCTCAAAGTACCTAATCACAAACCTGCTAGAAACATAGTGATAAACACGTCATCATGTTCAAACCAAGCCCCATAAATCCACATTTCAGAAATAAATAAATAAATAAAATAATAAATAATAAAATTAATAGAAATAAAAATTTTAAAAAATAAAAATAATAATAATAATAATAAATAAAATAAAATAAATCATTTTCAGGCACAATGCCCACCATAATTCAGTTCAGGTATGCCCCCTCTCATCACTTATAAATTCAATTTATTTCAAATTTATTTGTATAAAAATATGCTTTTACTTAGGCATTTGGGCTGTAGGTATTGCAGGCACGCCAAGTCACCATATACCTCAGACAAAAAAGGCACAAGAGTAGGTATCATTTTACCCTCAACATGATAGGCTTCCCTAAATATATTTGCATATCTTGATATCATTTCTTGAAAGGAATAAACCATAGGTTTCATTCACCCGACCATGTTTATCATCACCCCACCTTGCACATGATAAGCGCCCTTGCAGGTCAGTAGAGCCTCACCTTCCATGGCATCCATCACTCATGTAGACCATACATCAATATTTTGAGCCATGGCCATAAAATCTGGCCCAGGAACCACTTCATGTTCATACATCCATCATCAAACATCAAGTTAATTTTTACTCATTGCATGTCAAAGCCCCGTTCCTGGTCCACCATTCTCTACAAGTGGATCAACAAAAATGCACCATTTTGTTTCACATTTTCCCTGTCACACCCCCATAAGCATAGCCCACTTATGATGTTTCATCTGGCTCGTCACCCTTGCACCGAGACCAACCAATTGGTCCCCCACCCTCCGCAAAACACACCCCTGACTTCATTGTGCAAGATCATCCATGTTTATGGGGTACCTGTCTTCGTGCTTGTACATTCAAACCACTTTCATATTCTTTTATAAAGTGTACAAAGATTTTTTTAGGAGATGACTCCCACCCATCCATTTACATTTCTTTCCTGGAAGAAATCCCTAATCACCCTTGGTCATAGCTTTGCATTCTTTACCACACCCAACCATGTCAATATTAGCAAAACATACACCCTCTAGATGTCCTACCGACCCCAGGGATTTCCTCATCAGAAATTGTTATGACTGTCACCACTCGCATTTACATTAGGGGAATTTTTAGGTCTAAAATGGCCTCCTAAGGAAATTATAAATGAATAGTGAAATAATAAAGTAATATTTGATGACATCATCAAATTTTAGAGGGAAAAAAGAAAAAACTACTTTTTCAACTCGTATTTTCAACTTAGCTCCCAAATTTTTTACTAAAATTTTGAGCGGGAGTACTTGTTGGATGAAAAATTTAATTCTTCATCTAAGGAGTACCCATGTTGCATACTTTCGATGGACCCTGCTAAGACAAAAATTAGAAATACATGAAAAACGTGATTCCAATCACGTTTTTTCATGTATTTCTCATTTTTCGCTTAGCAAGTTCCATTGAAAGTATGCAACATGGGTACTCCTTAGATGAGGAATTAAATTATGCATCCAACGAGTACTCTTTCTAGAAATTTGAGTAAAAAAATTGGGAGATAGGTTGAAAAAACAGTTTTATTATTTTATTATTTTTTAATATTTTTACCCTTTTACTTAAAAAATGGTGAATCATCCCCCATGGTTGACATCATCATCTTGAATTCTATTGGTTCTTATAAATTTTATTTTCATTGTACATTTTTCTTAGGAGTCCCATTTTAGACCTCAAAAATCCCCTAATGCAACTTCGACCTCGGGCCACTTAACTATCATCACCAATTATAACTATTTCTCGTCATCATACCTAGTTAACCCATCACAATATTCCTTGCTGCATCAGAAACCCTGGTCCCTTGCATAAGTACTCATTCCAATTGTTTGATGCTTCCTTCTTTCCGATTTCAACAACCACTTTCCAAGAAGGAAGAATTACCTTGGATGACTCCTCACCTCAATAGGGGAATACTCGGATGGCACGATGGGAATCATCATTGCTCATTGATGTCATCAATCATCTTTACTTTCGACATCAACATAATTTTTCATGTCCAAGATTGTATCATACTTCATAATCGTTGAATTCTATCAGAATTCATTGAAGACCCGTGAATCAGTAGGCATCTCTTTCAACAATTCTTACATGGGAAGGTCCCCAGTGGTCAAAAACCCATGCATACAATGATCACCTTCTCTAAACGTGCCATACCAAGATTATGCATGTGGGTGCAACATTAATCCTTTTTTCAAAGAAAAAATTCCCCCTAGCACGTCAACAACCGTCATCATTAACCAATAGGAGGTCACTACCAAAAGTGTGACATGAACATAACCACTATCTTTCATATTAGCTTAACTAGTCAAACATCACAAGCATGGGACATGCCCACCTCGTAGAAATATTGCTTTATTTATCTCTTGCAGGTTTCCTACAGAGCATGGTGTCTTTTTTACTTAATACAAGGGGTATCCCAACTAAGTTCCAAAGCAAGTTACCCTCTCTCTCTCTCTCAAAAGGGTCACACAGAAAAGAAAGCATAATTTATTTTGGCTATAAAGTTTTTCCTAGACCTCACATATTAGGGGGAAACTCTTAACACCAGAAAATCATATAAGAAAAATACATTGAAAATTTCAAGCATAAGGTATAGATGAATATTTTAAGAGAAGGAATACATTTTTTCCAAAGAAAAAATCGAACTTTTTATTGAGAAATAAAGAGTTACATTGCACATGCATTGAAGCATTCCTTTTGGCTGGGCTTCATTTTGGAGCCCTCCAGAAAACCGACCGATAGAGGATCAACCATTTCAAAAAACCAAAAACCAACAGAACAATTTACAGCTTTAACCATTCACCATATAGTGACATGAAAGCCCCGTGTCTGTTCCCAGACCTCCTCTTATGAGGAAAACCAACCCAAACAGGAACAGAGAAACGGTTTTTTCTAAAAATCATTGTTCAATAAAAAAATATAAGACATATAATGTTTGTAGAATTATGTTCCAAGAAAAAGTATTGATAAATGTCCTTTTGTTGATTAACAGTCAAATATACATGTAAAATAAATACGTTCATGATATAAAACATGGAAAAGATTTAGGAAAAAGGAGGAGGATGCAACTCCACTGATCCTTCAAGATCTATTTCTCATATTTTCTAGCTACCCAGATCCTGTTGTATACCCTCGTTAAAATGGAGGTTTTCTGCATCATTACGTTCCATGTAAATATGACACACAGATATGTAAGTAAAATTTTCTTTCAGCAGCCATATTTCCTCAAGAATAGGACTTAATAAATAGTTTTGACAAATGAATTCCTTGTTGAACTATTTTATGATGTTCTGTGAGTCTACCAAAATATGGATAGAGAGATGTCCGAGGTGGATAAGCCAACATAAAATATAGTGAAGAGCTTTGAGTTCTACATAATTATTATTACCACTACCCAGACATACCGAGGCTTCCAATATTTTACACGAGCTTATATGAATCACTATACTCGCCCCGCAGAGGTTTTCAGGGCTGAATGCTCCATCAAAATATGTCCAAGCGATGTCACCCCTTATCTGTTCGAGAATGATCACCCCGGGGCTTTATTTTGGTTGTTGAACAGGCATTAACTCATAGATGGCTGCACATTTTATTGCTACAAGATGATACAAGTCTCTTGATATCTGAATTTATTCATGTTCCTAGCTAACCAGATCCCCCAAGATATTAGGAGACAGGTCGCTTTCTAGTTTTCCTCCTGACTACCATTCCACCAACCCTACCAAGCTTCATTTGCATTTACCCTGCTCCAGCTCTGAGACTTGCCAATCAACTTCAAATATTTCGACCAAACTAACTTGTTGAATGAGCAGTGGATGAAAAGGTGTGAGACTGATTCAGCATTTGATTTGCATAGAGAAGACCGGCCTTGCCCTTCCTTATTTCTTTTTTGGATATTGTCCCATGTTGGGACTTTGTTTCTCAATATACACTAGAATAATTTCCTAGTTTTTGTTGGGAATTTCAATTTCCAAAGCGACTTTTCCCACCATTATGGTGCCTCCCACCCCTTCTTAGACATTATGAAAGAGTATCCAAACTTTGGTGAATATTTTCTTGAAGGGGCATGTACCCACCGCAATTCATTTGTCTAATCTCTAAGGCATACATTTGACTACAAAATTTCATTTGTATAGTGTTTCCAAGCCTCCTTCAATGATGGATATAATTGCAGGTCCTCGCCTAACATCCACGCTTACTGCCATATCGAGGAGGAGCCCACTTTCTGAATTTCACTTAAGAAATAATACCCTTTGGAGGAGGTGGGTTCTTAGTTCTTCTGGCAAAGAGAAGCCCTCGTTGCAGCCAACCCAGGGGTCCAAACCAATCTTAACCTAGTCACCATTCCCTATCTTCTAGATCAATCCTTCCTCAATGATTTTCAGAGACCCAAGGGTGGCTTTCCACACCACTAATGCCTAGAAGAGATTTTTTTCGAGGGTCTGTAGCCATTCAATAAAAGACATTGGATCGATGTATTTTATTTTTATAATCATAGTCCAGAGAGATTCCTTTGAGAGAATTCTCTAGCACATTTTTGCTGCTAGGGATGACACGAAAGAGGGAAGCTCTTTTATGCCCCAGCTAGCCCAATATTTTGGTCTAGCTATCTTGTCCCATGCTACCCATGAGAGCATTGCTTCCTCCTTTGAGCCTGCCCACATAAATTTTCTATAGATTTTTATTGTCCTCTCCAAAATTCCTTTTGGCATCCAAGTGAGTGCAACCCAGTAAACCGGGATTTCCATTATCACTAACTTGATTAAAAACATCATGTCTGCTCTCAATAGCCACTTATAAATCCAATGGTTTAACTTTTTTCCAATTTTTACCACCATCCACATCAAATCTACAGTTTTGTAGGAGTTGGATTTGAGGAAGAACCCAAGATGTTTGAAGCTTTCATCCATCATCTTAATCTCAAAATGGAGCTCCCCTGCAATCCTTCTGGAATCCTCTCTCGAAAGGCCTTCCAATAGAATAGAATTTTTTTGTACATTTATGCTCATACCCGTGGCAATGAGGAAAATATTAAGGGTGGATTTTATATGTTTGATGTCCCTTCTACTACCATCATTGAAGAGGAGAATATCATCAACGAACAACAGATGTGCGATGTGGAGATTTATCGCTACTTCAATGCCTTTAATGTCCCCGTTTCTTTTGCCTTCCACCAAATTTTGACTTAAACCTTCTGCTGCCAGAAGAAATAACAGAGGCTAAAGAGGGCACCCCTGTCTAAGTCCTCTTTGGCTTTTGAAAAAAGGAGAAGTTTCCCCATTGATTAGTATTGCAAAACTAATATCTAAGATGCATCCCATCACCCAGTTGGTGAAATCAATTTTGAAACCCAGATGAGTCAACAACAACCTTATGTATATCCACCTTATATTATCATATGGTTTTTATAAATCAATTTTTATGATCATCCCTTTTATCCTACTACTTTTGTTATTGTGCATTGCTTCTTGGGCAACTCCAATTTCTTCGTGAATCTGTCTTCCATCCAAGAAACCAAATTGTTCTTTCGAGATGTTTCTAGACATGATCGACTTTAGCCTGACTGCTATAACTTTTTCTATAATTTTTTAAATGCAGTTACAGGGTAAAATTGGTCTAAAATCATCAAAAGAGCAGGAAATTCTGACTTTGGAATAAGGGCTAGTAAATTCAAGTTCAAGGGTTCAAAGATAACACCTTTTATCCTTGATTCTTCCACAACATCTATTAGCTCCTCCCCCACTGTTTCAAATAAATGTTGAAAAAATTCTACTATCCATCCATCCGGCCCTTGGCTCTTATCATTTTTCATTGATTTAAGGACTCCTTCCACCTCCTCCTTTGTCACTAGGCTCGACAACATCTCATTTTCTTCTTCCTCAACATATATGGGGAAAAATTGTGCCACCTGCACTACTTCAACTATAGTGACTTTGTCAAGAGCTTTGAATAGGTTTCTAAAGTAGTCCCTTCCCATGGACGCTAAGTCCTCAAAGGATTTTGCAGTACTATCATCCTTTGTCCTCATCCCCCAAATGGTATTTGTATTCTTCCTCCCTTTAGCACAATTGTGAAAAAACTTTGAGTTTTCATCACCTATTGACAACCAAATTGCTATCCTCTTTAACCTCCACTGTTCTTCCCTTTCCATGAAAATTTTGTTTCTTTCCACTGCCAAGGTTTTTATTTTTTCCCTTTTTTCCAATGTTTCGTACCCATCTTCCTTTGGGCTCTCCATTCTGGCTAACTCCTCTCCTATCCATTTTAGTTGCTCCTCATCTTTCTCTTTCCTCCCTTTTTCCCATTCAATGGTGGATTTCTTCATTCGCTTTAGGTTTTCCCAAAAGTAGTCAGCTTTGTTTAAACCCTCCTCTTCTCCCAGTGGTCTCCAGGTGTCCTTGAAGAGGGAGTTATAGGATTCCTTGTTGAGCCAAACAAGGTTATGCTTAAAGGGAGATCTTGGTTTGACATTGGATCCTTTGAGTTCCAGAAGAATAGGATGATGATATGATTCCCCCCCTTCACCAATCCATTGCCTAAGCATATGGATTATATCCAAAAGCTCCTCTTTGATCAGAAATCTATCCAGCCTCTTTACAACTCTAGCATCACCAATTCTCTTGTTCCGCCAAGTTGGTCTCATCTTTAGAAGGTTTATGTTGATAAGCTTGCCATCTCTAATTTTGGTTGAGAATTAGTCTGAAAAAGGGTCAGTATGAGCATATGGACCCTAGGTTTCTGCCTGACCAATGGAGAAATTGAGGTCCCATCCTATAATGAGGTTTGAGTTGGCAATGAAAGATTTTTCCCACAGCTCGTTCCAAAAGACTGTTGAAATTTGCAACAAGAAACAATGAAATTGGCAACCAAAAAGGACAAAAATTTTGCACACACTGGTGTGGGATCCCAGGTCACACATGAGTGAGGGATTATAGTGACACATTAATGAGAAAGTGTGCAACCAATTTTTAAATAAATTTTAAAGTTAATTGTAATCTTATCTCATAACAACTTGTAATAGTTAACTAAGTGTGATAGACTCAGTTAGCTCAAGAATTTCAAGTCGAGGGTCAAAGGATAGGCATCTAGAGTGATTATATTATTGATAAGGTCCAGTTGCAGTTGTAGAACTAGTGTGGTGTGAGTGGGATCAGTTAACTCACATCAATTGAGTTAAAATCAATTTAACTATTTTTAACTGTTTGATGAGCTAGTGGAAGATCAAATGAATTAAAATAGATTTAATTCACAAGTAGTGATATACCAAGTAACTGATGATTCACTATTGATATTTGCATGCATGTAAATTCTGATGACGACCCAGTTGAGACAAAGGTTAAAGACAAGTAAACTATCAGTTGTATTTTTGGAAAACTGCCCAGGTGCAGTTATAAAACTAGAGGAAGAATCCTTAGGGATTGCGTAGTCAAGGAAGGTTGATTATCCTATTTAATATGGATTAATTTCCTAGGGATTTCGTGAGCAAGGCTGGGCTAAGGAAGGGCTAATAATTGGCTAAGTGTTGGTCAATTTTTCCTAAGAATTGCTAGACATTTTTGTGGAGGATCAAGGTGAGACAATTGATAGAGTGCAGGATTTTCTCGGTGTGAGAAAGCATTGTATTGTTTCATGATTCTTTAACTATGTACAATATATGATAGAGGGGTTTTGAGCAAGTTCTTTCCCCAAGAACATCATGTGGTGTGATTGATTACTTCTTTCTCTTACTTCCATGTGATTGAGCGATCATGTTTTATATTCCGTAAATATAGTACAAGGATTGAGTATCTTGTTTTAGTACATTACATGATCGGATTGAATCCATTGGTATATATATTTTCTATATAATCTATAAATGGTGTTGGAGTTGTGTTAGATATTTTCAACATGGTATCAGAGGGCCAGGAATCACAATAGTGGAGAATAAATTTAGTTTATGTTGAATGATTTTCAAATTTGTAGATATTTTCTTTGGAACTAGAAGAAAATCAAGATGTATTTCAATGGCTTGAGACTCGAATATGCACTTGAGGGTTGTTCGAATTATATTGCATGGAAGGACATGATGGAGGTAGTGTTGGAGAATAATGGGTTGAAGGAATTCATATATAATGATATTCCCAAGCTCGCAGCAGCAGATGCCCAACTTCTTGATGCATGGCAGAAGAAGGTAGCAAAGGCGACGAGGATCTTGTTGGAGGGAGTTCGAGATCATATTGTCTCAAGTATCCATGGGAAGGAAACTACAAATTTTGTGTGGAAGGCCTTGATAGATCTATTTCAGAACAACAGCGACCAAAGGAAGTTTGCGCTGAAGGACAAGCTCAGAAAGATCAAGAAGGAGGAGGGCGATATGATATCAACATAATTGGCAAAGTTCACTCAATGTTGAGATGAGCTTGGAAGTGTTGGTGTGACTGTAGCTGATGATGAATTGGTGAGCCTAGAACTTCTAGGCCCTCCCAAGAGCTGGCATAATTACCAGGACTCTGTGAACAGGAGGGAGAAGTTACCAGATTGGGAGCAACTATGGTCAGATTTGGTAATAGAAGAGATAAGGCAGAGCACTAGAGACAAGACCTCCAGCACCAACAAAGAAGAATATTGTGCGTTAGTGGGAAAACAAAAGAATTCCAAGGTAAAGAAATCCCAAGGCGAAGAGGGAAAGAGAGACTTGTCCAAGATCATATGTTTTCATTGTCACGAGCATGGGCACTATGATTCAAATTCTCCACAGAAGAAGGCGAGAAAGAAGGAGCTTGCAGTTGCAGCGAGTGAAGCATTGGATTCATATTTTGAGCTTGATTTTACTCTCATTGCATGCATGGCTAGCACTGAAATGGGATGCATGTGGTATCTAGACAGTGGTGCCTCATTCCATATGACAGGGAATAGAGATATCTTCAGTGAATTGGAGGAGAAGGACCTCTAGCAGAACATAGATTTTGGAGATTACGGGAGATATAGCGCAACTGGAATAGGTACAGATACCTTTCAGAGGGAGCCTGTCTCCCCTCTCATACTAGCATATTTTTTGTATGTTCCAGGCCTAAGGAAGAATCTTGTCTTCGTATCAGTATTGGAAGATCTTGGTTATGAGGTTTTTTTTAGAAAAGGAAAAGTTTTCCTTAAACACATAGCCACGAGACAGGTGAAGCAGATCAGTTCAAGATTCAGGAACCTATATGCTCTCGAGGTTGAGGATGCACGCAAAACTTTGAGGAGCAATGTAGTGGTTAAGGACTTGGTGGTTGAGAGGGAGCAATTATCTCTTAACATGCAGCCTCAGAAGCAGTCTCAGAAGGTTGTGGAGCAGTGACAATTGGAGAAGCAGAGAGGAGACTGAGTGGAATATTCCACTCAAGCAAAGACCTCCAGGAGGGGGGAATTTTGAGCCACATGGGCAAAGGTTTTACATGCATCTATACCTCCAGGTGTGAGGTGGGACGATGTGCATTATTAATCCCAAGAAGAAATTTGGGTAGGGTTCATTGAGATGATGTGTGTCATGGATCAAACCTGGCTACGAGGAACCCACAGTACAGCAGTAGCAGGAAGGATCAGTTAGATTGATGTAGTCAAATGTCAGGAAGATAGAAAACAGAGTGACAAGTGTCGGATAATGGAGCACAGATCAGAGTTGGTAACATTGCATAGGGAACAGTTGCAGATGTTAACAGCAGCGCAGAGAGTCCAGTAGACATGTGCAGTAGGATCCACTAGCCAGAAGGCTCTGATGACAGATGAATTATATTGATTCACTTGTTCAGAGGCTGTTCAGTTTCAGGATTTGCAGGTGCAAACAAAACTAGAAAATTGTTGCATGCAGAACATTCCAAAGATACCGGATCGAGATAGATTGAATTCCTTTCTTGTTGAGAGGGAGTGTTGAAATTTGCAACAAGAAACACTGAAATTGGAAACCAAAAAGGACAAAATATGCACACACACTGGTGTGGGATCCTAGGTCACACATGAGTGAGGGATTCTAGTGACACATTTGTGAGAAAGTGTGCAACCAATTTTTAAATAAATTGGAAAATTAATTGTAATCTTATCTCATAACAAATTGTAATAGTTAATTAAGTGTGATAGACTTAGTTAGCTCAAGAATTTCGAGTTGAGTGTCAAAGGATAGGCATGTAGAGTGATTCCATTATTAACAAGGTCCAGTTGCAGTTGTAGCACTAGTGTGGTGTGAGTGCGATCAGTTAACTCACATTAATTGAGTTAAAATCAGTTTAACTAGTTCTAACTGTTTGATGAGTTAGTGGAAGATCAAGTGAGTTAAAATAGATTTAATTCATGAGTAGTGATCTACCAAGTAACTGATGATTCATTATTAATAGTTGCATGCATGTAAATTATGATGATGACCCAGTTGAAACAAAGGTTAAAGAGAAGTAAACTATCAGTTGTATTTTTCGCGAACTTCCCAGGTGCAGTTATAAAAGCAGAGGAAGGCTCCATAGGGATTGCGCAGTCAAGGAAGGTTGATTATCCTATTTAATAGGGATTAATTTCCTAGGTATTGCATGAGAAATACTAGGCTAAGTAAGGGCTGATAATTGGCTAAGTGTTGGTCAATTTTTCTTAAGAATTGCTAGACAGTTTTGTGGAGGATCAAGGTGAGACGATCGGTAGAATGAATGGTTTTCTCGGTGTGAGAAAGCATTGTAGTGTTTCATGATTCTTTAACTATGTACAATACATGATAGATGGGTTTTGAGAAGGTGCTTTCCCCAAGAACATCTTGTGTTGCGTGATTGATTACTTCTTTCTCTTACTTCCATGTGATTAAGCGATCATGTTTTATATTCTGCAAATATAGTAGAAATATTTAGTATCTTGTTTTAGTATATTACATGATTGGATTGAATCCATTGGTATATACAGTTTCTATAATCTCTACATGGTATTGGATATGTGTTAGATATTTTCTACAAATAGCATCTGGTCCTGACATGGCTCGTATATATTCAGAAGGGGGATATTTGTGCATAGGTCTATGGAATAGGGTTCAAGAGCCAGGGCCTGTTCCAACCCCCAAGAGCTTATTAGTTTAATTTTTTCTTCTTTGAAGCCTAGGGCAAGACCCCCAGACCTTCCTTTGGCATCCAAACACTAAAAGGACCAGCCCGAGCATATCTTATAAAGTGATGTTTTGACATCTTCTCATGCTCTCAAATTTTCTTGGAGCATTATTACATCTGAACCATATTTAGAAATTAAGGCCTTGAGAGCTAGTTTTTTTGGGCTACTAGCCAGCCCTCTGCAATTTAGGGACAAAATAATCATTTTTTCATCGCGCCTGGGGTATGCACTTCTCTAAGTACCCCTATTAAAGACCTACATTTCCCATCTGTGATGTCTAGTTTGGCTCTAATCTAAGCCTTGGACAGGTTTGACTTCCTACCCCTCTGATTTGGACCCATGGAGGGGTCCAAGAGGTTCCTCAAACCCCCTACCACTTCTAGCAGGTTTTGCTTCCTTTCTCAGTGTCTCAAATTGTATGGCCTTCTCTCCCCTTCTTGTTTTATGGAATCAGGAAAAGCCGATAAGGGAGAGGGATGCTATTCCAGATGAATTTCTAGGATAGATGTAATTATGATGTCCAAAGACTCGTTTATGGATTTTACATGTATATGAGAAAAATCATATTGTGAAGGCCTGGAAGGACCAAGCCCCGAAAGAAGAGACAAAAAATACTAAACATAAATAGAAAGTGAGGGAGGGGGATCAAGGACAGTACCCTCGTACATTGGTACTATTGTGGCCACAGTTGCCTCCACAGTCGCAGTTTGGCTCGACTCTTCTTCTATCTCCTATAATTGGGCCTCCATCTCTTCCATCAACCTGTCCATATTCCCCTCCTCTGCCCTTGGTATAGAATCCCCATTCTTTTGACCCTTATCTATCTCTGAATTGGGCCTCTCCATAGATATCCCCTCCTCCTTCTCATGCATTTTCTTTCCCTTCCTATAGTTCCTCCTCCTCCTTATGCTCAGAGGGAAATCCTTTGCCAGATGTCCATACAGATGGCATCTATGACAGCGGAAGGGTATTTTTTCTTATTCAAGAGCTTCGATAAAAGACCAATCTCTTTAGTGCAGCTGAATCTCCTCAGATAACCCTTCTCAGGGGTTTAGGCGCACCAAAATTCTTGCGATTCCTTATTCCCTTGTATTTTTGTAGGACATATTTGCTTCTAGGAATTTCCTGAGCTCATTCCCTATCTCTCTGAAAACATTTTCTAACCAAAGAGGGTGCGAGAGGCCTGGGAGCCAGACCCAAATTGGAAGGTCTGCCACCTTCTCTCTCTGTGCGTCGAATAGGGGGCTCCATCATTTGAATAAAATTTAAGCCAAACCAAAACCCCAATTCCTCTCTATCACCCATGGTATTAATTCCTTACACTGAAACTTCATCATAACAATCCAATGGTTAGGTTTACCATCTCAAATAGTTGGTGAGGAGTGTCCTTCCATGCCTTGGCTACCCATTCTTTGATAAAAATTTCTTAGTACTTCTTCCCTTTGGCTCTTCCAACCAAGTGAGTTTCGTTGTTTCCATTTCTTCGTCGATTGAGATGTCGATACCCAGGACCAGGCTTGGGATATTCTCCTTCCTCCTCACTACTTTTTCTTTCTTCCTTGTGCCCCCTGAGCTATCTTAACCCCCTTCATCTCCCTATTCTAGGTGACCTCGTTGTTCGATGACTTCCACTATAACATTTGCATCTACCCTAAACTCCTCTTCCCCACTTATGTGATCTCTGGTTTCCCCTTCCAGCTGAAGGACTGCATCCGAGACAAAACCCTCTAAAGCCTCCCCAAATAAAGACTGATATCCTTTGTGAATTTCCTGAGTGTGGAAAAATGCCAACGATATCTCTTCTTCTGTAATCCCTTCTTCCTGTCTCTTTGTATCATCCCAAACCCTCCTATCTCTTGCAATGGCATCGGCAATATTCACCAAGCCTTCCTCTCGCAAAAAAAATTGTAGCCTCTTTTCACCCTCACCTGGATTCCTCGGGGGTCTATGTGCCACCAAACCCTCCACCACCTCACCCTTGCTCACGGCCGAGGAGGAGAGCTCCCCTCCCAAGCAAGATTTCAAACCCTGCTTCTTCATATATCTGCAACTTGCTATAATTTCCTCAAGGGCCCCTATAAAGATAACAGAGCATGGAAAATCATGAAATTTACCACTTACCGACTAAAGCCCTACTTTTTCACAGAGAAATTGGCAGTCTCATGTCTTTCTGTTGGGCTCTCTGTCGGCAGCAGGGTCCCTTTCTCCATGCAATTTAGGGTTTCCTCTAGAGAAACTGGATCCCCTCCCTGCTTCCTCTCCTCTCCCGAGCCTCCAAAGATCTAAGCATGCATTCTAGCTGGACCAATGAACTTCTTCAAATTCTGGTATGTGACTTCCAAACCCCACATAGTTAGCATATCCCCTGACTCGAGATCCACCTCCACCTTTTTTGATCTGTTGACCATAGTTTCCTGATATCCTCTTTGTCTACAACAACTAATTTTGTTTTCATAATCACCTTCATGTCGAGCACGTGCATTTGCTGGCCTAAATTGCTAGACTACAACCCTTGAAAAAACTAAAGATGAAAATTGGAGTAAAACACACTAAAACTGTAAAACCTCTTACTGTTCATTTGTAAAGGTACGGTGTCTAAGGCATCTCGTGCCTACAGCCTGGTGCCACCACTTGTCTGCCATAAGTGACCCCAGCTGCCAAGTACGGCTTTAGCCCCGCATACACCTCCATGCTAACATCGATGAACCGATAGCTATCCTTGTTAGGGTTTTTCCATTACTGTCACTCGCCTCCAATCGTTTTCACCTCGGTTGTGTAGGTAGTTGACTAGGTATTTGTGGTAATTAAGTACAAAAAAAAATCAAAGAAGGAATACATTAGAGTAGACTAAAATTTAAGTTTTTCCTAAGGTTTAGAAGGAAATTAAATGACAGTGCACCTACATTAATGGAATTTTTCACACAGCGCGGTTATTCCTTCGATAGTTGTGCTATCCTAAAGATGGTGAAATGTCAAATGTCACCATCCAAGACCACTTGGCACACTTGGTTAAGATGGTTCTCTACCCAGTACTATCAAGGACAGCCGTATTTGAGCCACCTTGAGGAGTAAATTCAGCCCACAAATGAATCCATCCTCCACTCTTGTGTCACTATCCATCTTGGGCCAAGAGAAGAGGGAGGAATTCAAAAACAATTTGTATAAGCTAGCCTTTGGAAGAATAATTGGAGGCACATTATTATGCTGGAAAAATTGCTTCATAGCAAACCAGCTTGCATAGTCTAGTAGTAAAGGGATTGGAAGGACTCATATGTTGGCCAACCAACATCTCATCCAAGAGAGAGAGGTTCACCACTTGATCTTGATCTACCATCCATTCAGAGAGGGAAGAGACACTTGCGGGAACTCAAGGGAAGGAGACCTCCTTGTTTTGGGTATTTGAGCTCCATAGCTCAAAGGACCCTCTTCAAGTGTTTATAATTGTATCTTTTTACCACCAGCACCTAATAAAGGGAGAACTCTCCACTTGTGTTATTAGGTTGTTTTCTCCATCTAGCTTTTGTATCTTGTGTTTTGTTTTTTTCTCACTGTTGTATGCTTAGTTTTCCCTCAAAATTAGTTTACATTGTTTTGAATATGTTCCACTAACAGTAGACAATCATTTTTCTCTGTGACCTTGTGCAGGAAGAATCCGACTTGCTAAAGAAGTGTATTTTGTACGCCCTTGGGCCAAATATTCTACCACAATCTCTATAATAACTCCTAATAATAGAATGTACCTACATATCATCAAAATATTTCAAAGTGTAATGCCCATGGCTTCCAATTTTTTTTCGAACCTCAACTTGAAAATTTTTCTTCTTGCTCTACAACAGTTCATATTTAGTGTCCATTAACAACTTATATGTATCCCTCTCCTTTTTCTAAATAGGACTCCTTTGCTTCAGGGTCCACAAAAACCCTTCCACTGACACCAATAATCTTTCTAAGAGATGATTCATTTTTGAATAGTCATCCTCATGGAGTGATGTCCCTATTTCCACCATGGAAGGCATTTTTTGCACTACACTTCAATTTCTAAGAGTTATTAGTCACCTCTGCTCACAATTGTAAACATTCAGTTATATCACAAAGTGTGTTCAAAATTAAATGGTGTTAAGCCATATATATCAGCTTCTACCTCTATTCCCTAGAGAATTTATTTGTGAGACTTCCAAATTCATGTTTGAATCATGATTAATTACTTTGAATTATAGTCAATTGATATGGAGAGAGAATATTAATAACTCCATTATGTAATGAATTGAATGTGTTAGCAGGGTTGAAGATCTCGTCTCCTATGTATACTCGTTCCCACCTTGATGTTAGAAAATAAAAAAGGCAAAAATATTTTCTTGTATTGATAATTAATTGTGTTATTCTTGTATTATTATTATCTTCTTCTTGTTATTATTTTATGTTATTTTCATTAAGAAATCATCAAATAAAAACATGAATATCAGTGACACTAGATGTAGGCACTCATCCAGGGCTAAAACCCCTCTCTAGGGGAAAACCTAGTCAAACTCTTCCACTAATCAAATTTAGATAGACCAAGACCTTAAACCTGACCAAAATACCTTCCTCCTCCACCAAGTTAGACTTCCAATAAACTTGAGTAGTCTCTTCTTATCTAACAGCTACACCCCATTAACAACCCAGATTTTCAGCCCTTGGCAACTCTAGAATTTCATCCCATCTATAATTCTGCAACTTCGGCCCTTCTAGAAACCCAACAACTTTGCATGTGTGAGATAAAGAGAGCTAATTTTGACTTCTTGTGCTTGATAAATACCTTCTTCTTATTCACTAGGGTTTCTTTTTTCCTTCTTGAATTTCACTCATTTTTCTGTCCCCAACAACTACATATCGAACTTGTTGATGTTGTGCTCCAAATGAGATCGATTTGTTGCCTTTATATAGTAGATTTAGCCCCTCAATTAGGCCAACTTGTCCAGGTTGAGGCTGACTTGGTGAAGGTGGCCTAATTGACCTAATTTACATCAAAATAGATTTATTCTTTGATAGATGAAGCCCAAGAAGGGTCTTTTACATATTGAAAAGGACAAGGACACTTGACATAAGCCCTAGAAGCCTACAATGGAGTCTTTGACCTAAAAACTAATGACCCAAACATGAAACCCATGCTTTAATAAGTCAATTTATTTTATAATGAAATTTATTTTTCTTTCTTTTTACAAATACATTATATCATGAATTTAATACAATTATGAAGACCGATACTAGTTACATTTTTCAACACTCCCTCTTAATTAGGGAGGTATTCATAATTACATATATACATAGGTACATGGAAGCTCTCAAAGTGATATACTCTATGAAGAGTCAAAGCACACAGTGTTATAGATTAAATACCTAACCAGGATACTCTAATCGGGTGGTACTAAGGTGTACTCAAGCTTTATCCACTTTAGTTATCATCAATATTTTAAGCTCTAACACCAACATAGGGATCTAGGTGTGTATCCAAGGTCACAACTCTCTGGCCAATTCCACCCTCCCTACTTCGGGATCTAGACATCAACACATAGGTTGACCAGATTTCCTCCCAAGCATTGAGCACTCAGCCCCAGATTCTTACATATCTCCTTATAAACTAAATCGAATATATATCCACCACTCCAAGGATGCTTCAAAAGTTTAAAATTTTTATAGAGAGATCTCGCACAGTCACAACCATTATTAGGGATAAACCTTCAAGTATAAATACAAGTAAACACAAACCTTTAGAGTCCTTGATCATCTTGGTGCTACAACTTATATCATCATCAAGTTATCCAAATACAACTTGTTCGAAGCTTTCTTCTTTCACTTCTTCAGTATCACCAAATACAGCCTCGGTACTTCTCAAGTCATTTGTAACTTCATGAATCACAATCATCCATCGGTAGTTACTTCATTAAGTTTCATTGTTTCTTCAATGTATTCATTATGACAGTCATAATATGTCCTCCCTCTCAATTGGGGTGATATACATTTTCTTATATCCAATCTCCTTCTCAACTTAGGGAGATCAATAACTACCTTCTTTTATAACATCGAAGAAACTTCAACCTTTCAAGGCTTCATTATTCCTCATGGAATAAAGGTCATATTGATCATCATCATTCTTATAGATTCCTTCATTATGCTTATCATTATTAGTATATTCAATTATGAACATCTTCAACATCCTGAATATTGTGTTCCTGCAAAAACTTTTAATAGCAAGTACAACCAAATACAAATATATAGAAGCATGAATTCAATTATATCAAAATAAATTTATTATAATGGAAGCATTAAAATAATCAAGCTTTAGACATCATATACTTAAACCTAGTTAGGTTCATAATCAAAAAATATTACATCCCTTTTATCTTCTAGACTTTAACAGTTTGATAGTGGTTTTTCATAAACCCTAGACTTCGTCTTCGAGACATAAATCCTTATATATCAGGAACTCAATCAATCCACTCATAGTATTATACATCTAAGTTTTTCAATAATATAATTTTATAATTACATATAAAACTCTACTAGGGTTTGTTGCAAACCCTAGATTTCATCATCAAAACTAAATTGTATCAATAATAAAAAACAATATACTTATAGGGTTTCATTATCATGCCCTAGAATAGCAACCTCTACTAGGGTTTCGTTACATACCCTAGATTTCAAAAACTAAAACATGAATATCAATACTCAAGTTAGCATACCAACATTTTATCTATAGGGTTTCATTTTTATTTACTTATATCAATTCCTTTATATGATTTCTTTGTAAACCCTAGATGCAAACATCAAATTCTATAATTAGATAACAATTTTGACCAAGCTAAGGCTGTGATCGTATGGAAGAATATACACCTAGATTTTCATTCCTATGCTCTTACTATAATTATTACAAAGTTTTTTCTGTTCATAAACCCTAATTTACCAAACCCTAAACTTCTAGGGTTTCATTAAATAACCTAGACATTAACAACAAACCCTAAAGTACTGGGGTTTTTATCATAACATTATCAAAACCCTAAACTTAAAAAGAATAGGATTTATATATTTTATCAACAACCCCTAAGTAGATTAGGTTTCCATTATTTAATATTGACATATCCTTAACAATAATAGGTTACGGTTTTACAATGAACCCAAAGGGTTAGGGTTTCACAAGAATGATCAAATGACAAGAGACAATATAATGAGGGTAGATTAAATCTAATGATTAATCACCTTAAAAATATTTTTTATGATTCAAAACCCTATACATAAATATGTAAGTAATGTAAATCAAATTTCAAAAGAGAATTATCATACCTTTTGCATGGAGAGAACCTTGTAACAAAAACTTATAGTCTAAGACATACCTTGAGTTATTCTTTAACAAACCTTCTAGGACATCAATTCTTGAAGGGCTTCCTTTGCAACAAAACTTCTTTCGTGATTCAAGTCTTTCCTTTGAAGTCTCTTCCATAACCTTTGTGTATTCTGCAAGATTTCCTAACCAAAGAAAATACAAATAAAAGGTTATTAGTATAAATTATAACAAATATTGATGTGAGGAGGAAACCAAACATGAAAAAAGGAAATAAAGAAAAATAAAATTATATTTTAGTAAAATGGTGAAGGTTCCCTCTTAATCCAATATTTATGAGGGTTATCTGCAGCTTATCAAAACAAATTCAAGAATTTCTAACAAGACATATTAGATCTATGAATCCTAAAAAAAAAAACATAAAAGAAAACGTTTCAAAACTTAAAATAGAAGGATATGCAAGGTATAATGTCCCTAAGAGACTTTAGCAAATAATTATTTGAATTTGGATTCTTCAGTATTGTTCTTCTTGGGTGGAGCTTCATGAGCAATAGTTGCATGTTCTCTTTCTCTCTTCTTGTTTCTTGGATTTTCAAGACATTTACTTTTGTAGTGTCACATCTTATGAAAGTTGTAGCATTGAATATTTGATAGATCAAATTTCTTATTTGGTCCTTTGAATTTCTTGTATCCTCCCTTGTTTTTGTGATGAGAAGAGTAGAAATTTTAAGTGTTGTCTTCTTCATACTCCTTGTTGTTTACTAATGATATTTAATATTCCTCTTTACTGCATGCATTCCACATTTGTTCAAAGGTTGGAGTATCCTTCCAACTGCTAATTATTGATGCAAAATCACTCCAATGTTTTGGTAGGCCTAGAAGAGCAGAAACTACAAGTTATTTTTTTGGTACAACTTCATCTATTGCTTGGAGTTCATATCTTATTCTAGATATCCTTACAAAATATGGTGACACAATATCATTTTTTTTCATCCTTATTGTCCTTAATTCATTCTTAAGACTAGCTATATGACTAATGTTTTTTATGGTGAATAACTTGGAGAGAGATTCATAAATTTCTTGAACAGAGTCAATGTTGTATATGTATGGGATTAGGTTATCCTTTACTCCATCTTCTATCATATTCATGGCCAAGATTTTGGTTTCTCTGAACTTCTCTTTTCTGCATCGTATGTAGTTTTCTTGAATTTTCCTTGAAAAAGATCCAAAAATTTATGCTCACTAGGAATAGAATAAGAAAATAGCATCGGAATTTAGTTTTTTCAAGTTCACGAATTTAACACCTTTCCTGATGCAAAAATAGGCTCGACCAGGTATGTTTATCATAGCGCCATATTTAGCATCATAAATTTCTCCAAAAATAACATCACACATAGTTCCTAGAATAGCGCTGGAAAAATAAAGCCATAAATAGCGCCCAAAATATTACCTGGAGTTGCATCGGAAATAACATCGTAAGTAGTACCAGTAATAATGGCGTAAAGAGTGCTTAGAATAGTGCCATAAAGAGTGCCAAAAATATTTCCTAGAGTTGCACTAGAAATAACGTCATAAGTAGTACCAAGAATAATGTCGTAAATAAACCCTGGAATAGCACTGGAAATAGTGCCAGGATTTGCTTCCAATTTGGCTCATGGTTTGGATTCTAGTTTAACGTCTAGTTTTGCTTCTCGTTTTTCTTCTAGTTTTTCTTCTAATGTGGCTTCCAATTTTTCTTCCATTTTTTCTTCTAGTGTGGCTTCCAATTTTGCTTCCAGCTTTTCTTGTAGTGTGTCTTCCAATTTTGATTCCAGATTTGCTTCTAGTGTGGCTTCTAATTTTTCTTCCAGTTTTGCTTCTAGTGAGGCTTCCATTTTTACTTATTTTTTGCTTGCAAGCGTCGGAAATAGCACCTGGTTTAGTGCGAAGAGATACATTCAATTTTCATTCTGATTTGGCTTCCAGTTTTGCTTCTAGTGTGGCTTCCAATTTTTCTTCCAATTTGACTTCCATTGTTGCTTTTTTTTTCTTCCAAAAAATGACTATTGTTTTATATACAGTTATATGTTTTATTTCAATTTAATTAGTTAAATATATCATGTCTCTTAAACAATTTATATGATTATATATCATATGAATTCATTTGAAATATTTTATAGGATAACATTTATAGAAAAAATTTAGGGAAACAGACATTGATCATCAAAATAGAATCTACAATCCTTTATATATAAAATAACAAGATATTTATTGTAACATGATCATCAACTATAATTAAAACAAGTGAGCCAAATATTTATAGTGTAAGTTAATTTGACACATACATCACGAGTTGTAAATCAAAACCATCATACGTAACAAATATGCATCCAAATCATTAACCACTTTCAACATATAAAAATTGAAAGGAATCCTCCAATTAAGTGTCTTTGGAGACTCTCATTACAATTCGAAAATGTATAAAATTGAATCATGGCAAGGACCCAAATACAAGACCAAATCTATAAAGAATCCAATTGATCATGGATAAATTTGAAATTTTGGATTTCTATAATATCATGAGAGAGAACAACACTTTGGCGGACGATCAAGCCAACAAAGGCGTCAATTTGGTTCAAGGCGATTTGATGGAGGAGGGTGGAAGAATAATTATATGGCACATACAATTGAGGATAATCTAACTGACAGGTTGCATAAATTTGGTAGTCATTTCATAGTAAAAAATCTTGTCGGTGATCGCTCTAGCAGAATGAAGGGCCATTCATCTAACATATGGTTAACCGCAAGGATTAATGCTAAGCATGTGGAAAGGTGGGATGTTTTTGATAAATATTTAAGGATTAGAAGTGAATGATTTTATATTTATGTGGTCAAGGAAGAACGTCTCAGTTCGACTGTGTGTGTTTATGGTACGCACTAAGAAGCAATGAATTCGTAATTGTTTACAGGGTGTGCAATGAATGCAAACAACATTAAAATCCAAGGAACTCCCCCCATTGTAATTTTGGAGTTAAGTCTAAATATTATAGGATGGTTGTGCATAATTCACACACATTGGCTCTCCATACATTCTTTCTAAGCCGAAGAGATGGCCTCCTCATAAGGAAATTGCGTTGGTGGATCCCCATATGTGATTGACCGGGCATTTAAGCAGGAAATCAAAGAGATGATCCCCAAGATAGGTGGGAAAATAATTTTTGAGGCTCGTTGTCATTTCAACCTGGTAACGAATAAGTTGCAATGTCTGAAAAAAATATGTTGAAATTGCGCAAGTGACATTGGAGTTAATCATATCCAAGATAGAAAATATTGATTACAAGGTAGAGAACTCTGAGGTCAAGGTGGATACTACAGGTTGTTTTAGTGTTAAAAGAAATTTTTGACCTTAGTGAAATAAGTGAATAGGATATGGTGATTGGTGAGGGAGGGTCTCTCCCTCCAGTGTTTCCCGATCAACAGGAGTTGTAGGAGGAGCAGGGGCAGCAAGGAGCAGTGGAACCATTCCAGCAAGAGGAAGCGAACAAGGCTAATATGGAGGAACTCCTCTAGGACAATGTGGATCGGAACGGGGTAGTTAATTTCATAATGATAAGTATATTATGTTATGTATCTATGTAATTATTAATGGGGAATTTTAGATAAATTATAAGAATAATGATGTAGTAAATATAGAAAAAAAATCACCGCATAACCAAAGATACTAGTAAGAGAAACTTTGGAGGACTCTGGAAATTTTGATGCTTTTGAATGTAATCGCACTGGCCAAATTCTAGTTTAATTAATAGAAATATACATTTTCCTTTAAAAAAAAACATGTGAAAATTTTGCATGTCCAACGATCGACCAAAGTCAAAATGATACATCATGTACAAATGTTATAAATAAAAATTATGAATTATGTAAGACAAAATGATACATGTCAAAAAGATACAACTCAATAATATGGTACAAGAGGTCGTGAAAGTGATACATATGATAGTAACCATAAAAATTGGTATCATAAAAATATATAAAAAAAAGATGATCCATGATGCAATCTATATGATCATGAATGTGACTAGCTGATACCAACAATTGCTTCATGATCATCATCACCACCACCATCATCATCATCATCATCATCATCATCATCATCATCATCATCATCATCATCATCATTATCATCGTCATCGTATTTTTTATTGGCATCGGCCTCGTTGTCATCTATATCTGTGTCATCATGAGCATCATCTTCCATCTCAACATCAGACCCAACGTGATCTGGATCTATGTGATGAGGATCATTAAGATCTTTTGGAAGGTCCTTGTTCTGCAACAAAAAATATTTAGAATGAAAATTTATCATTTATTTCATGCAATAATTAATTTCTTTATTATATATCTAATATTACAACATATTAAATGAAACAATAATCATATTACATCATATCAAAGTTCACATATGATAATAAAATTTCAAACAAGTTGCAATTGAGATGTTGTAACAACAAGCCATTTCATCTTGCTTGTCAAAGCTTGAAAATCACAAACATAGGTAACAACGGGTTGAAAATCAGATGTTGTAACAATGGTTGTTGTAACAATATATGTTGTAACAACAGATGCCATAACAGCATGTCAATGTTAAATATGTTGAAAACATTGTAACACCCATCGTTGTTGAAAATGTTGAAATTGTTGTAAAAGTTTATGCTATAACAAATGCAACTACTGAAACTACTAAAACAGCGACCATTACAGTGGATGTTGTAACAGCATATGTTGCAACAACGGATGTTGTAACAATAGACGGGGTAGAAATCCATTTCATCTTGTTTTTCAAAGCTTGAAAGTGGGCAGCCAAAGAGTTGTTTATGCCACCCAACACTACGCCAACACTTGGGGGATCAAGAAAACAAATTGAGAAGCACAAACATAGGTAACAATGGATTGAGAAGTAGATGTTGTAACAATGGATGTTGTAACAAAATATGTTATAACATATGGTGTAACAACAAATCATTTCATCTTTCTTTTCAAAGCTTGAAAGTGGGAAACTAAAGAGGTGTTTCTGCCACCCAAAACTACACTAGCACTTGGGGGATCAATAAAGAAAATTGAGAAGCACAAACATAAGTAAAAGTGGATTGAGAAGCAATTTTTTTAATAATGGATGTTGTAACAATAGATGTTGTAATAACATATGCCATAATAACATGTAAATGTTAAATATTCTAAAAATGTTGTAGCAACTAATATTGTAACACCCACTACTGTTGAAAATGTTGAAACTGTTGTAAAAGTTGATGCTATAACAACTACTACTATTGAAACTACTGAAACAATGACCATTAAAGTGGATGCTATAACAATGGATGTTGTAAAAATAAATGTTGTAAAAATTGAGGGGGTAGAAATCCATTTCATTTTGTTTTTCAAAGCTTGAAAGTGGGCAAACAAAGAGGTTTTTATGTCACCCAACACTACACCAGTACTTAGGGAATCAAGAGAACAAATTAAGAAGAAAAAACATAGGTAACAATTGATTAAGAAGCAGATGTTGTAATAGCGGATGTGTAACATCACCCAACCCCTCATATTGTTATAGGAATTGGGTAAAACATATTTTTTATTTTTTTCTCCGAACTCTACTTGACTTCCCAACTCGTTATAAGGGCCTCACAACTAGATTTTTTACTATACATTATTATATATATATATATATATATTAGTTTATTTATTTATTTATCATGCCATGCCAAATGAAACAACCTTTTCTCACTTCATCAGCTCGTCGTTCACCTGTACATCAAGAGGGTCCACCTCTTACCAATCATAATATTTCCAGGTTGGTGTTTCCGCTAGCTCATCCCTGCTGACATCATCCTGGTCGATCCCATAGCTGCACCACACAATCCTCCAGGTTAATATTCCTAGTTTGTACCTCTAGGCCACATTGTCACTTCCTCATCCAATTGTGTTAAAGGAAAAATTAGGTTGCTCCAATGAATAGTCTCCACGGCTAGGGTTTGGATCGGTGCAAGGTTCAGTTGATTTTTTGTTATAAGTTTAAGGCTTGTCATCCTGTGCTGCATTAAGCTTTTCTTGAATCTCTGTCATGGCTCGATTAAGCGATCTTGACCTTGCCTTAAGTAATGCATCAGATGGGGATATTTACGCCCATCATAAAAGCAAGTCTCGACTTGACCATAATTTCCCTTAGCTGGTTATTTCGACCATGGCTCTGTCTCAAAGGTCCTGCATACCTTTGGATCAATGCCAGTACTCGAAGTTGACGTCGATGAATTATTAAGGTTACCTATCGTGCTACACTTCCTAACCTTGAGCCAATCCAAATCCATGGATTTCTTGTCCCTTCTACATTCCCCATTATTTGATAGGGAATCTCGCGCATGTTGGCATAAGTGTTCCTACAACCCTTACCTTCCATTGGTTGTGTGTGAACTCTTGAAAGTTCTCCAGCTCACCTACCACACGCCAAAGGTTTCAGGCTTCAAAGCAGACCTATAAGCATCTCCATGGCGATATGCAAATACTTTCGAGGATGAGCTACCTACACCTTGATGCAAGTAGAAGATATCTAGGTTTCTTATAATGCAAGGTTGGTGAAGTATTTTTGCATGGGTTTCAGTTATTCCTACACTTAAAGGGAGGATAACCCTTCTTGCATTGACTCAACGCCTTTTGCACAAGTTCAAGGGCTTATAGCCCAGTGAAGGTATATCCATGTATATGTACAAAGCCTACCAAGTAGGCAATCTCTTATGTACTTATTTTATGTGTTAATAAAAAGGGTCACTATGCCCAATGTTCCAAGTTTTTATTCCAGATCCTTACGGATCATTTCTCTACCTGTGGAATTTCATGACATCTTTGTATTACTTACATATGCATTGTTAATAAATATGAATGAGCATTTAACCCAAGACAAGATTTCAGTTTAGGAACATGACTCAAGTTATTTTATTATATACAACATTACACATTCTATTGCAGAGTATATGTTATGAACTACAGTGATGAGCATTTAATACAAAACTTCATTCCATTGCAGATTCATACACTAGTTAAACTTGTCTATCAACAGTGGTCATTTCATAGGTGTGTTATATGTGTTTATGTATGCATTTATTTATCATAATTATAAAGTTATCTCTACATAGAGAGGCATCCACATGCTCATCACATTAACAACGTTGTTATAGTCCAAATATAATCCTAACCATTTCAACCAGAAATGCATCATAAGTTCAATAATATTTAAGCAACACAAACAAAAAATTATATTTAAATTTGCATGGAAACTAAGTCTGGTACAAGGACTCTCCACACAACCATAGACAGTTGCATCCACACTTACTTGCAGTTGTCACCCCCGAGTTAGATTCCATATTCTGAGTGGGGTGCTTGCTTAAGGGATTAGAACACCAGCTGCCAATGGAAACAGGGAATCCAGAGGGGCTCTTCCTCAATCCCACTAGTTGACACTGCCATTTTCTCGACACAGGGATTCCAGAGGATCTTGCCTCACCCAAAGTGCATTCACAGTGATTCACTCCCTTCCAGGGAGTCCAGGATCCACTGTAATAGTAATGCAGTAACCAAGGTCTTTATTTCAGTGTTCTTTTGATATTGTTGCAGGATCAGCCTCTTCCTAATATGCTTAGGGCTCCAAAGTCTGTTATCCCAACCCACATCCTCCAGGGGACCCAAGTTGTAACAAGGATCCATATATTTCATCCCAACCCACAACCTCTAGGGACCAAAGTTATTACAAGGATCCAGAGACTTTATTAACCCACAACATCTAGGGACAAAAGTTTTTACAAGGCTCCAGGAATCATATCTCAACCCACAACCTCCAAGGAACCCCAAACTATTACAGGGATCTAGAGACTAGCAGCTCAACCCACATCCTCCAAGGAAATTGAGAGCCAATCCCATTCTCTTCTCTCTTGTTCTCCGCTGCCTGTTGATCGAACAATATTTCTTTAAATTTTTGATGCTCAATTTTTTTCTCATCTCTCCTTTAGCATGAATTCAAATACCATGCCTTGCCTTATTTTCCTGACTTGAATTTACTGCTTTGTCCTTGATTTCTTGCACTGCACAGTTCCCCTCTTGGTTTATTTTCCCTTTTCCTTGTGAAGGTTACCAAGTGCATGGGCTTGTGTACCTTCCTTGCAATTCATTAAATTTTAAGAGCTATTTCATTAATTCATGCAATACTACCCAGCTTTTAATGGTTGTCCCAAACATTTCATATTTTCTTCACAAGAAAACCTTAACCTCCCAAGAAAGTAATCCTCCTCCCCAGCTCTAGAATATGTGTCCTTTTGACTCAATCCCTTTTTCTTAATTTCACATATTTGTAAACAATATTTACATTGCATTTTATGATAGAAGCATGGGTGGGGTTGTCATAGGTTATTGTAATAGCAGATGTTGTAACACCTATTAATGTTGAAAATGTTGAAACTACTGTAAAATATGACGTTGTAACAACCGCTACTATTGAAACTACTGAAACAATGAACATTACACTGGATGTGGTAACAATAGATGTCGTAAAAGTTGTCAATGTTAAATCTACTAAAATTTTGTAATAGTTGATGTTGTAACACCCATTCAGATCCCTTCAACCTGGTAATATCACCATTTTTCAGCAATTTGAAGAATTATTTCTTAAAATATGGTTTTGTAGTATATATATTACACAAAATGAAAATGGATATATAGGGACTCTTTGAGTCAAAATTTTGTAAAATTTTGTGTTATATATACACTACATTTCCACGTTGGTTAATGTTTCGTTTCAGTGTTGAGTATCTAAATGTAGTAAAGGTGTTGAAGATGAAATGGTTATGGGGAATGCGACTATATTCAACTCCAAGTAAAGCAAAAGGATCAGCAAGAATGCTACGGGTGCACTTGCAACAGGTAGCACTGACTCTCTAGTTGCAAGAAGTGGTGAAAGGGAGCTTCCCTATGTCTATGTCACTTCTTAGAGAAATGGTTGTGGTTGAAGCTCACGTGTATAATAGCTAGGATATAGAGGGATCATTCCACCCTAGGCTTATTCTTAGAGGTCAAAACAAGTCAATGACTTGTGGGACGACAAAATAACTTGACTCTAGTCTAAGAATGAAGGCAAGGAATATGACTTAGAGGTGACCTAGGGTTGTACTAAAGGGATGCTACATGTCTGCACTAAAACTATAAATTGATTGTTCATTGTAACTTCTACAGGGTAAACACTTTCCATATAGATTATTGTTGCAAATTATTTGTGCTTACCTAACAATTTGAGAACATATTCAAGGTAGAGTTTTCTAGGGATAGTACTTAGGGGTCAAAGTAAAAATCAAGATAATCCATGGAATCTATGAATTGGCATTGGTCACTTCACATATTAGGCATGATGAACCTCTATTCATCGGTGAACCTATGGATTTTATATGTTGCAACAATTTTCAACTAAATAAATCGAACTTTCTTATGAAATAGTCTCTTATTGATGAATTATAATGATGGAATCCATTTTGAATTAGGCTTGAAACCTAATGCAAACATAGTCAATTATTCCCTTTGTTGATCAAGAGAACTGATCCCAACAAATGTTTATTTTGGTCAATTGTATACAAGTTGAAGGTTGAGCATTGGTTACATGAATTAAAACAATGCATCATGGGTAGGATCCTTTAACTTGCTTTAACTAACAAAGGATCCTTGAACTCAACTTGACAAAGTTTGGGTTTTGTAAATGAATCGCATTGACAATTGATTAATGAACTGCATTGGAAACAATCATTGAGTTTTAGAGACATCATTGTTTTCTTTTATATATATTTTCACAATGATCCATGTTGATGAGATAAACTAGCCATAGGCCTACTGTTTATGGATTATATGTTATCAAAGCATATTAATGTGTAGCCTTGAAGGAGATGTAGCACCTTGAGAAGAAAATTTAGGGTGCAGAAATCTATTTCAACTTACTTGTCAAAGCTTGAAAGTGTGCAAAAAAGGAGGTGTTTCTGACACCCAACACTACACCAGCACTAAGGGGATCAAGAAAAAAAATTGAGAAGCAAAAACATAGGTAACAATGGATTGAGAAGAATATGTTGTAACAACGAATGTTGTAACAACAAGCCATTTCATCTTGCTTGTCAGAACTTGAAAGTGGGCAACCAAAGAGGTGTTTCTGCCACCAAACACTACACCAGCACTTACAGGATCAAGAAAAAAAATTGAGAAGCACAAACATAGTTGACAGTGGATTGAAAAACAGATGTTGTAATAGTGGATGTTGTAACAACAAATGCTATAAAATATGTCAACGTTAAATATTCTAAAAATGGTGTAGCAGCTGATGTTATAACACCCATTATTGTTGAAAATGTTGTAAAATTTGATGTTATAACAACTTCTACTATTGAAACTATTGAAATAATGACCATTAATGTGGATGTTCTAACAACAGATGTTGTAAAAATGGATGTTGTAACAACAGATGTTGTAACAATTGAGGGGGTAGAAATCTATTTCATATTGCTTGTCAAAGCTTGAAAATGGGAAGCCAAAGAGGTGTTTCTACCACCCAACACTACACCAACACTTAGGGTGTTGTAAGATTTTCTTGTTACATTGAAAATTTCAAAATTTTGATTAAAATTAAAAAAAAAACATTATTATTTCACTTTGTAATAGTTTGTGCACAAATATATATCGTCACAATATATATATTTTGTTTTATTTTAATAAATAAAATGGAAAATCGTCACAAACTAATTATCGTTATTTTTCTATTGGTGTTTGTTGATTCTTTGGTGATCGATGGCTCTTCTTCTATTGCACGGGCCCCCGCTTACTCAACATTTAACAAGGGGGGGGGGCACAAAAAAAAAATTGGAAAAACAAAATTTTCAGGTGGAAATAACATATGAATTGCACCCCCCCCCCCCCCACTCATTACTACTTGCTTCCTACGCACCTCCCCCCTGGATAAAAAAACCATTCCTTATTTTCAGTAATAAATATCTCCCACCACCATTTTATTGATTGTTTTCCATTTAATTCTAAATATGCCCCTTATCCAAACATTCATTCCACTGTGTTCTCACTCCCATTCAAAATTTAATCATTCCTGCCTTTGTATGTCCCCTATCACCTTTCCTTTAGTCGCAAAACATAGAGAATCAAAGTGAAAAATTACAGAAATCCCTCAGCGATAACTCAAAAATATAGAGTGTGGTACATTTAAAAAGTAATTTTTCTCCTTGCTACAAGTTGATATTTAAAAATGAGTTCATCTAAAGGAAAAGAGTCTCAGGTTCAGTCTAAAACCCTCCCAAAAATTGATGAATTCCCATTAGTTGATAGGGAAAGCATAATGGAAGATACAAACTCAGAGTTTGACCTATATGAATTGCAGAATTGGGCTTCCCAAAGGTTTCAAGATAATAGCAATGATTTTTCTTTGTAAGAGCCCTTTTTACCCTAGTTTATATTTCCTTGAACTCATCCTTTTCTGTATTTTCTAGTATCGTGTGCAGATGAGTACTTACCCAGTGACAAAACCATAATTGCTCAAAATGGTGAAACCCTATTTTATGTAACTTCTGAGTCCATTTTAAAATCCCTGTGCATATTTTTTTCCAAATCTTTGCACCCATTCTCTAGTGAAATTCTCTTGGAAATATATCAGAAGTTGACTTTTTTAAAAAGATCGGCTATTTTTAAATTATTCATACCTAAAGGGACTAGTATTCCCACTCATAGTCTGCCTTACCCTTCATCAATGTTTCTGGATTTTTCAAGATAAAAACTATCCATTTTATGTTGTATTCTAGGGTATCAAAGCGATGAGAAAGTATATGAAGTTGTTCTAGAAATTCTGTCAACTTTTTGTCCAAATAAGAAACCCCAAATATTATTCAATTTCATCCTGTTTTTAACTAAGGCCATTCATGACTAGTTTCTTAAATTTGGAGTTGGAAAAGATTTTAAATATCAATTAGACCTGCTGTATTTTTTTCGTATTATTAGTCAGACAGATTCCAAATACAATTGCAAAAGCAGGATCTTCAAGGGAATCAATGGTATGTGATTCATTGGATATCCTTGGTCAAAAGAAATTATGAGGAATTTTCCTTCACTGATTTTGTGAAAAAATTTCTTCACATATGTATAGTTTATTGATTAGTGATAGTACTCCTAGAATTTCACCTGAAATAAAAAGGATTATTTTGTGAATACAATCCCCTCTGCGTAAAAAGGTGATATCTCTAGCCCTAGATTGGGCCTAGCAACATACAAGACTATCTAATGGACACTTTCTTAGTAAATATTCAAAGCATGATGAGAAATGGAAAAGGACCTACCTCTTCCTGATTTTATGCTCAGCCCTTTGATGAAGGCCTTGATCCACAATCCCTCAGGCTCCATCCTCGCTATTTGTGGCATTTGAATACTTGTATGAGATCAAGAGACAACAACAAACATGATCCAATCCAAAGCATACAATGAACATCAACTACTTAACAGATCAAGGAGAATTAGGCTACTTGTATCGATATCCAAACAAATATAGAAAGTGAAACACCATATGTATTATTGATAATATAAAAGACGAATCTTACAACTGTGGCCTTGATGTTGGAGGCCTCCCTTTGGTGTAGTATGAGTCCATGTTGAGGCTCTTCAAGTGATCATTCTCCTGAATGGAAATTTAGGCATTAACACAACATAGGGATATAAAGGATTAATGATCAGACTAGCCCAACAATGACCAACCAGTAGTGGAGGGATGCGAATCAATTTACAGTAAGGGAGAAGGAGTTAGGATCCCATGAAAGGAGGAGGAAGGCCCAATTCTCAAGGGATAATCCCCTATCAATAATTTCAAGAGCTCCAAATAATAGAGCTCGATCATATCTCCATCGAACAATATCCATCTCGTCATCCTGGAAACTTCTAAAGCTTGAAGCTTCTCCTCTATTTCAGGAAATACTTCCAGAAAGGGTTCAGCATAGTTTTTCCAATAAAAAGAGTGCTGACAGCACTAGGCTATAATTTTCAACCTCTCATTAGCACGGGCATATAAATAGAGAAAAGCGTTGACCCAGAAATTTAGGGTTTGAGCTAAGCTTCTTCAAGAATTTTTTCAAGGCATATTTCTTTTAGTCATTAAAGGATATCTTAATGTATTTTTCCAAGGTGGATATATTGCACAGTATTCATCACAGGGCACTTCAAGATTTGGGACGGGAAATGAACAGGGTGAAAAATTATTGTGCAATGGATGCCCCTTAAAGCATGAAGGTGGAATAGGAAGTGATGGGTGAAATGATTTACGAACTAAGGCAAGGACTCAAAAAACCACCAGTAAACCTGCCAAATCAAACATAATATAATATATGACATCTTTGATATGAATATTCCTAATAACATATCACTGAATGGGCATCAAATAACACATGAACCCATGGCATGGTCATAGCCATCCATCTGAAAGAGATCATGGAAATATAACCACGGGATGGCCACAACCATCCGTTAGAAAGGATCATGTGTACAATCATGAATACTCAATAACTCCACGCAGCCTAGATAATAATAGACAGGGTCAAGTTTCTTCGTCACAATCTCAATTTACCCAATGTACAAATCCAACCATGTGAATAGATGTATTGATGTCGAACATGGTAGAAACCACTTGATTACAGGTCGATGATTAAAACCATTAACAAGCATGAGAGATACCACCAATAATGAAGATGGCCCTCAAGGTACAACAACACATTCTACAAGCATGAAAAAATGTGTTGAAGACAAACAGTTGCATAATCACCCTATCAAAGGCCAATGAGGTGAACCTGTCATCGAATGCAAATAAATTTCCATTGATGCATGCAAGATCCGAGGTACTTAAAAGGAGTTTCTAAATCATCTTCCCGTATAATGAGCTGAAGTTGACGGGAAGTGATTCATCAAAGGAGGGTCATAATGATACCCACATCATCGACATGAAACAAAGGATTTCTCAATATAAAAGGAGTGATTCAAGATTTTTGTAGAGAGGACCAAATAAGGAGATGATGTTTGACTTTGAAAAAAGGGACTTCTCTTGAACATATCAGCGACACAACTCTGGAGCATGGCAGCATTTGACTCAAAATGGGACCAGAGGTCATGATGACAAAAATGTTGATCGAATAAGAGGCAAATGGATTTCCCAAAGCCAAGAAATAAAGTGACGAATGTAGGATATCCCCAACCCGACACGAAATGTAGATAAGTGTCATGTTCAAGAGAGACATGTTTCCTAATACATAGGATGTTCCACTTTTAATTTTCTGACGTTATTGCTAAAGAGTATCTCTTTATTTTTTATAGCCAATGTGAAAAGGGTAGCATAAGTTGAGCATGTAAGTTTCATGTTTAGGGATTTTGAAAAAGAAACGAAAAATAAAACTCCATCATGTCCCTTTTCGTAAATCGTCCCTCGAATCTGAAAAGGTATAAAAAAATATCTGAGAGAACCTCTTGACCATGTTCGATCAAGGTATTCCTTTTTTGTCAATAGTTAATCCCAACCCGAAAAAGGGGTAAATGTATATTGAGACCACATCAATCATTTACTTTAACGAGTTCTAAATGACAAGTACTCAAGGATATTTTCATTTTTCAAGAGTCAGAAAAGAGTTGAAATATGACTCCTCCTAGAATAACGAGTGGTATAAAAGGTAGCAACTAGTTCCGTTGATGATGGAACTGCTCAAAACAAGTAACAGTCAAGAGGTCGACTAACAAGACCACTCATCGCAGCGGTTCCTTAGGAAAGGGTAAAAATGACCAAGTGAGAGAGTATGATTAGCCAAACAGATGGTGACGATGCAATGAAAAACCAAGGTTCATATAGAAAAAAAAGGGTTGATAAAATGGCAATCACCATAGGTAAAATTGGGATGGTTTCATTTTTTTACACAAGCTTGAAGCATGGGAAACTATGCTTGAAAATGGTTTCATTTTTTCACAAGCTTGAAACAGAGACAAACTATGCTTGAAATAAGTTTGCATTCCCCTAGCATGGTGACTCAATTCAAGGTACATCCCCCCCAAGCTTCAGTTCATTCACCTAAGTAGACTATTGGTTACTAACATGTGGATGGAATGAAGGTTTATTTACGAGATCAAGTGAAAGACTCGACTGGTATTTTACGAGATCAAGTCAAAGACTCGAATTGAAAGGGGATTTGTTTCATTTTTTAATGAGGTTGACACAACAAAGAACTATCCTCATGACACCTTGTTTCATTTTTTAACGAGCTTGACACAAGAAAAGAACTCTAATCTGAATAACTTTTTTAATTTCTTAAGGAGCTTGACACAAGAAAAGGAACTATGCTCTTAAGAGCTTGTTTCATTTTTAAAGAGATTCACATAAGAAAATTAAATTTTCTCTGAAGACCTGATCATGGCCCATAAAAGGTCATGTATTCCAAGAGGTTCTCATCAGATGGGAGAACAACATTCTATAAATCAAGGTCCAATGCCCCCAGTACATGATGCACTATATCACTGAATTGATCATCAGTAGACACAGGCATGGAACAAGTTGCCACATAATTGACCTGTGGTGAGGATGATACCACTGAAATGTTTAGGGATGTTGGTTGGAAGGGAGCCAAATTAGGACTGATGAACAAAAGTTGATCAATGGTCACAATTCTTCCTCCATGTGGGAAACAAATCACACGAAAGAGGAAAGAGGCAATAGCTCCCATGACATAAATATAGTCACACCCAAGGAGTAAGTTAAAATTCAAGGGGACTTGGATAACCATAACATATATATATGCAGTATTTCCTCTCAGAGTAATAGTAAATTTAAGAAGGATCCCTAACGGTTGATTGGTTCCTTTGTTAAACACTAACAAATTCTGGGTAACAGGAACAACCTGTGGAGAACCGAAAGCCTGCCAAGTATTTGAGGACAAAATACTAACATATTTTCTTTCATCTATTATTGTGCTAGATGTTAGTATATATGGGTCACCAATTATCAAATGTACTCTTTCAATGTCATTTGATAGGGTCCTAGGTCAAATTGTTACAGTTTCAAATAAATTTTCAAATAAATTTTTATCATTGGTCAGTATCTAGGTATATTACTCCTCCCTCCATATTCAAGGTCAAAAAATGCCACCCTGGTCATGTCATCACTCCTTGTGATAGGTAATCAGAAGAGTGTCTTGGTCATTATTTTTGGTTGTCAAATCATGATTATGCATACAGAAAGGTTCAAAGTTCCAAATCGTAGGTTTCACATATGCGTTTGATGTCATCATTAGGTCAAGTCATTAAAAGTCATAAAAGAGTCATGTCATCACCATAGTCACCGTCATGGGAGTTAGTAATTATGGAAAATGTGTTCAAAATATTTCAAAGGTACATTTTACTCTTCATGAAGATGTAACTTTGCATAATAAAGTGATAAAGTTGTTGTACATTATCCTACCATTCAATTTTTCAAAAAGACAAGTGATGTCACTTCATGACCCAAAGTAAAAATCGGCTTTGGAACCAATAAAGCACCATACAAAGCATTCTAATTGCTCATTTCACCTTCATTGAGCACCTCTCTACCATCAAGTTTTGTCCTAACCACCATGGCATCGAAATTCCTCCTCAAAACACTTTCTTACCTCCCACGTTGCGCTTTTGTCTCCTATGTTGCGCTTTTGAATTTGGAGGCCAAGCAAGCATCAAAAGGGTTCCTTTCAACATTCACAGGTTCTAGAATCTCCTTGGCAAGTAAGTAGACATTTTTCACCTTTCTTATGCACCATTCTTCTTAGAAAACTCAATGAAAATCCCTCTCCTAGGGTTTCACTGCGCTTTTGTTTTATACGTGTTTTTTCTTCATTATAGTGGTAAAACACCTATATTTGTTTCTATGTCACCCTCACCCACACCTCATATACCTTGCCTAAACATTTCCCATACCCATTCCCTTCATATCCCTCATTTTCCCTACAAACCCTAGCCTTCGTTGCGTTTTTGGAAAGTTCATAGGCTAGGACTGTGTTTTGGACCTTTTCACACCTTTCCCTCACTCTTTTCAAGAAATTCCACCTCCCTACACTCCCTAACATCTATCCCTAGCCCCTATAATTTCCCCACAAACTTACCTAATCCCTAACCCCTCTATTCCCTTCCCTCAATATAGCAGTCCCTTTTTCCCCTATTTTCTCAATCATACCCTACCCTTCCTTCCTACCTACCTAGGGTTTTATCATGCAAACTAAAAACATGGATAGTGAGAAGAAAATTACAACAAAGGAGGGCAAGTTTCCATATATGAGCCAACTTATATCCAAAAAATCATGGCCTCGTCTTTCATCAAGTAATCATTTGAAGGTGTGGGCTATGTAAGTTTTTGTGAAAGGATTCAAGAGGCAGGTTGCCATGCCAAATTGACAAGCCTCTTTGCCACCAATTTTAGGAGGGGTAAGGCCAACATAGTAGGGGTTGAATTCACCATCTCATCAGATGACATAGCCTCAACCATAGGTATCCCTAACCATAGAGAAATATGGTTTAAAGGAATGGATTTGGACAATGAGAATTACAAATTTTTCCTAAAGCCACACTACAAAGATGCTCCTACACACATATCTCCCTTCAAACAATTGCATGACAGGTATGCTCCTTTAATGAAGATGATCATGAATTAATTTAATTGTGAAAGGAGGTTTTCAAGAGTATATAAGTATCATATAAGGCTACTGATGCATTTCACAACAATCAAACCTCTAAATCTACCTCACTACTTATTCAGAAGCCTTGTCAAGATGGAAGAGAAGGTACAAAGCAAAGGGAAAGATCACCAAGAAAACCTATTTCACCACGGCTTAGTAAAATTAATTATTCTTCATCATCTTTCAAAGATCAACCTACCTTGGGTATTCATGCAATCAACTTCTCTTTTTCCTGCTACTAGTCAACCTACCAGACAAAGCACTCCATCAGCACCATCAAGGCCATAGGAGGTTGGCTCGTCCAGAAAGCTTTTAGTTAGAAAGATAGCTAGGGCAGAGATCACACAGACCTACAAAAAAGGGAAAATATTTTTTTTTTCCCCTGAGATCACTAAAGAGGTGTATATAACTAGAACTTTGACTAGGTCACAAACTAGACAATTGCGTAAGGAAACTACAGTTGAGCAAGTTCAGGGAGAAATGGAGCAATCACCTAGGCATGCAACTAACTCACCCTTGCATCAAAATGATGAATAATAGGCACCTTTTGATGTTTAAATTGTTGACCTAGTAGAGCACAATGAATAAAAATCATCTGAGCAAATAATCAAAGAAAAAGAGGCATAAATCAGAGAGCTTAAGGATAATCTCTCAAAATCAAACTTTGTGATATCATTTTTGCAGCAAGAGAATAGGAAACTCAAGGTAAATCAACTACTGTCAAGAAAACCTAAGGTAGATTTGGTGGCAGAGAAGGATAAGGGTAAGGAAGTGATAGATGCGGATCAGTTTGAGTACAAGGATGTACATATGAATCCAAGGAGGTCGAAGATAAGAGGGCTAGAAAGACAGAAAGAATAGGGAAGTGAGCCATCTTCTCCCCTAGGTCAATAAGACATTGATGACACTATTGTAGCAGAAATTGAAGAAGACGGTGAGGTTTGGCTTGGGGTAATAAATGAGCACTTGGAGAAGCTCCTGAAGAAGGAAAATAGAGCTAATAACCTTTAGAGACACGTGACTATACATTATTACACCAGGAACTGAATTTCCCAAATTATGGTTAGGAATATGAAAAAGAAGCTTAAGAAAACCCTAATCAAGCTAAAATTTAGAGAAAACCTTGATTTTCTTGTTGATGCATCATTTATTGTCTAATCCATCACTTAAAAATAAAAAGAAACAAGTTTGAAGCAAGTTTGAGAAATTTTGGTCAAATTTTGGAATTTTTGGCAATTTGACAAATTCATGATGTGTAGAAGCACAACGATCTCATGTTGCACTTCTTCTCAAAGCCTCCAAATGAGAAAAAAATTTCATGGATGGATAGATATGGGCTACTACATCTCAGGTATACACTTATTTTTCCATGTCACTTAACAGGTTGCAAGGAAAATCTCAAAAACTACCTAAAAACATGTTTCTGCCACCTTTTTGGACCCCTTGTTGCACTTCTCGAGTAGCCTTGGGAAAATTAATTTTTAGGTTCCTTGGAGAAGGATTTTTGCAGGTTTAAAGCTTCATAGGGCTAGTAGACATCCTAATTTATCTTCATCAGCCTTCATTTCAGCAAAAATATCAAGGAAGCCCCTCAAAAATTGCCTCAAATATCACACTATGATGTTGTCTCTCACATTGCGCTTCTTTCTCTCATGTTGCGCTTTTGAGAAATTTCGTTGCGCTTATGTCAGAAAGTCAAATTTCGAGTTTTCTTAGTCAAATTAATTCTCTCATGATGTAATTTATCCTTTTATTAGTTTACATGATGTAATTGAATGTAATTATGCTTTTAAAGGTTAATTTCATGTAAATCCGTGGTCATTAATGCTTGTAAAAGTCAGTCAAAGGCTAAATAGGGAGTTAGTTCTTAACCTCCCTAGTTTTAGGTTGGATTAGAGGGATTGGTGTAATCAGTTCCTATCATGATGGATTCAACCCCTAATATATGGGAATGTAGTTTTTCATCTATATTTAGCTTGATTGAAGTCAGATTCAAGGTTGGACATCATTTGGTAAAAGGCTTTGGAGCTAGTGTACATCATATTTTTACTGGAAATATGTAGGCAGTTGCAACTATTATCTTGGTATTCTTGTGGTATGCTTTAGTGACAATGTTTTTCCTTTATTTTATCATCATATTGAATATTTTTTTCTCCTTATTACCATTAGCATGCTTTCATGTGATTATCTCATGATTTTTTAAGCAGACTTCATAGTTTGTATGCTCTGTTTGATGAGATTTTCATGTTTATGTCCCATTTCTTCTGATAAATAAATTTGTAGTCTTATGCTCATTTTGATCCCTCTATAATTCAACCCTATACCACAATGACAATAAAATATGTCATTGATCATACCTACTTGTCCCCATCTTATCCCTGACTCTGAGCATTTGAAACCCTGACCTAGTTCCCTAGACCTTTAAGCATGATCCAGCAAAACCCTAAAATCAAAACCCTAGTGAGCTGATTATCTAGCCTAAGATCTATTTGTCTCTCTAGTCACTTAATTGGCTGTGATATTGTAGAGTAAGCCCTCTATGATTTGGTAGGGCTAGCTACCAAATCCAAAGTTGGTTTGAGCTTACCTCCTTCAGTCTCCTTTCTCAGCCTTGGGAAATTGTGGAGGATAACACTAGGTATGGCCAAATTATAGGCATGTACTATGATCTCAAAGGCCACATAAGAAGGAAGACGGTATCCTATCAGTCGACTCCAATCAAAGGAAGAAACCAGACTAATTTTAGGGGTGTCGTGAGAATAGGATAACTTCCCCTTTATGTTACGAGAATGGGAGGATGCTCCTCCTATATCGTGGGAATGGGATGATTTCCCTCCAATTCATGGGAATCTGAAGAAAAAAAAAAACCTAAGTGGTAAGAGGTTCACTCTCTATGATAAAAGCATGATCCACTAAAGGTGGAATCAGGTCAACTATTTTATCAACCAATTTTTGGCCAGGAACGGACTCGTGAGATTCAATTTCAGAGAGAGTGGTATTGACTAGAGATTACTTATGATCAATCACCTAATCAACTATTATAGGATCAGGGGAAAGTGTCCAATAACCAGTCAGGAGGAAAGGCTGAGAAGTTGTAAGGTTATCCAACATTTTTTTGGCTTCTTCAAAAAAAGGAAAAAGGTGAATGGGATGGTTCCCCTCACATAACCTACAGAGAAATTTAACTTTACCCTATTTCCCATGGAATTTTCTATCACTAGTTGAGGGTTTTCCACCAACATGATCTTCATAGGTCGATGACAAAGGTTGATGTGAGCCCGTAGACCATGGAATCCCAGGACAATATTTAAGAAGGTGGTCACCCTTGCATAACTTGCAAGGGAATTTAAATTTTTGGGACTGAGTGGAAGGTCTTTCAACATCAGTTGCACTAATGGCAATAGTTATTGAGTTTACCAATTAAGGAATCCCCTCATATGGGAATCTTGGTCCTTTTCCTTCTTTTGTAAATTTTGGTGCTTCGTATATGGCAATGTTGTCCCTTTTGGTATTAACAATTTGTTTGCCAGTATGGTTATTTTCAACCCCTATGGTTCCAAATGTCCAAGTTTCTTCTCAACCAAGTTCTCATCCACCTGAATGGAAACTTTCTTAGTAAATATTCAAAGCAGGATGAGAAAGGGAAAAGGACCTACCTCTTCCTGATGCTATGCTCAACCCTTTGATGAAGACCTTGATCCAAAATCCTTCAGGCTCAATCCTCACTATTTGTGGTGTTCGAATGCCTGCAAGAGATCAAGAGACAATAAAAAACGTGATCCAATCCAAAGCATACATTTAACATCAACTACCTAAAAAATCAACGAGCACTAGGCTACTTGTATGGATATCCAAACAAATATAGAAAGTGAAACACCAGATGTATTATTGATAATACAAAATAGGAAGCTTACAACTGCAGTCTTGATGTTGGAGGCCTCCCTTTGGTGTAGTTTGAGTCTAAGTCGAGGCTCTTCAAGCAATCCTTCTCCTGAATGGAAATTTAGGCATTAACACAGCATAGGGATACAAAGGATTAATGATCATACCATCCCAACAATGACCAACCAGTAGTGGAGGGATGGGGGTCAGTTTATAGGAAGGGAGAGGAAGTTAGGACCCATGAAAGAAGGAGGAAGGACCACTTCTTGAGGGATAATCCCCTATTGATAAGATAAATATCTCCAAATGAGAGACCTCGATCATATCTCCATCGAAAAATATCCAGCTCATCGTCCTAGAAACTTCTATAGCTCGAAGCTTCTCCTCCATTTGATGAAACACTCCTAGAAAGGGTTCAGCTCAGTTTTTCTAATCAGAAGAGTGCTGACAATGCTAGGCTAGAATGTGCAACCTGCCATCAGCATGGGAAGATAAATAGAGAAAATTGTTGTCCCAGAAATTTAGGTTTTGAGCTAAGCTTCTTCAGAAACTATTCAAGGCAACCTTTTTTTAGTATTTAAAGGATTTCTTGATGTATTTTTCCATGGTATATATACTACACAGTATTCATCACAGGGAACTTCATGATTGGGTATGGTAAGTGAACATGGTGACAAATTACTATGTAACAGATTATGTAACTTAGTGAACAAACAAGGCTTGGTGATTGGTACTTCTACCAAAATTTTATGGAAATTAAATTGTATAAGTTGCCATTTTTTTTCCTATGCATATTTTTGTGCTTGAATTCATCAGACAAAGACTCAATGTTGATCAAGTGAATTTTTTTCTTAGAAGGAAACAGACCTTGCTTAAACTGAAGCCAAACTTAGGGCCATTAATAGTGAATTAGATGTCAGAAGAAAAATAGGCGGAACAATTATTAGCACAAATGAAGTTTAAATTGGGGATTACTTGGCCATATGACCCCATTTGGAGAATTTCAACCATCATGGTTCAACATAAATCACCACCTTATTTTCATGTATCTAAGCCTGACATAGAGAATTTTTCTAATAAGTACATCTAGAAGGAAAACACTTTGCAAGATGTGACAGAAGAACAAACGGTGGAGCAGTCAGTAGAAAAGAAAATTTTGGTTACACCTTTAATGAGAGAAAAATAACTTAAGACAGATCAAAGCTTATCAGAGTCACAAATGGAATAGACTTAAAGAGTATACAAGATAAATAAGACAAAAAATATGGAGGGAGTGGTATCAAAAATTGTCTTATCCGACATTTCTTCACTAGCTACTATTGTTGTTTCAGGTGAGCCTATTTTCAAAATGGGAGAATTGGATCCAGGGACAGAAAAATATTCTCCTTCTTCTTCTTCTAACCAAAATATATGTTTTGAGTTGTTGTAAATGAAGAAAAATAATGAGGCTTTGAAGGAAATAACTTATACCATGTTATGGAAGAAAACTTATTCCACTAAAAACAGGTTGCTTTCAGCTCTCAAATACTGAAAAAGGTGAATTTAAGTTAGCATTTCTTGAACCTAAATTTTTTTCTCATAAAGCTACTAGAGATTATAAGACTTCTATTTTATATTTCAATACTAAACAAATCCATCCTATAAATCATATTGATCTGCATAGAAAAATTGTTTATATGATATATTCCTCTATCACTAGTTTTACTACAAATGTATAAAAATTGCAGAATTGTTTGAATAATACTATTGCAAAACTTAAAATGTAAAAGACTTCTTCTTTGGAAAAGGATGTTAGGATAAAATCACTGGAAGACCTTGTAATTAAATTAGGTTTGGATCCCCAAAATGTGGATGCAACTCAAGAGATTGTTAAGAATAAAAATGAATATATTCAAGCACTTAGAAGACAGTTGAAGTTTCCCACAACAGAGCATCCCCAAACACAAGAAATTGGGGAATTAAAGAAGAAGAAGGAAACTCCATTATCCTATCTAATTGAAAGAACTTCCATATCCATAAAATGTAAGAAAGGTTGGAAGAGTTGTTAAAAGAGAAGGCCCAAATTGACAGTGTAGTAATTCCAACAACAGAAACAGGTTCCACAAAAGAGATTACTACAGAAAGTATATCACTGGAATTATCTTCTTTTAAACTTGTGAAAAATTATGAATCCAAATTACAGAAACCCTACTGCAGTATTCTTATTTACTTCTCTTACTTTCTTGATTTAATTAACAAGTTATTTTCTGAAATATTCAGTAAACATAAAAGTAAACATTACTCCAACCTACACATACATACAGATCAAAAACTGAAGAATAAATCCCAAATGAAAAATTACACAATATTTTTCGGGAAAATGTCCCCGGAAATACCCAATGCAGGAAAATCAGTGTAGTAGCTCTTAGAGGCTTTTATTATTATGCAGAATTCTGAATACATTCAAGGGAACCAGACATGGTTTGCCCAACCAGCGAAAATCATGGCAAATGTATCTCTATCTCTTAGAGACAAAAAATATGGTTGATTTAGCTGAGAACGAAGAACCCCATGGGAGCCTACGCAATCACTGTGTCACCATTCAGTGTGGTTGCTTCACACCTTCTGGATCTGCTGAAAATGAAGCCTTTATGTCCCATTAGAACCATAACTTTTCCTTTCCCAACACTGCATCATCCATAAAGCCTCTACGCAGCTCTAGCTGGGCCAGCGTCACCCTTATTGGGCCTATGCTACCTCTGCGCTGCTCTAGCTAGGCATGTGTCACCCCTACAGGGTTTCTGCACTGATATGGTACGGATTTTCCTCTCTGCGAATGTATTCTCAACATCGGATCTGAAATCCCATTGTCAATCTTCCCTTCACTGCAATGCAAGCTCATTCGAAAATTCTTAGCAAACCGCGTCCCAGAATTTCGACTTAGCTCAAGTGTTGCCACTCTGTGTCTTCTCCAACTAACCCCAAGCCTTCCTTTAATACTTTTCTTGTTGAAAAATCAATGGTCGTGATCTAATCTCCAATCGACGGCTAAGATTAGAAAATAATTGATTCACATCACTTAGAACATTCTCACCCACATTTCTAAATTAATTCACTTTAATTATTTAATTTCGCTAAGTTAGACTTAGGGTATCTAATAAAATAATTAATATTTTGAATAACTTAGGTTCCGGGTGGAATTTCTCCAAATGATTTCTGGGTCTTGGAGATCTCATGTGTTATAGCCCCTCTAAAAGGTTTCGGGGCTAGAGCACATTCAATGCTATCTAAAATCTTAACACTCCCTCTTAGTGAGGAATGTGTTGTAGCAACACTTCACTCTAGAAGCGTTACTCTGATCCAAGGCATCGGTCTCTTGCTCTGTTGATGCTTGGCTGCTGGCCCTCATCCACTGCGTTGTTTCCTTTTGTACTTCTGCCCATGAATCTGCCATAGTCACTACCTCTTATGTACTGCATCTCCGTCTCAAATGTTTCATCATGTTGCCCATAGCACTGCCACTGCCAACTATTGCACTACAACTTAGTTGCTGAGAAGTAAGCAACTGAAGGACATCACCCAAAATACTGACAGACAAGTCAGTTTGGATGCATCTCGATACTGAAGCACCCTCTGATGTTGCTCTACGCTGACCCTCTAGATATTTTCAATGTCTAGTGCTCTGCACTGCATAAACACTGCTTCTACACTGATGAAATCCCATCATCCTCTGCATTGCTACTTCCTCTCCTCTGCACTACTCTAGTCTTCAATGTCCCAACACTACCAAATTTCCTCCATGATCCTCTGCACTAACTAAATCCAGTCATCATGCTATTGTCTTTAAGGGCTCCCGTAGCTCGTATGTGATCTAAGAGTTTAGGCACCTCAAGGATTTTTCCCCTCTCTGCAGTTCAAGATAAATACAGATCAATGTCACCCAAACTCCTCTCTCAAGGTACATGAGCACTCATGGACACATCATCATCACTTTCATCATCCCCCTTGGCTGCCGCAGCCTTGGCATTTGAATCTTCCTTTCCCTTCTTCTTCCTAGGACAAGTATTGGCAAAGCATCCCAATTCGCCACATTTGAAGCACTGGACCTTTGAGAGGTCCTTGTTCTTCTTCCCTTTATCTTTCATTTTTCCCTTAGATGTGAGAGCTGCATCTTGCTCCTCCTCCTTCTTGATCTTGGCTCCTTCAATTTTGCTACCCATATTGGACATCCTCCTGATCTCCTCTTGAAGAAGTTGCCACATGTCCTCCCAATTTGGAAGTTGTTATTTTCCCAAAATACTTTGGACAAAGGCTCCCAATCATCTGTGACTACATTCAGGGTAGTCCTCACCATGAGACCATCGTCAGGAGTTGCCCCCATAGCAGCTAATTGATAGCAAATTGCCTTCATTTTAATGAGGAAGGGATCAATTTCATCTCCCTTGTGCATTGGAAATAATCGCAATTGATTCTCCAAAAGCATCTTCTTTTGGAAAAAAGTACCTTGATACAATGTGGTCAATGTCGTCCACATATCACTTGTTGTATTCTTCTCGGCAATGTGTTGGACCACGTGATCCTTTACCCTATCCATTATCAAGTGCTTGGCCCTTGCTTGTGCTTCCTCATACTTCTTTAACGAATCATCATTGACCGAGATGACCACATCCTTCATGGCATAATATTTGATGTGATACTCATCCAAGACAGATAGGATCATGGCCTTCCATATGACGAAGTTAGATGCTACATATAACTTTTCTTGATCCCTCAATTCATGAGAGGCCATATCTGCTCAATGGTGTCGACAAAGATTCTCTTCTCCCTTCTTCTGTTGCTACTCTCAGCAAGAGACCAGATTTGGGTTTCTTGGCGATAGAAAACCCTCTAGAGAATATGCTCCCTCTGACCAGTGATTTCCTTCTCGGAAATCCTCTACCAACTTTGTTGAATCAACCTTCTCTAATCATTATGTTGATCGGATCTTAGACTTCTTGGCTAGAAAGGACATTGAAGAAATACTTCCCCTTAATTTGCAAACCCTGCTAGACATTGTTCGTCACTGGAAGAAACAATGCCCAACCAACAACTTTGAATATCAAAAACTGCACCTCCAGCCACAGCAACTGGCACAGTGTCACCCCCTCTCGGACTATGTCACCCTCTTGGGCCTACGTAAGCTCTCCGTAAGCTAGACAGGATCTATGTCACCCTTTTGGGCTTGTGTCAGCTCTGCGTGAGCTAGATAGGCTCTGGGTCACCCCTGTTAGGTCTACGTTTTCCCTCAAGTGTTGCACTGCCTCTTTCGAGATCTAGGTTGTCTCGACTGCTTTCCTACAGAAAAAAAAATATTTATCACTTCCCTGATGGCTTCAACTCCCCCTGATCTACAATAGCTCTGATACCATGAGAAAATTTATGAATCCAAATTACATAAACCCTACTGCAGTATTCTGATTTACTTCTCCTACTTGTTTGATTTAATTAACAAGTTATTTTTCTGAAATATTCAGTAAAACATCAAAGTAAACACTACTACAGCCTACACATACATACATATCAAGAACTGAAGAATAAAGCCCAAATGAAAAAGGACACAATATTTTTCGGACAAATGTCCCTGGAAAAACCCAATGGGGGAAAACCGATGCAACATCTCTTAGAGGTTTTTATTATTATGCATAATTCTGAATACATTCAAGGGAACTAGACATGGTTTTCCCAAACATACAAAATGACAGCAGATGTACCTCTATCTCTCAGAGACAGGAAATATGGTTGATTCAACTAAGGATGAAGAACCCCACGGGCGCCTATGTAGTCACTGCATCACCCTTCAGTGTGGTTGCTTCACACCTTCTGGATCTGCTGAAAATGAGCCCTTTTTGTTCCATTGAAACCCCAACGACGCCTTTCCCATCACTGTGTGAGCCTCTAAGAAACTTTAACTAGGCTTGTGTCACCCTTTTTGGGCCTACGTAGCCTCTACGCTGCTCTAGTTGGGCCTACGTCACCCATGCTGGGTCTCTGCGCTGCTCTGGTACGGATCTGCCTCTCTGCCAATATATTCTCAGCCTTGGATCTGAAATATCACTGTCGATCTGCCCCTCACTGCACTGCAATCTCACTCAAAAATTCTCAGCAAACCGTGCCCCAAAATTTTGACTTAGCTCAAGTGTTGCCACTCTGTGTCTTCTCCAACTGACCCCAAGCCTTCCTTTAATACTTTTGTCGTTGAAAAATCAACGATCGTGATATAATCTCTAATCGATGGCTAACATTAGAAAATACTTGATCCACGTCACTTAGAAAATTCTCGCCCACATGTCTAAATTAATTCACTTTAATTATTTAATTTCACTAAGTTAGACTTAGGGCCTTCATTAAATTAATTAATATTTTGAATAACTTAGGTTCCAAGTGGAATTTCTCCAAATGATTTCTGGGTCTTGGAGAACTCATGTGTTCTAGTGCCTCCACAAAGTTTTGGAGCTAGAGCACATATGATGCTACCCAAAATCTCAACAAAACTAAATGATGTTGAGATTGGAAGATTGAAAGAAAATTTGGACAGAGTTGAGATGAAAAAAAATGAATCAAATAATGCATTAGTTGAGGAAATAAAGAAAAATGCAAATTTACGAAAGAAATTAGAATAGTATTTGAGTATTTCTAATAGTATTCAATGTTTATCACAAGCCAAAGAACAAATTTGGATATATTTATGTCATATGTGTTTAATATTTGGCAATCTATGGAGATTATCGTAGAAAATGAGGAGTCGAATGAAAGAGCCAAAGAATCTATTAATTACATCAAAATACAAATGGGAAATAAGCCTAGACAAGCAAGTAAATTACTAAAAGCTCTAAACACTAGGTCCAGAGAAGAACTTGAAGAACTAGGAATTGTAGACAGACCAGAATCAGTTATTCAAACTAGAAAAATTATCATGTAGAAAGATTTTAATGCTTAACACAAAGTAAAAGTGTCAAAATATTCAAGGGTAAATCAATAATTTCTATAAAAAAATTATATTCTACAAGAGAGAGGTCTTCCATATTTTAAGAATTCATATGGCCATATGTTAATAGAAGACCAATATGAAAGATTTTTTAACAGAGGCACATGATAAGACAAAGTTTGTTGGAAACAAGGGAGAGATTAGCGGTCAGAATCTACTTCAAATGTTAATTGATGACCTTTTCATCTGCTATGAAATCAAACACTTGCTGATAGTAAACCTTATTTTGATAAATATACTGATGCAGACGGATCTTATAGACAGACGATGGATCTCAGTTATCCAAAAAATGAAGAATGGGAGAATTTGATCAAATTTATTCAATAAATTCATCTTATCAATGCAACCTATTAACAACAAATCACAACTATTAAGAATTTTGAGCAACAATAACATAGTAGTTTCAAATACATTGAACCTGAATGTAGAAATCAAGCGCAATTGCAGAGATTTTTGGAGCCGTTTTCTACGCAGTTTTCTATTTTTAGTTATAACTTAAAATTTGTTTAAACATTATCCAAAGCTTTGGATAAATAATACTTTTAATGTAAATATTTTAAGATATAGGATATTTTGTAAAGCACTCTATATATACCGTATTTTTCAATAAGAAAGGGTTGATACTAGAGCAAGTTTTTGAAATATTGTTGTACTACTTTCAACATGGATATAATCAAAGGCTTCTGGTTTTCGTTCATGACAATAATTATGTGCTTGTGAGTTCTTCTTGTAATTTCATAGTTTGTTTCTATGTATATTTGAGAATAGTATAGGACATTGGGAAGGTCTATATTGAGTATCAATCTCCCTAGCATCCCTTTGCAAATTTATGTTCACAATTGAGTTAGAATTTGAACAAGTGGTTTAATTTACTGCCTTGAAATATTTAGATTGTTGCTTCTATCTTGTATTTGAATATATTTGTGTTAACTATAGAGGTTCATCTATAAGTATCTACTACTATTATATGATTAAATTTTTAGGGAGAATGTTTTTCCTTCTAAATTCCTCTCAATTCCTCTTTGAATTCCTCACATTGATGCTTTGGCTCAGTTCTTTAGTTGAGGATTGTCTACAAAGATACAACATGGGGGATCAAGAAAAAAGAAAATAGAAGCACAAACATAGGTAACGGCGGATTGAGAAGCAGATGCTATAAAAGCATATTTTGTAACAATAGATGCCATAACAACATGTCAATGTCAAATCTACTAAAAATGTTGTGGTAGTTGATGTTGTAACACTCATTACTATTAAAAATTCTGAAATTGTTGTAAAAGTTTATGCTATAACAACTTGATCCAGGTGGATATTGGTGTCCACCCGCCTATTCCACTTGGGGCCCCACCATTGTTTCTTTCAGTTTTTCAGTTTCCTTAATTATAGCATAGTTTACTATTTTTAGCAGTTTTTCGGGTCCTGAACTTTCGGAGCCGTTTTGAGGCCCTAAACAACGTTTTTTGGGCATAAAACCTCCGGTTAATATGAGTCCATTTTGATAATATGTGTTTGTTCCAGACTTGATATTCGTTTTCAACAGTTGTAGTCCTCGGATAGATCTTTCTAACGATGTATCATGTGCGTCAAACGGAGATACTATGCCAAATTTACGACCCTTGGAAATTGATTTACCAATTTACTCCGAGGGGGCCCATATTCTGGTGTTTCATCTCCTAGGGTTAGGCTTTTAGATGTTTGTGTTTTTCCATTGTTTCTCACTAATATATAGGCCTTTGAGCCTCATTGTAACACAAATTTCAGAAGCTTGTAGCCACCACATCTCTTCTCAGAGATAAGCTACCAGTGCCCTAGCTATTTTATTTCCATTATGTCTGTAAACAAATTTCAGTTCTTTGATATTAATGAAATGAAGTGTTATTTCCGTTGCACTTTTATATTTATGGTTATATGTGTATTTTTTTGCGTTCCTGCATATATCCAGATCAGTGGTATCAGAGTGGTATGCTCTTTCCCGATCCTTATTCGCATGTCCCCAACGAGGTCGAGGTATAAGGAGTTGGGGCTCGATTGGGTTGAACCTTTGCAAGATCAGCCTCGCAAATCTCGATGGCCGCCCATGGGGGATGAAAAGAAAGATGAGGGAGCAGGGATCATATCAAAATATTTCTCGAGGAGGCCCTCGAAAAACAAAGGAACACGATGATGGATAACTTTGCCTAGATCCTTCAACGACTGCCCACTGGCGACGCACCTGCATCCAGTAGCCACTCTAGAGGCACAACTCCTTTTAAGGTACAAGTAAACTTTGACATTCCAATATTTGAGGGCCAAATAGATGCAGATGCTATAGATATATGGTTGAATCTATTAGAAGCATATTTCCTCGTTCATGACTTTTCCGACCGGGAGAAGATTATTTTTGCACTCCTTAAAGCTACCCCCCATGTCAAGGACTGGTGGGAAACCTACTTCGAGAAAAAGGACAAGGGGGAACCCTCTCTATTCTCAGTCGTACCCACTTGGAATTATTTCTGAGGCACCTTCAAGGAACAATATTATCTTGTGGGGAGCTATGAGGACAAGTACATACAATGGATTGCGTTGTGGAAGCAAAGGGATCAAGATGTGCATGCGCTGACGAATTTGTTCCATACCTTGCACACAGAGTTGGGTATCAAAGATTCAGAGAAAAATTTGGTGTTGAAGTACGTAGTTGTCTGCACAGATACATTCAGAAGGAAATAGATTTCCTCGACATCTCCTCACTTGGTACAGCATATCAGTATGTTGCCAAGATTGAGCGAAATTCAAACAAAAGAAGCGAGACTTTGGATCTGCGAATCAAAAGAAAGGGAAAGGTTCCCCCAAACCACAGAAAAAAGGACAAATCCAAGGCATGGTGACCCAATATAACCTGCCAAAGCCACAAGCAAAGAACAACACCACGAAGTCAAAGAAGGACACGGAAAAGTGGTGTGAGTTCCATAAGAGATCCACTCACAACACAAGTGAATGTCTGGCTAAGCAGTCACTAGTGGCCGAGATGAGGGATTCTGAATCATATGCATGCTCCAACTCTGAATTAGAACACGACAAGGGGAATGAAAAAGGGAATCAGATTGTTGATGCAGAGCCCAACGCCACCATTTCCATTGCAAATATCCAGAAGGAGGAACCAGAAGATCCAGAGGAGGAGGAGTGTCTCTTCCACTCTCAGATGTGGGTAAAGGGTTCCCCGCTACAGTTTATTATTGACAGTGGGAGCCAAAAGAACCTCATTTCAGTAGAGGTCATGGAGCGTTTAGGCTTTCCAACCATAGCAGAACCACAGTCGTACACCATCAGGTGGCTTCACCAAGGACAAGATCTCCACGTCAGCTAGCAATGTCACCTTCCCTACAACATCAAGCCCTTCACATATGAGGTATTATGTGACATTGCTCCTCTTGATGTTTTTTATGTATTATTAGGCCAACCATACTTTTGGAAGAAACATGTTGTGTATGAGTCCCAGCCTCACGCTGATATTGTTACTTTGGGAAATAATTTGTACGAGATACTAGAGGTACCATTGCCTACAGCTTTCTCTTTGGTTACTACAAAACAATGCAATAAGCTCATTTCCAAAACCAGGAAATTTTTTTTCCTGATGATCTGCCCCCAGGGCAAGAAGAAGACTCTGGCCATGACCTCCAAACAGGGCTCCTCCGCATGACAACAACAAATGTACAAGGTCGTGGAGGAGTACGGGGACATAGTCACCTCACACACAGGGGTGCCTCTGCACTGTCAGGTCAAGCACCCCATCAATCTGACCCCAGGTGCGTTGTTGCCCAATGGACTGATCTATTGACGCTTTGTTCTAGAGAATGATGAAATCAAGAGGCAGATTTAGTAGCTGCTACAGAAAGGTCACAGCCAGCCGAGTTCATCGCCCTATGGGAGCCTAATCGTATTGTTGTAGAAGAAGGATGGGAAATGGAGACTCTGTATTGATTATTGGGCATTGAACAAGATAACTATCCGGAATAGGTACCTGATCCCATGAATTGATGACCTTCTGGACCAACTCAAAGGGGAAAAATATTTCAGCAAGATCTACTTGAAGTCTGGGTATCACCAGGTACTAATCGAACCCTCAGATTTGTGGAAGACTACCTTCAAAGCCAAGGAGGGAATTTTTGAATGGCAGGTCATGCCTTTCGGGTTGACGAATTCTCCCGCAACCTTCATAAGGTTGATGGACAACATCTTGCGGCCATTCACCAACTCATTTGCAGTGGTGTACTTGAATGACATTTTGATCTTCAGCCAAGCTTGGGAAGATCACCTCCACCACATCCAACATGTCCTCCAAACACGGCGGCAACACAAGTTGTGTGCCAATTTGGAGAAGTGCACTTTTGGCATGAGCCATGTTCAGTATTTGGGATACATTATTGATGAAAGGGGGGTGCATGTGGATCCAAACAGGATCCAAGTAATTCAAGATTGGTCGGCTCCAACCACTCTAACAGAGCTTCACAGCTTTCAGGATCTTGCTAATTTATACCGCAAGTTCGTGTCGGGATTCTCTCATATCACTTGGCCCTTGAGTCAAGTCACCAAGGGAGGAGCGAAATAAAAATTATTTTTGTCGGAATCTCAACAGAAGGCATTCATAGAATTGAAACATTTCCTTTGCTCTGACCTAGTGCTCACATTACCAGACTTGCAACAACCATTTGAGATCGAGACACATGCCTCTGATTATGCTATTGGGGCATTTTTTACTCAATAGGGGCATCTAGTGGCATATCACAGTGAGACACTGTCCGACACGGTCCACAAGTATCCCACTTATGACAAAGAAATGTATTCCATTATGTAGGCGTGTCGCCAATGGAAGCATTACATTTTTAGGAAGGAAACAGTCATCCACACAGACCACCGACCCCTACAATTCATACAGACACAAGGGAATTTTCAGAATGATCGCCATCAGAAGTGGTCCACATATCTGCAAAAAATTCATTTGAACATCAAGTATAAGAAGGGCAGCACCAATAATGTTGCAGAATTCCTCAACCGACCACCTATCATGGCGCTAACCACTGTTCTCAACTCTTGTGGGCACAATAATTCTGGTGGCAACTTCTCTACAAGAGCGATCTGGAATTCGGCCACACATACAAGACACTCTTTTAGGGTACACAAGTTCCAAATTTTCACCTCCAAGATGCACTGCTATGTCACCTAGGACACCTTTCTGTTCCTTCAAGCGAGCGTGCCAAGATGATTTGGGAAGCACACTACTGTTGGGTCGTTGGGCATTCTAGGGTCGAGAAAATAGTGGCAGTACTGCAGATGTATTTATATTGGCCAAACCTTCGATAGCATGTTGGGAAGTACATTAGATCCTTCACTACTTTCTCCATTTCCAAGCAGACCATCAAGAAGCAAGGCCTCTATACTGCGCTACCTACCCCTAGTCGACCTTGCGAATCCATCTCCATGGATTACATGTTGGGCCTTCCTTCTACTAAGCATGGAAATTACTGTGTTTTTGTGGTTGTCGACAGATTCTCGAAGATGGCCATTATGTCGACCTGCAACAATAATATCATAGTAGAAGCCACTGCTAAAATCTTCTTTGAACGAGTGTGGGTGCACTTTTAGATCCCACAGTCTATCATATCAGATCGGGACAATAGGTTCTTCAGCACATTTTGGTCTAGATTTTGGTCAATTTTGGACACCAAGCTCACCAAGTCCACAGCTTTCCATCCCCAAACTGATGGCTAGACAGAGGTCGTCAAGAGGATGATTGTACACATTCTGTGCATGTACAATTCAAAGCATCCACGCACATGGGATGAGAGCCTTCCCTATTTACAACACAGTTATAACCGGGATATCCATAGCTCAATAAACCACAGCCCCTTTCAGGAGGGCCTGGGGTTCCAACCATTATGTCCCATTGACGTAGCCATGCCATTTGTGGCTACTCAAGCTGATTCGGCTCATGTCTAGTCTGAAGCTGACAAAGCAAACAACTTAATTGAGCACATTCAGCACATCCACCAGCAGGTTCATGAGCCATGACATATTGGACAAAGCCAATGCTAAGTACAAGCAACGACATGATCAACATCGGGTGCCACACCACTTCTAGGTAGGCGAAAAAGTGTGGCTACATTTGCAGAAGGAGAGGCTCACTGGAACCCACTAAAAGCTTCGCCCAATCTAATATGGGTCATACACCATCACCAAGACTATAGGGAAAAATGCCTTCAAGCTCAATATTCCACCATTCCTTTTTTTGCATCCAGTATTCAATGTGGACCACCTTCGGCCCTATTTCCCACCTCTATTGGACACCTCTAAGATTGCAAAACAACTCACACCAACAGCTAAACCCAAACTGCATGGAACACGCTACCACAGATTGTATCATGGACATGCAAATCAAAAACACTCGCTAGTAGAAGATCCAACTGTATCAGGTTGTCAAAGCTGGCCAACTTCTGCACCAAGGCAAGTGGTTCACCAGGGACCAAGTTCAGTAGAAGTTTCCTCATCTCATGGAGGAACTCAACGCAATGGGGACCATTGCTTCCTAAGGGGAGAGGAATGATCCAGGTGGATATTGGTGGCCACCTGCCTATTCCATTTGGGGCCCCACCGTTATTTCTTTCAGTTTTTCAGTTTTCTTAATTATAGGAGAGTTTACTATTTTTAGCAGTTTTTCAGTCCTGAACTTCCGAAGCCGTTTTGAAGCCCTAAACGACGTTTTTTGGGCATCAAAACTTTGGCAAATAAAACAAGAGATATCAATTCCAATATGAGTCCATTCTAGACTTGATATTTGTTGTCAAAAGTTGTATTCCTCGGATATATCTTTATAATGATGTATTATGTGCGTCAAATGGAGATAGTATGCCAAAGTTACGACCCCGGGAAATTGATGTACCAATTTACCCCGACGAGGCCCATATTCTTGTGTTTCATCTCCTAGGGTTAGGTTTTTTGATGTTTAGGGTTTTCCATTGTTTATCAATAATATATAGGCCTTCGAGCCTCATTGCAACACATATTTCAGAGGCATGTAGCAACCACATCTCTTCACAGAGATAAGCTATCAGCGCCCTAGCTAGTTTATTTCCATTCTGTCTGTAAACAAATTTCAATTATTTGATATTAATTAAATGAAGCGTTATTTCCACTGCATTTTTATATTTATGGTTACATGTGTATTTTGTTGCATTCCGGCATAAATCCAGATCACAACTACTACTATTAAAACTTTTGAAATAGTGACCATTATAACGGATGTTGTAATAGTAGATGTTGTAACAACGGATGTTGTAATGACAGATATTGTAAAAATTTAGGGGGTATAAATCCATTTCATATTGCTTGTCAAAGCTTCAAGGTGGGAAGCCAAAGAGGTGTTTATGCCACCCAACACTACACCGGCACGTGGGGGATCAATAAAACAAATTGAGAAGCACAAACATAAGTAACAATGGATTGAGAAATAAATGTTGTAACAGTGAATGTCGTAACAGTAGATGTTGTAACAAAATATGTCATAATAAATGTTGTAACAGCATGTCATTTCATACTGTTTGTCAAAGCTTCAAAGTGGGTAGCCAAAGAGGTGTTTCTTAGTAACTTTGATTTTTTGTTATTCTTCTTCTGAGACTCGTGTAATAAAGTTGTTGGTTTCTTTCATTAACAGATTTATCAATGTTGTGTGAGTAGTTGAGATATGTGTGAGTTTTATCTAAGAAACATTAATGAAGCACTCTATAGTCTCTACGTCTTATTTTCCATCGTTTCAGGCTCTTTGTTGTAGATCTAATGCATAGGATTTTTTTTATCCCTGTGCTTTAAACCTAGAATTTCTTTATGTTCTTCTCTCCATACTACAACTTCAATTTTAAAGGTTGTAATCACATATAAGTAGGTTATTTGAATTTATTCATTAATTTCTCCAAAAACTAGTTCACATTGCATCTAAATATCTATTGTCACTTGCCCCACTTGTCTAATTTTTTAGGATTAATGAGGGTCTGATAGAGCTAGAATAGTGAGCATACTTGTGTTGTAGTCTAGAATGTAGGAAGAATTATGTTTTGAAAAATCACCAAGTTGTGTGCTAACCATATTCCCCATTGGACTAGAAAGGGAATTGTCTTATAGATTTTTAGGTCCTTTCTTTCAAACCAAGCCTTTAAAGTTCAAACAAGCTCCAACACAAGCCTACATCGTAAATGTTCCTATCATAATAGCCATGTCCCTACATATCTGCTTAAATATTCAATATATATATCACTACAAAATAAATGTTTCAGACCTCAATACACCGTTCATCCTACCATATGGAAAATGATTTCTAATACAAGTTCTAAGACTCAATATCATCCCTAGTGCTAGCATTCATCTTCATATATTCTCTAGGGTTTACGTCACAAACTCTATATCTTCCTCTATTGCATCACACAAACACTAAGAATTCTCCATGAAAATTATATAGATGGAATAATGAGTATAGTGTAGAAAAAGACACTTTCTTCCCTCTATATAGAGTAGGTGAGGGAGGCCAACATTGGTAAAGTGGACTAATTACATAAGCAATTTAATTTAATGCACAAGATAAGGTCTCCAAGTGAAGTGCTCTCTCTCCAAGGTATACACGTTGAGAGACTAATCCTCAAGTGGTGCACTCTCTAAGCATGGGTTGCAAGTGTCAAGTGCTCTCCATCACAAGGCGTATTTATTTCCAAGATAATCATCCCATGCTCCTCAACACATGTATCTTGGGTTCATAATCAATCCCATGTAATGTGCTCTCAACCCAAGCATCTATAATCAATCGCATGCAATATGTTTTGTTGTATACGGGTTATGTATTACATGGTCTTGCATCCCTCCTTTCACCTAGGGTTTTTGGAAAATGACTTGATAAATCCATGATTGGATATTTATTTCTAAGGACTCGATCATAGTGAAAGGTTCGTGATTTATAAGGGTGTTATGACCAATGGGAGCACAAAAGAACTCAAACTACACATAAATAAACAACTCAACACAAGAAATTAAAATTGACATATTAACATAACAATATCCAACTAAGTTATTGAAAGTCAACTAATTATACCTTATTCACCATCCAGATAACTAAATAAAACCACTTTTTGTCTCGTATCATATACAATTCCAATTGTGATGGATAATGGCCATATTGTTTCTCATGTCAAAACATGGCAGATGGACAAGTTAAAGTAATTAATATCAAATCATTTACTTTTATTTACAATATATATATATATATATATATATATATATATATATATATATATATATATATATATATATATATATATATATATAATTTTGAATATTAAATACACTTACAAATTTTCATGCTAAGTCTTCTAAACTTGTTTGGACACTATGATGTGTGGCATGATATTTGGAAAGTCTGACCTTCTAGACCTTGTCCAAAAACATACACTAATTCAATTTAATTATGCACCAGTAAAATATAAATTTAATGAATTTTAAATAATCTTATGACCAAATTTAAACACTTGTATGCTCTCCTCGCCAGACTTCCTCTGTGCATTTTCTCTATCATATTCTTTCACGAGCTCTTTCCATACTTTAAAACTTACATCAATTGGAATTATTTTGGCCCTTAGCTAATGAGGAATTTGTTTGATCTTTTCGTTTGGTTGCAACAGAATCTCTTTCCATTTTCAATCATTTTTTTTTACTTTCTTTACTTACCAAATTTTCCCAAATTCAGTTCGCATGTCATGGATGACTGCCTTTTGAATGTGCATGGGTATCTTCGATAATGGAAGATGCAGATGTTCTTTGAAGAGTTGAAGGAATGATTCCTTCAACCTACTATTGAACACTTCCCCGACATTTTTCATTCTGAATTCCTCAAATACAACATCATATTCTACCTCGGTTTTGTATGCACCAATGCAAGATGCATAAGTACCTGTACTGGTGGTGGAAGAAATTTGTGCCCCAGGAGTGGGTGGGACATTGGACATATTTTTTCCTTGTTACACATTCTTATAGGTTATTGTGATTGATTTTTTCCTATATCTTTTACTTGATCTGATATTTGTTGGGGAATCAATCAATTCCATTTGTTAGGGTTGCTTTGGTTTGTCTATTTCAGTGCCTTTGGTACATTCTACCACATATTTGGAAAGCATGGACAAGTCCATACATTCTAGTTTATTCACTGATTCTACCCCCAATAAAGAAGCCATTTCCTCTTTCAATTTCTGATTGTCATGTCCCTATATATGTACAATAAAATTTATATTTTAAATTTAATTTAAAAAAAAATTAAAAAAAAATCCTAATTTCTTCTTTTATAATTTTCACTGCTACATTTGGCAGAAGTTCTGACACTTGGTTCCGACGCTTTTGACCAAATGTCGAAAATTTCCCCAAATTTTTTCCATCCCGCCTGAAACCGTCGCTATACCGACGTTTATAGAAAAGTTTCGCAATACCAACAATTAGAAAAGTGTCGCAATTGCGACGTTTGGAGGAAGACGTCGCAATTGCAACACTATGGTCCAAAGCGTCGCTATTGCGACGACTGCCTCCAAACGTCGCAAGTGTGACACAATGTCTAAGTGTCGCAATTGCGACGTTTGGAGTCACCCGTCGCAATAGCGATGCTTTTTCCGCCGTCGGTATAACGACACTTATATGCGCGCTACATAAAAATACGAAACTTATATGCGCGCTACATAAAAATGATTTTATTGTTTCGTATCCGTCGCAATAGCTACATTAACGTCTGATATCACGCGCACATTCACCCTCCTCTCTTGCAGAACAACATTCGCCATCAGCTCTTGCAGAATAACATTTTCCCTCAGCATTCGCCCTTAGCGTTTGCCCTAATCTCTTGCAGAACAACATTCGCCCTTAGCTCTTGCAAAATGGTAAGTTCTTACTGCAGGCCCTTCCTCCTATAGTAGGGTTGACTCTATTTGGGTTTTTTTGGTGAATTCCATTGGATTGTGTTAGGCTGTAGGGTTCTCTCTAGATGTCAAGAATCAAGATTCAATACCCTCCATTATCTTCATCACCCAATACAAGATTTAAATTTTTCCCAAAGAAACGCTTATTAATTTGGCAGCCATTATTTCTCCCTGCTTTAAAAACCCTACATTTAAATGAAAACAAACATTGCATTTCAACTACAAAAATCTATTAGTGTTCAAATGTACATGTGTGCATCACTTGTGTAGGGTATTCCTTTTCCACTTTCACATTATCCAAGAATGTGTGCAGTATAGTTCATATTTTTTGTGATTTAGATTATCTTGAAAAGGAAAGGTAAATTATTTCCCTTGGAAAAAGAAGGTTTTCCCTTTTTACTACTAGAAATAGTACAACAAAGTTCCATTTCTACCCGAAACTCCTATGAAACAAGAACCAAATAAAGGCCATGTCCTCAATGGACATCATTTGGCTTTGAAAATGGCCATTGCACCGTGTTGTTTCTTATATTACATCACGATAGTTTCTTAGGTCATTTCTTGTTTCTAAGGATTTTTCAATAGTTGCTCCAAAAGCTTCACTTCAAGGCCCTTCAAGATCGTCTCCAAAAATGCTATACCATCAGCTTCAACAATTTTGCTCCAAAAATATCCTCAAGGTCTTCACAACAATTTTACTAGAAGTTGCTCCAACAATATATTCAATAAGGTCTTCATTGTCAACTCGTCTCTTGTTTGGGTGCCTTAATGTGCAATGACATGTTTCCAGGACTGAATTCAATGCAAGGCATATTTGAAACTCTAACTCCGTCTTTCGGTGTCTTATTAGAAATTATTTCAGTTTTCATTTTGTGTTTTCAAGTTAGATATTGTTTTCAAGTTTTTACATTTATAATTTTATTTCAATGTGGCAGACTGATCAGAGCAGTGCAGGAACAACCCCGAAATGGGATGATCGCGGAAAGAGGCCAGCAAAAGAACATGTGAAGTGCCAACATTGCTCTATCCTCAGGTGTTTTAGCTATTTACATAATTGAAATAATATTAATTTTGTTCAAATATGCAGACACCTAGCCATGGTACGCCTGATGATTCCCTCTTTGAGGAAGAGCTTTCTTCATCCCTATCTCCAGTGTTCTTGTTGCGAAAAAAGGCACGAGATGCAAGGTTGGAATTTAATACTTTAATAGACGTGCCTCAAACACCTGAAACAGAAGAGAGGATAAAACATCTTATGAGCCAGCTAGAAAGATATCAGGTAATAATAAAAATTCAAAAGGATATTTTTTTTGTTCTGCATGAGATGAATTGTGATAGTTTGATTTTTAATTTTTACATTGACTAAAATAACAAAAAGTTCTTTTGTATGTAGCGTTTTTTGGCACTTGCTGAATCCGGTGTTGGTGGTAGTGGGACAGAAGGGCAAGATATTGCCCAACAACCCTCTTGTACACCTTCTACTCCTTTAGGTGCCAGGCAAGAAACACACCCTGCCCAAGCAGACACCCAGCCAACCGCTGAACGTGTTGGCAATGATGAGGCTGATATGGCCAACTACATTATTGCGTTTCCTGGAGCTACACGTGTCAGCTCCACAAGGACCATTAATGGCACGTTGTTGGTGAACGATGAAGGTGTCCCTATAAAGCACGTACAACTCCCAGGTAAATTTTAATATTTTAACTATTTCATGTACTCTATCTAAAACATATTTATCATGATTTTTATTTTTAAATTAATGATAATATATATATATATATATTTTTTTTTCTGTAGGAAACAATGAGTTCTACGGGTTTTTGGAGAGCCATGCGTTGGTAATTTTTGGCCCAACCATACGCACAAGGTGGAATTCCCAGAATTCCAACCTGAAAAAAGAACTTCTAGATTATCTAGAAGCCCTTTTTGGGGTCGGCACATTTGACAGAACAACGGTGGCTCGGGTAGCTAGCAAATATTTGAAATATACCAGGGACACCTATAGGACGCAATTGAAATTTAACCCTAGATATGAGCATCCTCTCACAGTTCCAGAGAGTGAGTGGAGAGCACTCATCCATGACGGAAAAGAGAAAAGGGCAAAGAAAGAAGGAAAAATGCCAATTGGACCCGCAAGGTAAATTACAACTTTAATTCAATAGCTTTAATTTTCTTTATGTCTAAAATAAAAGTGTGCTACGTCATATCTGACTTCAATCTTTTGATGCTAGGTTGAATGACACCTCAAAGGAAACCAAAGCTAGGATTGAGAAAAAGGGCCATCACAAGCTCGGCCAGGGTGGCTACTTGAAATTAGCTGCAAGAATTGTAATTAAGTAGCTAAAAATCTTATAATTAATTGTATCGCCTTCCAACATTTTTGTAATCCTATCAAATATGATTAAAAATACACAATCATATGTAATGTAGGGTGATGACTTCAGAACAGAAACTACAGAGGAAGATAAAAATATCGCTTTCCATTTCGGCTATCAAGCTGTAGTTGAACATCGTAGAAGCTTGGGGCAGGTCCCAAGATCCAGAATGCCTGATAAGGTAAAAAAATAACCTTTCAATATGTTTGTTTTCGTCCATAAATTTAATGTCTAAAAACTTTGTTTAAATCAGGGGAGCAGCACTATCGACGAGGCAAATAACCCTGTTTTAGAGCCATATGTAGATGATCCTCACGTGCAACCTGATCATTGTAGTGGGGACCAGGCCGACAATGCTACTATCAATTAGGGCCGTGACGGTAATTAATTTCCACTTATATTTTTTTCTAATTATACCTTGATGGTTGTCCTTATAACGTTTTTTTTTTAAATGACAGAGAATGTTTCCCTTGAGGATCTTACCACCAGAGAGGAAGATAGGGCAACAGTCCCAACGACGACAACTGGTGCACGAGGTAAATAATCTCATTGCAATTTTTTTTATTAATATTACCGAACTAGTTCAATGATATTTAAAAACTGACAATTAAAATTTAATATTATCTGTTTTTGTAGGGGATGCCCCGTCACTGGATGAGACCAGACATCGTGACTACGCAACTAGGTCAGCGGCGACAACTGGTGCACCAGGTAAATAATCTCATTGCAATTTTTTTTATTAATATTACCGAACTAGTTCAATGATATTTAAAAACTGACAATTAAAATTTAATATTATCTGTTTTGTAGGCGATGCCCCGTCACTGGATGAGACCAGACATCGTGACTACGCAACTAGGTCAGCGGCGACAACTGGTGCACCAGGTAAATAATCTCATTGCAATTTTTTATTAATATTACCGAACTAGTTCAATGATATTTAAAAACTGACAATTAAAATTTAATATTATCTGTTTTTGTAGGCGATGCCCCGTCACTGGATGAGACCAGACATCGTGACTACGCAACTAGGTCAGCAGTGCGGGTCAAAAGGCACGAAACAAGAGCAGAGCATGATGATATTGATGATGTAATTAGGAGCTTTAAAAATAGGAAGAAGAAAAAGAAAATTCGATAATGTAAAATATTGTATTATTATAAGACAAACGTTACCATACTTGGAACGTTTTTTGCGTTATATAAAAAACTCATTTATCATACCATTTTTATGTCAAGCATTAATTGCAATTTTTCCTTGCGTACTTTTTGTTGAATTGTTTTTTTATTAGTTATTGAATTTTTTTTTTATGCTCATGAAAGTAAAAAATGAAATATAGATTGTGTATTGGGGAATTGAGAGTGATGTGAGGGGGGGGGGGGGAGGGGAGGGGCCATAAGAGCTTCCACCTTCACGTGGTTGGCCCTGTTTAGTAGAGAATAATTTATTGGAGAGATTTAATCTTGGAGCAAACCTCCCTCGATCCAGCGTAGCAACAAAAAAGTCACTGTTGACTTAGTTGCTACTCTTTCAGATCGTGGGAGGCTTGTTCCAAGTTCATGCGATTCCAATAAATTGTTCTTGAAACGAAGAGGAGCTTATTCAGGTATGTTTTGACATTTTCAACATATGTTCTAACATTATCATAAGAAAGCATCTTAGAGTAAAAAATACTACATCAATTACTTGTATTTATTGTATAGATAATGATGGATTTTGATTGACTTGGCAGTGCAGGTACAAATCCTCTTGCATCATGAGCAATACAACTTGTCAACCAGGGTCATGTCCAAGATATTTTTGCTTGTGCGCTTGACTAGGTTCGTAATGTCACATTTTGTAAGTTCCTTTACAGTTCATAATTCAATATTAAGCTTGTTCATGATTATTATCTAGGTTTTTGTATGTGTTTTTTCATCTATTTGATTGTAAGCAACTCTGCATGTTTCCTGTTGTTCACTATGATTTCTCCCATTACCACTCCCAGGATGAATCTAACTTTATTGTTACATAGGTTACTTTATTGTTACTATGATTTCTCCATTTACGATTTCATACGTTACATCATGTAAAGTTGTCAATCTCAAGTTGGTGATGAGCTTTAGTTCTCCAGATTTGGGGCTTTTCTGATATTTTCTCCCTCATGTCATTCCTACATCACCTCGTTGTTTGAGCATGCTAATTTTCTACCACTTGTACCAATTGGCACATGTCAATCCCTGAGTGGTGCCACATTTCACCTATTTTCAGTGAGAGTTTAGGGTTTCTCTAACATAGCTTCAGAAATCCGATTCAGTGCCTGCTTGAATATTGTCACATAATACTCATGGTTTGGATTTATGAGCATGTTCTGAATGGTTGGTTGATTCATAAGAACCACCCATATAGTCATCTTGAGATATTTCAGAAGTTTTCTCGGGTTTCCTTTTTCACCGTTTCTAGTGGGTGGGATGGTGTGGGTGATCCATCAATACTGGTGCTCTTGTAGTAGGGAATTTGTTTTTGGGGATATAAAGGAGCATTTGATGTAGATATCCCATTGGATGCATTCATAAATGGGCATGAGAGGTCAAGAATTTAAATTAAAAATATGCAACCTCTAGCATGGAAACCTGAAGGCCGCGAGAGACACTGGTTAAAGATTGTTTTGTGCTGGCCTTAATATAGTCATGATTTCTTTCTATTATCTTAATGCAAATATATAGTTCGGTCTCATTAAAATGAGGATTTTGGCTGTATTTCTCTTTGGTTGTTTCTCTCTTAATGCTCCAGAAGTTTCCAAAAGTTGCGATAGTTGTTTAGTTTGCCTGTTACAACTTAAAAGTGGTTTTTAGCAATGGGAGTTATGTTTTTTAAAGTTCATACTAATATGAAGATCTTGTAATTCTATATTCAGGATAAGAGAAGATGGCCTCTGCTTTGGGCAGTATGACAACAATTGCCACATCTACCTCATTGGGTAACAATGGAAAGGGAAAGAAGTTGGGTGCAATGTTTGATAATTATGGCAGACAATTGTCTTCTCTTTCAGTTTTTTCACCCATTTCCTTTAATCGCTCAAGCAGAAGAGGGACTCTGAGATTACGCGATAGAGAGAAGGTATTTAATACAAGAGCTATGGAAAAGGAGTTGTACTTCAACAAGGATGGCTCAGTGACAAAAAAATTGCAGGTCAGAGAAAAAATTATGTTTAAAGGAAGGTCACCTACACGTGAAACTTCACTGCAGTGGATCTTTCCTTGTCCACTTATATTCAATTTTAATGTGTTATTTTACTTTTTCATGGAGGGTTGTTTTGGCATATGGTCTGGAATTCAATTGCACACTTACCGAAATCATTGTCAATTTGTCTTGCAGGCGGTGTGAACAAACTTGCTGATCTTGTTGGAGTCACCCTTAGGGCGAAAGGCAAAATGTTGTCTTGGAGAGCAAGGATGGTTCTCCAAAAATAGTTAATGATGGTGTGACAGTAGCTAAGGAGGTAATTTTTAGATGTGTGCTCTGGTTTTCTTTTTAACGTTGTATTAGTTCCCCCTCTTAAATGTCTTAGATTTGGTAGGCATAATTTGAAAACTCAAAGGTGAAAGGAAACATATTTGTTACCCAATGGTCTACTTGGCCTATGGACTAGCCACATTAGAGTAATGCATAAAGCTTTTCACAACAATAAAAGGAAAGGGTTATGGCTGAGTCAAATTTTACTGTTATTGACAGTGTAATGAAATGTATCTCAATGCTATGGTTTTGGCCTTTTTATTGGTTGAATTAGAGGACCCAGTTGAAAATATTGGGGCCAAGTTGGTAAGGAAAGTTGCGGCAAAGACAAATGATTTAGCTAGGGATGGAACCACAACATCTGTTGTTCTTGCACATGTTGGAATATAGAAAAATTCCAGAACAATAAATGGAGAATAAATCTCCCTTCTTTTAACACAGAGAAAATAAAAATTTCTTTGACAGGAGACAGAGTTTCAATACTTTGAAAACAAACTTCTATTCCCTTCAATAACTCAAAAAAAAACTATTACACTTCTTCCTCACTAAGAGGGATTACAAAATTATGACTGCTACAAAACGCAGTGCATAAAACCAACTCACTGTCTGTTCAAAACAAACATACTCTGTCTCTAAAACACTCTGTTGTGTTTTTCACTTTCGCATTGTTGTGCATACACACTTAAAAAGTTACACTCAGTCTTTCACTTTTTACACACTGCTGTGTAATAAAAAATTTACATACTGTCTATAAAAAAAACTACCAAGCTTTTTTGTCCTTTTTATTTTTATATGTCGTAACATATAAAACATATTATAATAAACCCTCTTTTAAAAAAAATAAAATTAAAACTAAATTCTATGGCCCACCTTTCATTTCGCATATGATATATATATATAACATATGTTTAAAACATATGTATATATTAAAGCATACATAAAATTAAATTATCAAAACATTAAATAACGCTTTCCGTCGGACTTCAAAAGTCTGAATAGATTGAATTTCAAACCAAATTCGCGTTCCCAAATGGGATGCTGACGTCTGCCTAATTCGTAACGCGAATTCTCAATCCAATGTGCCTTATAAAAAATTCGGGTCCAGTTTTCAGGTTTTCAGATTCCCTTCAATTTCATGCGATCCAATATTAATGCTCCACGTGTCCTCCTTTTGAATTTACAAAACTAGGGGGTAAATTATTGTTTGTTTAATTTCTGGTTGGTGAATTGCGTTAATGCTGGTTGTTGTGTTTAAATACAATCCTGTACAGAAATATGGCTGCGGCCGTCTACAAAAAAAACTTGCAGGAATTTTAAATGCTGAATTAAATTTATGGATTATGTGGAAATTCAAAGAGTGACATAATCCCTTCCCCGCAACTAATTTATAAGATAGTGGAAAGTATGGTGAGAGGAAAATGGTGGGATTTACAATCAACCATATTCACTTTGAAAACAATGGGGAATTAAGAGACCATTATACCTAACAAGTCCTTATAAATATTGAAGCCGAGGCACAAATACATGACAACAACCTTTATACGAGAATTAATTTATTTGAGTAAGGGAATAGTAGTTGTAACTTAAGGTTGCAACAATGGTTCCATAAAACAATTACTTGTATCCGACTGCAGTAACTATGGATTAAAGTTGCAACAACTGTGGCTTGAGGTTGCAGAAGTTGTGACTTGGGGATGCCAAATTTGTGACTTAGAATAAAACACATTATATGTATATATATAGAGAGAGAGATTATTATACTTGAAAAATACTTGTCAATATTGAAGTTGAGGCATCGATACACGGTAACAATCTTTATACGGGAATTATTTTATTTGAATAAGGGAACAATAGCTGTAACCTAAGGTTGTAACAACGGTTCCATAGAAAATTTGCTTGTATCTATTTGCAGTAACTATGCATTAAAGTTGCGCCAACTATGGCTTGAGGTTGTAGGAGTTGTGGCTTGGGGATACGATATTCGCGACTTAGAATAAAAAATATTATATATGAAAGAAAGTGTATATATTAAGAGATCATTATACGTAACAAGTCCTTGTTAATATTGAAGTTTACGCATAGAGACACAACAACAACCTTTATACGAGAATTATTTTATTTGAGTAATGGAACAACAACAGTAACTTAAGGTTGCAACAATGGTTACATAAAACTATTGCTTGTATCTAGTTGTAGTAATTGGGTGTTAAAGTTACAGTACCTATGCCTATGACTTAGAATAAAAAAAATTATATATAAAATAATATATATATATATATATATATATATATAGAAAGAGAGAGAGAGAGAGATTAGAAAATATATTACAACAATATTTATTTAACTAGTATGTTAAAAAATAAAATTTACCTGGTCGCAGGTGTGGGGGCATCTGGAAAGGTATGGATGCCAATCCATTTAGAATATACATGGCATCAACACCCAAATCCGTGATTAGTTTTTGAATATGGAAGATGAAAAACAAGAGATACATGCCTAAACAAATTAAGAAATGCTACTATTTTGATCACTCACACATTTACATATGCTATTGTCTACACACCTTCTATTGGTGGACGATGTTATCCTATTTCTTGAAGGATATAGTAGATAGGCCTAGTATGTGAAGACTCATTAGAGCTCTAAAATCATTTTGGGTTTCATTTGGAATATAAGTAAACCTACTCAAGTCTACCATCACTTTCAATGATTTGGAAGATATGTTAGCAAAAACAATCAACCAAGTGCACCCATTTCAAATACTTGGCATTTATGTTAACATTTAATGACTATAGGTATGGAGATTGGTTCTTTCCATATCAAAAAGTGGGAAAAATAATCACAATATGGTTATCCTTGGGTGGCACATTAACCTTAGTAGTGTCCATACCAGGATATTGGCATTCCATAGCTTATATTCTTGTTGGTATCTTGGGAAATATTAGAAAAAAATGCTTTCATTTTATCTAGAAGGAAAGGAAAAGAAAAGGAGGCATCCCTATAGTAAAATGGAAATGGATTTCCAAGCCAAAAATCACATGATTCGTTGGATACTAAAGAATATTCATCATTTTTGGAAAGAATTATTTTCCAAGAGTCTTTGGAGAATCATAAAACATTTAGGCTTGTGGCAGGATGTAATAAAATCAAAGTAAATAGGCAAAATTTCATATAAGGATAAATTTTACAAAATTTCCAACAGTTCTTCCCACCATTTATCTTCTGGTATTCTGGTCTGTTGAATTTTTCTCAATGTTTCATCAGCCTCAGTATATCTGAAAAAGGTAGGCTGAATTGGAAACAAATGCTTTACTTCATGCTCAAGATAAAATAAATTTTCCAATATGTCATGAAGATTTTTCATGTTGGCAATGCTACTTCTGATGTACTGGTTGAAGAATTGGCCTGATTGTCAGCATACTTGTCCACTTTTTCAACATAGCTTTCAAGGTCCATTAGTTTATCCTCTGAAACTATAGGACTGAGCAATCCTTTTTTCAACAAAATATCAAATCTTTCTCTGAAGGCAATTATTTCTTCTTGCATATCTGAGCACCTTCGTTCTAGATTATGCATAAGGGTTCTCTTAGTAAAAACTCTTTTTATTTCCAAAATTGTTCTGGTCCTGTCCTGAATACCAAGTTCTGCAAGTTGGTGTCTGGTTTGAGTGTTTAGAAACTGTATGAGTTGATTGGCTTCCTCAGGCCTATTTCCCAATTATTCTCTTGTACTTTGAACTTCTTCTATAGCCAATTTGACTAAATCATTCTGTTCATACATAATCTGAATTGAAGACCAGACATCCTTTATTGATTGGATAATGTTGTCCCAAATAATTTCATTTATTTCCTTTAAAGGTTTCTCCAATGTGAGATCCTTTTCCAATGCTTTAACCAATTTTTCTAATCTTTTGACCTCTCTTGTTTTATCAGCAACACTCATTTTTGAGAGATCATATCTTTGTTCTAAATTAATAAGCTGTAACTTTGTGTGCTGGAGTTCTGTTACTTGAAGTTTCAATTCATTCATTTACTTTATTAATTCTTCAGAACTCAAATTGGAAGTATTTACCTGTGATAGCTCTGTTGGCTGACCTGTTGTGGATGTACCTGTACCTGTAATTACCTCTGTTGTTGATGCTGGAATAGTAGACTGCTTGTTCTTTAATGCCTGTTCAAGCTCTTTTCTGTTTCATTTAGTTTCTCATTCAGTTTCAAAAGCAAGTCCATCATTTCTTCTTCAGAATTTTTCTTTATCATCTCTTCAGTTTGTGGATGTCTTGAAGCTGGCAATTTCAACTGCTTTCTCAAAGCTGCAATATCATCATTTTTTTTCTTGATTAGGGCCTCTATACCTTTGACATCTTTAGGATTGTGACCCAATCCAATGATTATTTCCTCCAATGTCTTTATCCTGTTGTCTTTGGCCTGAGAAGAGGATTTTTCAAGCTGCAATTGTGCATTAGTGTTCTCCAAAGAATCCTGCAACTTCTGAGTTGCCATTGCTTTATCGGTCAGAGTAGAATAGATCATTTCACCAGTCTGCTTATGTAACTCAATCTGATCTAAAGGATGAATATCCTTTGCTAAGACTTCAAAAAAATTTATAATATAATCTGCAGTTGTTTGAGGCTGCTGCACTTTTGGTTTGAAGTGACTCATTATCATTTTGCCTTGCTGAATGTCATAATCTGACATCAATCTTTCTTTATTCTTAGGAGCCATCTTCAAATACTGATTGTAAACCTGGAGTCTTAGTGGATCATTCTTGGCTTTTATATTGATAAAGGTTTTCTTTATATCTCCTGCATCTTTAACTGGTGGTTTGAAAGAAGATATTTCAACACTCTGTTGCTTTTGCAACTCTTTTCTCTGTAAAGTAGTGGATGCCCCACTGACTGTACCTGTTTTTTGACTATCCAAATCTTCTCTCTGGCTATCAGGAATTTCCTGAACAAAATCTACTTCTGGAAGAGGATTTGATTTTTGTCTTTTAGCATGAGCCTATTATGAAGATCCACCAACAGGGGTAGCAACTTCAGCATCTCTCTTCTTGCCTTTTTCTATATTGATAAGAGTTTGTAAAATTGAAATTTCTGGCTCATTGATCTGAATAGGAGGAAAATGTACTTGACCCTGTTCTTTAGAAGTCTCAGGTTGCTCTGTCATTGTGAATTTTTCAAATACTTGTATGTCAGGCTCCTTTTCTTTTCCTTTAGATTGTACTGTGGCCAATGCACTGATCTCCTGTAAATTTTTCTCAGAAGTCCCTGCAGAAGAAGGACCAATACCTGGTATCTGCACCTATCCAAAAGAGTCTAGGTTAAGTATTTTCTCAAGGTCTTTCATTACATTTTCAACATTGACCTGCTCACTATCCTGTTCTACCAATGTTCCTTCCATCCATTCATCCATATTGGCATATTGTTCAATTTCTGGAATTTTGTGATGAATGTATGGTGATAATTTATTTTTCATTCTTCTATCACAGATAAAGCTATTTGGGTCATAAGGAACCCAGTAAAAACTTTTTTGTAATCTGAGATATTCTTCTAAGATTCTTTCTGCTTCCTTTCCAGCATCTCTAGAGTTACAAACAAAGGGACCTAATTGACTTTTGATCCCGAGTTGAGCCTTTTTCTTTGCATTGCAGAAATGAACTATATCTGAGTTAAACATCTGCCTGAAATACTCTAGTGCAAAGAGTCTCATGGGGACATATTTGGGCAACTTGAATGGGCACAATTCACATCCATATATTCTGATCTCAGTGTGATTTTGATACAAGTACCAGTCACCTACCCTATATTGTTTTCAGAGCTGTAGAATTTTCTTGATTTCATTATTGACTCTAGGAGGGGAAACTCATGTTAACAAAGTGGTTGCAGGGTGTACAAATAGGTCAATAAACTCATTATATGAGTAAGGAGAATCAGAGGAATTATGGGTGATGGCAGACCAAAATATCATAGACCTAGGATTTCCTTTGGCATCAAGTTTCTGAACATGGAAAGGGAAACTTTCTGATTGGTAATAAATCATGAGATGATATATAACAGAAGAATATTTGAACACTTTTTCATTCTTAAATCTCATGAACTGATCATGGATTTTATCAGCAATGTAGGATGCAAAATCATACTTGACAGCAGGGGACTGTCCAGGGGTAAATATAGACAACAATACTAGGGTTAATTGATCAACATATTCACTAGTATTGAAACCCATGATAAAGGATATCATATTCAGAATAAGCCTGCCCACATCAGTGAAAAAATTATAACCATAGGAGGGAGGGCCTTTGGGCTGATGCTCTGGTAACATGAAGGTTCGACAAATGCGATTTAACTCTTCATGGGACAAATATGCAAACTTTTCAAGTAATTATCCCATGGACAGGGGAGTGAGGGCTTGACCAGGTTGAAATTGTAGCATTTCATTTATCGACTGAGTAGTGATTGGGAAAAGGATGTTCTGACTCAGGGACAAAACTGCTCTTTGATTGGGGTCATAGTTTGCATGGAAGTAATGAATTAACTCAGGAAAAATATGGACTGAGGGGAGAAGATACATGGGGAGATTGGATTCCCATAATCCAATAATATCAGAACCGTTTATAAAGTTATCTTTGTAGCGGCAAAAGGTTCGAAGAGGATTATCACTAAGAATGAGGTCTTTAATTTGAAAATCTCTATCTGCTAGGGGAAGATAGTCTAAATCTCTGTGAGGGGCATTCAAAGGTGCGACGTTCAGAGCCACTGAAACCTCCATTTCTGGTTCTTGTGGATTCAGAAATGAATTTCAGGCTTTTGTGAAGAACAAACACAATTACAAGTTTTTGGAATGCAATTTACAATTCTGGGGATTGAACAAGACCAAATTGAACTCTGTTTCTGTCTTTCGTGCGGAATTTAAAACAAAATCTAGGATTTCACAGAGTTTTAACGGGAATTGGGGTAAATACCTGTTTTTTGGGAGATGAACAGTGATTAAACAAGTACAGGCTATGGCATATGAACTCTGGATTACTGGTATGCAATTATCTTCAGCAAAATATAGTTGATGGTGCTTGACAGTTTGTTTTTGAAATTCTCTGCATGAGACTTTGGTCGTTCACAGAATAATGAAAATGACGCGGGAAAAATTGTTTTATTCACAAATTCCAAAGGGTGACGGGGTTTTATTTATTTATTTAATGGATGACATCAGCAGGTACGGAGGATGAGTCACGGGAGGCAAGCGGTAAGTGGTTTCCATCGCACCGCTGTTGGGGAAAAGTGGTTTTGGGCAGAGGGCGAGCGATTCCATAGAATGATTGATGTGTGGCATGGCACTGTTTGAAAACCGCCGGGCCATCGCGCGTTATTGTTCGGACGCGGATGGCTAGCGATATCATTAATAACCGTTGATCTCAGATGGGTTGATCGAACGGTGATTGGGACGTGGAAGTGATGGGGATTTAATAGCCGTAGTCTTCCCAGGCAACGTTTTGGCCCAGAATCCGGCAAGGATTTTTAAAAAATCCGGCAAAGATTTTATCAGAATCATGTTTACAGTTGTTAAACTTTAGTATTTTGAGTGCCCTAAGGGTTTTTGGTAGTGCTTAATCCATTTCCACTGTCAAAAATGGATTCCAAACACTCCAACTACTTGATTTCTTGAATTTTAGTTGCCCAGATTCCGGCAAGAAACTATCGTCTGGGCTATTTCGTTGCCTGGGTAGACAACTCCGGATTTAATATGGAGGGCCCGACGCAATTAAACGTTAATTAATCTCATCGGGGGGAATCTGATTGGCGGAGTTAATTAATTGTGAGTATTAATCAATTTGTTTATAAAAATGCAGGAAAGTGATCGGGAAATGATTTAACCAAGGTTAGCAGTTAAGGGAGGTATTGGGGATTTTACAAAGGGTTTATAGTTTTAACCTTGGGAAAGGGAGTCGGGGGATTAAAATACACAGGGGAAGAATTATTTTTGTATTAAAACACGTAATAAAACATGTTTTAATTATTTTTTCAATGTAATTTTATTATATGATAATTAAATCAGATTAATCTAATTACCATAGGGGGCAGAATTTAATATTACGATATATTTAGCCAAAGGGGGCATAAAGTGGGTTTTTTATTTAAACATGTGGGAATAAATAACTTTGGCTAAAATTTATTAATGGATTTTTGGGGATATTATATAAAAAGGAGTTATATATAATAGGAGAAGGTTATTTTTGTAAGGATTTAATACATAAAATCAATGTTAATATGACAAGGGGACAATGTAAACTCAAAATACATTAATATAACTAAGAAAGTGAAGATTTAAAAGCAAATTGCATTATAATCACTTCATCACTTAGACTTGGAACAAAATGTGATTTTGAGGGTTTTTTATGAAATAATGCATAATTTTCCTAAGTAAAATGGGATTTTACTTAGGAAAAGATGTTTAGAAATGAGTGAATGTTATGAAGAATGACTTCAAGTACTTAGGCTTTTCCAATTATTGGGCCGAGGGTCCGGTCCCTCCAAAAGTCAAGAAAATGCCTTGAGCCCCTCTAATTTTCAAATACCTTAGTACTTAGGGGAAATTAGTGAAATCTTTAGGGGAAGATGAGAAGGGAAGTTAATAACTTTGACTTTGCTTTGCTTTGAATTCTTCTAGTATAGTGTCTGCCTTTGCACTTTGTGATGAAAGTAAATATTAACACATTTAGAGTCATTGTCCATCACATGCAATTCTGCAACATCATCTACCTACCCTACCTACTTTACTCTACCATTTTTTCTTCTTTATTAGGGTGCACTTAGACTGGCAAACCCTTATCACACTTTCTTTTTTTTTACATGTAGAAATCTATCTAAGTCTAACCTTATTACATCCAAGGGCTCAGATTAAGCTATTGAGCTCCTTTTATTTACTCTACCTATCTACTTATCTGCCAAGATTAAACAGTTTGGTCAGATTTTATTCTCTATCTCTAAAACATGAAATTGAAAGATGAAATAGCCAAGCTTAAACTGCTTGACTATTCATAAATTGTGGCATAGGATACAATTTGCACACAATTTTATTTATTACATAAGAGAAAAAAGTAGTGGCATTTAGACTTGCACACTTTCCTTGGCCTTTCTTTTGGTGGGGTTCATTTTCTTTTACTTTTTTGGCCATTTTTATTCTTTTTACCCTTTGATTTTTCTTTTAGGGTATACCCTCTTTACATTTTTAAAATTTTTTTGATTTTTTGATAATATGGAAAACCTTTGCAACAAGAAAAGGTATGAACATATTACATAGCCCATCAAGTAAATCATGAAATATGACACCTATTGGTATAGGAGTCTAACACTGGCTCCACTTGGGGATGGCTTTTCCTGGTGAAAAGTAAAAAACAGCAGCTCAGTTGTCTTCATCCATTGACCTTGGTGAACCTGTAAATGTCGTTTGTCTTCTGCAAACTGAAATCTGATCTGAAACTAAAACAACACACAAAAGTTTTCAAACCAACTTAATGAAAAACTAGCTGAAAATTGAAAACTAAAAAAAAATGCTCAAAATTCTGAGCTTATTGGCACTCATCTACCTACTCAATCTACTAAAAATCTTATTGAATCAGGTAATACAAAAATGCCAATGAAGCCAATCAAGTAGTTGTAACAATAAATGGATAACTTGATTGCTTGTGATCAAAATTGAAAGTATATTATGATCATGTGCCTTTATAATAAATGATATGATGTGTAAAGGCCACTTTTGATGTATTTGATCCTTATAGAGAAAACATGTTTGCATATTTGGGCTAAAAATATTCTCCATATAATCTGATATAGGATCAATAAAAGTATGATGTATGTTATTTACTTCTAGGCCTTCAATGACTGGTTTCTCAGTTGTATTCTGAATATTAAGCCTTGAAACTATTTCTTCTATCTTGTGTTTGAAAGAATAATCATCCTCAATATGCAAGTCAAAAGATAGTACAATTTCCTCTTGCTTAGGAGAAGGAATATTTTCAAAGAATTCTTTAGGATTTCGGAAATTGTATGACTGAATTTGAGAATGCAAAAGTTTAATTTCATTTTCATAATTTTCAGAAATTATCTCAAGAACACATATTTTCAGTTTGGGATAATATTTTCTTGAT